>OY813002.1:48096063-48466063 GCA_963681545.1 Germaria angustata | reverse complement strand
GACAGCAGTTTATATACGAAATCGTTGTCCTACAAAAGCTCTGTCAGATAAGACTCCATACGAAGTTTGGTACGGGTATAAACCGAAGGTAAGCCATTTAGGGGTTTTTGGATCATCTGCAATAGCCTTAGATAAACGTCAACAGTCGAAGTTTAATGCCAGAGGAAAACAGTACGTCATGGTTGGTTATTCAGAAGTTGCAAAGGCGTACAGGTTGTATGATAAAATTTCACGAAAGGTTATTGAAAGGCGTGATGTAAAGTTTGAAGAAAGTAAATTTGATAACAGCCATGATACTGATAAAGGTGAAGTTCAAAATGATGGTGATATTTTTACAATTTTTACTGAAGAAACACAACATGAAGCACCACTAAATGAAATAGCTGAAGAAGATTTTAGTACTGCTGATGAAAGAGAATCAGATGAAAATAAATCGGAAAATATTGACTTACTAGACGAGAATTCTGAAGATGAAATGCAAGATGATAATCATAATTCAGTAAGTAGTAGCGAAGTAGAGCTAAGAAGAGGACGTGGTCGCCCCAAAATTATTCGAGATGGGCTTCCAGGTAGACCAAAAAAGCAATATAATATGATAAACATTTTATCAGAAAAAGTTGAATTTGTTCCCGAAACTCCAGAAGAAGCAATATCTTGCGATAAATCAATAGAATGGAAAAACGCTATGCAGGTTGAATTTAATGCCTTAATAAGGAACAAAACGTGGGATTTGGTCGATTTACCAACTGGTAAGAAAGTAATTGGCTGCAGATGGGTGTATGCCATAAAAACAAATAAAGATGGTTTTATTGAGCGTTATAAAGCGAGACTTGTAGCAAAGGGATGTAGCCAAAAATATGGTGTGAACTATCACGAAACATTTTCGCCTGTAATACGGTATGCAAATTTGCGACTGCTTTTTGCTATGGTAGTTAATGGGGGTATGCATTTGCATCAAGTCGATATCGCCAGTGCATATTTAAACGGTAATCTCAACGAGGAGATTTATATGCAGCAACCAAAGTTATTTGTGAATAAAGAATATCCAAATAAAGTTTTGCGTTTAAGAAAATCTCTGTATGAGCTTAAACAATCTGGCCGAGAATGGAATACAAAACTCGATTCATTTTTAAAAGAAATTGGTTTTATAAGCTGCGACAACGAGCCGTGCATGTATAAGATGAAAATTGATAATGAATTGGTCATACTAGCAGTATATGTAGATGATATTCTTATCGCATGCAGAGAAAAATCCATAGTAGATGGAATTAAGTTTAAATTATCAACGGAGTTTAATATCAGTGATAAAGGTCCAGTTCAGCATTTTCTTGGAATGGAAATAAGCAGAGTATCGGAAAAGGGAGACTTAAATGTGAGTAATGCTCAATACATAAAAAGCTTATTGAGAACATATAGCATGGAAAATTGTAAAAAAAGTATCAATTCCTCTGGATACTGGTTTTCAAGTAGCTTGTTTAAAAAGTTGTTCAAAAGCAGATGTGTCATCGTTCAAACAATAATGGGTGAGCTTATGTATTTAGCAATTACTACTCGACCGGATATATTGCATTCCGTGGCAAAACTATCACAAAGGAATACAGATCACCATGTTGAGCACATGAATGCAGCTAAGAATATTTTAAGGTACTTACACGGAACTTCTGACTTAATGCTTGAATATAAGTGCAGCCAGAATATTTTGAACGGATATGCTGATGCAGATTGGGGAGGAAATGCTATTGATAGGAAATCTTATACAGGTTTCATATTTTACTACGGGAAATCTCTAATTTCGTGGGAATCCAAGAAGCAGAGTATAGTAGCGTTAAGCAGCACAGAGGCGGAGTGTGTTTCAATTTCGAATGCTGCAAGAGAAGCAATTTATTTAAGGAGACTGCTACTCGAAATTGAAGGCGTTGAAGACATTGCAGTAAATTTGTATGCAGATAATCAGGGTGCTATAAGTTGAGTTCAAATGCTATATTTCATAATCGAAGTAAACATATCGACATTAAATACTATCACATAAGAGATGTCATTAATAACAAACAAATTAAACTCAAGTATCTTAATACGGATGATATGGTAGCAGATATTTTTACAAAAAATCTTCCTAAATTTAAACATATAAAATTTTGCAAATTAATGAATATGACTTAATATTTCTTTGTTTATAAAAAAAATTAAATATATGTATATGTATATTAGGTTTGAGAGGAAATGTTGAAAATATTACTTTGCATTTAAATACTTTTGCTAGTAATAACAAACCTAATATAAATAGGCTTTTGAATTTGTATGTAACATAGTATGCTTTGATTTTTATATTATAAGTTTATGCTGTGAAAAATTATTTTTGTCATTTCATCAATAAATCTTTAAATCGTTTAGAAGTTTTACGGGTTTGTTTATTTCAATATATTCTACAATATATATAGATATAATACATATATATATATATATATATATATATATATATATATATATATATATATATATATATATGTATATGTATATATATATACTATATATATTTATATTTATATTATATATATATATATATATATATATATATATATATATATATATATATATATATATATACTATATATATTTATATTTATATTATATATATATATATATATATATATATATATATATATATATATATATATATATATATATAATATAAATATATATATATATATATATATATATATATATATATATACATATATATATATATATATATATATATATATATATATATTTGTATTTATATTATATATATATATATATATATATATATATATATATATATATATCAGATAAAGAGTGAAACCATAAAAAAATTGTGGTATGAAGTGGAAGATCCTACAATACTGGAATTTGATCTGAATGAGTATCATAAGCTGGATGAATCTGTACAACATTATTTGATAGAATTGGCGGTGCTAGCAGATCAACACAAACGGCAGCATATAGATGGTGAATTACAGTTGGGAATCAAGCCAGGAGTGCATAGCTCATTACCTCTACCAAAGGTTACAATTCCACAATTTAATGGAGACTGTTTAAAGTGGTGTCAATTTTTTGAACTATTTACGGAAATGGTCGATAAGCAACCTCTACCAAACGTACCTCAAATCAAACGTCTCAGGAGAAGCCGCAAAACTTATTAGCCATCTAACGCTATCCGAAGAGAACTATAAGACAGCATGGGCATTACTTCAGGAGCGGTATGCCAAAAAAAGAGTCATAGTAGCGACTTTAGTAGACAAGATCCTTAACCAACCAACAGTAACCATGTCTTCTAGCGCTTCAATTAAGACTCTTTATGACACTACCAAGGAATGTTTGCTGGCGTTAAATAACTTAAATGTTAACACTTCATCTTGGGATGCTATAATCATACAACTAATGATCAAAAAACTAGATCGTGCTCTCTATATTCGATTTATACAATCACTAACTAAACCAAGAGATGTGCCGACAATAAAAGAGTTGTTCTCCTTTCTTGAGATTCAATTTCAGTCAATGGAGTCACTTGGTTACAAGGAGAAATTAACTACCCATCAAGAGGAAAAGATGACAGTATCATCTGTATCATCTATGGATAATAATTGCAAACTGTGTAACACAGGAAATCATCCTATCTTTCACTGTAAGAAATTCTTGAATATGACGGAATCAGACAGATTAAGGTGGGCACAGAAGCAAATACTTTGTGTTAACTGTCTCAAAGAGGATCACATAGCAAAATTTTGTACCTCCAGTGGATGTAGAAAATTCAACAAGAAGCATAATTCATTATTACATTTACCTTAGAACCAGAAGATATCAGTTCCGCATACTCAACCCACAAACAAAAGAGGAGAGACGATTACAGTCTCATCTACTTCTTTGAAGCCAACAACAGGGCGTCAGAATTATATCATGTTAGCTACCGCAAGGGTAAATATCAAGGCCACAAATGGTATCACACACGAATTTCGAGCAATACTAGATTCAGGTTCACAAGTAAATATTGTGTCTGAACGACTTATCAAGAAGCTATCACTTTCTCCAACGGAAGCGTCATTATGCATTGATGGTGTGGGAAGCATTAAAAAACAAGTACAGCACCGCGTGAATGTTGAGATGTTCTCTACAAATAATGACTTTTCAACAAACTTAGAAGCGATTGTCCTACCAAGTATCATTCCGGCACAACCAAATCAAAACTTTGAGGTTTCAACTTGGAACATTCCAAGTAACATTTACTTAGCAGACCCCAGATTCTATCAGCAAGGAAAAATCGATGTTCTACTCGGCGCAGAATTCTATTTTAGTCTTATGCAGCCTGGGGCAATAAAACTGACTAATGGCGGTCCAACGCTACAAAACACATTACTTGGCTGGATCGTGGGCGGCCCTGTACGACAAACCGTTTCTCACGGCTCATCACCACCACTTACATGTGCAGTATTTGGTGAGGAGTCTTCACTAGAACAAGCAATCGAGAGGCCATGGAAACTCGATGAAGTAGAACCAAATGAAAAGACCTTGTCCCCAGCAGATGCCCAATGTGAAGCTCATTTTATTCATCATACTCAAACTAACACAGATGGTCGTTTTATTGTAAGCCTTCCATTTCGGGAAAACCCAACATCATTGGGTGATTCGCATGCCATGGCATACAACAGATTTGTTGGTTTGGAGCGACGACTCCAAAAGAATGAAAATATCCGAGTCCAGTACACGCAATTCATGAGAGAATATGAGCAGCTTGGGCACATGCAAAGGGTAAACCTAGATGACGTACTACATCCAAGATATTTTATTCCACACCACTGCGTACTAAAACCTGATAGCACCACAACAAAGCTTCGGGTAGTGTTTGATGCATCAGCAAAGACATCAACTGGATATTCATTAAATGACTTAATGTATACTGGTCCGGTGGTGCAAAGTGAACTATTTTCTATTTTAATTCGGTTTCGTTTTTACAACCGGTATTGAGAAAATGTATAGGCAAATACTAATCAACCCAAACGACCATCAATATCAACTTATTATGTGGAGAGAAGCTCCATCATCAGCACTTGCCTATTACAAACTCAACACAGTAACATATGGGACGCGTGCAGCACCTTACCTGGCCACAAGATGTCTGCAAAAAATAGCTAATGAGAATTCTATCAAGTTTCCGTATGGTTCTCAGATGCTGAGAGACAACTTCTATGTAGACGACGGCCTTGGAGGTTCAGACAGCCTCACCATAGCAGTACAGATGCAAAAAGAACTCATCATTATGTTAAAAAAATATGGATTCAATTTGAAAAAATGGTGTGCAAACCATCCACATTTGCTCAAAAATATTCCAACCGGTGACCAAGAGGTTAACTTAGATTTCGATAATAACAGTACTAATTCAATAAAAACCTTAGGATTATATTGGTTACCTAAAAGCGATCACTTTTGCGTTAAGGTCAAATTAACCAAACATCAGCAAATTTCAAAACGAACAGTAACTTCTGACCTCGCAAAACTATTTGATCCTCTCGGTCTGTTGGCTCCTGTGATTGTTAAGGCCAAAATATTTATTCAACACCTTTGGCATCATGACTTAGACTGGGATGAACCATTAACTAATGATCTATGTGCATCTTGGAGTACATTTAGAGACGATCTTGAAAATCTTAATAATTTTACGATAGCGCGACACATTTTCCAAGGTGAAAATCCAGTAAAAACACAACTACACGTATTCGCAGATGCATCTGAGAAGGCCTTTGGCGCAGTTGCATATATTCGCGCAATCCTTAAGAATGGGCAGGTAATCGTGCGAATCCTCTGTGCAAAATCAAGAGTTGCACCATTAAAGCAGCAGACATTACCTCGACTAGAGTTATGCGCAGCAGTTCTAGCAGCACAGCTTGCTCACAGACTAAAAATTGACCTGAAGTTTCAAAACCAAGCTACATTTCTATGGACTGATTCAGAAATAGTATTATCATGGATATACGCACAATCATCTGCATACAAAACCTTTGTCGCCAACAGAGTTTCAACAATTCAGTCACTTACTCTAGCCGAATAATGGCGCCATGTACGATCAAAAAACAGTCCTGCCGATGTACTATCCAGAGGACTAAAAGCAGTAGATCTGCCAGCATGTAGCTTATGGCTATATGGACCAGTTTTCCTTCATGGAAGAGAGGAGTCATGGCCATCAAAATACGTACAAGAAGGTGCCAATGACATTGAGAGAAAAAAGGTGGTTCCTGTTATAGCAACTATGGTTTCAAACGACGGTAGTCTTATATATGGAATTCACCACCGAAATTCTTTTACAACTTTACAGAAGGTTTTGGGTTACGTACTCAGATTCATAAATAATTCAAAAACGCAAAATGAATTTCGACCAAAACACATTTCGCTGAGCCCTAAAGAACTGGATGAGTCGCGGTTTATAATTATTCGAGCAGTTCAGATCTCCGACTTCAAGAAGGAGATATCTGAATTAAGGAGAGAAAACCAAGTAGACAAATCCAGCATAATTAGCAGCTTATCCCCATTCCTATATGAACATAATATTTTACGGGTCGGAGGATGATTGGAAGCTTCTAATCTATCATATGATGCAAAACATCCCATACTTCATAATGACTCGATTTCAAAACTTATACTCACAATGTTGCACGAAAAAAACTATCATTGTGGCCCACAATCATTATTAGCTATATCCAGACAACAATATTGGATCATCAAGGGTAAATCAATGGCTAGAAATATAGTCCAAAATTGTGTACGATGTACAAGAGCAAAACCTAGATTATTTTCTCAAATAATGGGGGATCTACCAGCAAGTAGGGTCACCCCATCACGCCCATTTATTAAATCTGGTGTTGACTACTGCGGACCGTTTTGGGTTCACTACAAGATAAGGGGTAAAAAACCTAATAAAGTTTACAAAGCTGTTTTTGTTTGTTTCTCAACAAAGGCTGTACACATGGAAGTTGTTACTGAATTGACAACAGACGCATTCATTGGGGCCCTCAAAAGATTCCTATCACGTCGAGGGCGATGCCAGATCATATATTCAGACAATGCCACAAACTTCCTTGGTACACGGAATCAACTAGAAGAACTAAATCAGGCGATATTCGACTGTAAGTCACAAGAAAAAAATCCTACAGTCATGCAGCAAAGAAGGCATTGAATTCAAATTTATTCCACCTCGAGCCCCTCATTTTGGAGGCTTATGGGAGGCAGCAGTAAAATCCGCTAAGCAACTTTTACTACGTAGTGTTTCAACAGCGTCATTAACGCACGAAGAACTTGAAACAGTAATCATCGAAATAGAAGCCATATTAAACTCCCGTCCGCTAACTCCGATGTCACCTAATCCAAATGATCTAACTGCACTGACTCCAGGACACTTCTTGATTGGAGAACCACTCACAGCCCAAGTGGACAATAGAGCAGTGCAACCAAATAATTCTCTCGCCACGAGATGGAAACTCGTCTTCCAACTTAAACATGAGTTCTGGAGACGCTTGTCAACCGAGTATCTACACCAATTGCAGGAAAGACAGAAGTGGAAATCATCATCTGAAAACGTGAAAGAAGGACAGATGGTTATTATAAAAGATGACAATTTACCGGTTATGAGTTGGCCACTTGGAAGAATCCATCAAACACACGAGGGCAATGATGGCAAGGTTCGGGTAGCAGATGTAAGAACATCGTCAGGAATAAAAAGAAGACCTATCCATAGACTAGCTCCGCTACTTCACGAAGACGCATTACCTGCAAGCGAACTATCCAACCCTGTTCACCCAATACCTGTTGACGAAGAATATACCCCATCCATCAAAAAATCAAAGACTATTACTAACTCAATCGTACTCACCATGATCGTAGCCATACTTATCATTCCAGCTGTTATGGGCAGTCACGTGGCTGTACTTTGAAGGTATTGGAAGCGTAAAACTGGCAACAGCTGAATGGAAACTCGTGGTATACTCTGATCTAGCACCTTTCTTGTCCGAGCTAAAGACTTTTCAATCTGGACTAGTCACTTTGCAGCATTTATGTTCATCCATCACACATCAGTCAACATGCAATATTTTGATAAATAATTTCAATCAAGTAAGAGAAGAGTTGCTGGAAGAGAGAGAACTATTCACCACTAGTAGAGTAAAAAGGGGTGCATTTAACATTGTAGGAAATGTAGCAAGGTCATTGTTTGGAGTACTGGACTCAGACTATGCCAATGAAATGTCAGACACCATTAAAAGGTCGAAGGTCGAAACAGACTATCAGCCTTATTCAAAAAAACTTAATACAGGTTGGTAAACCAACTTTAAGCAAAATTCCTTAAAGTTTCATTCAAAAACGATTATTAGCTTAACACACGTACTTTAAACCAACTTTAACATTAAAGAATTTAAAGCAGCTACTTACCTACTTTAAAGCGATGTTAAAATATTTTATTGTTTTGACAAACAAAGTTTTGTGAACAAAATTATTGATAATATTTGAAATTGTGTGGATTTGTGAAATAAAAAATGGATATATTAAATTTAATGAACAGAATTGGTAAAATTAATTTTTATTTTATGTGAAAATTATTTTCCAATGTAATTTTTTATTTAGAACGTGCCGCAATTAACGTCTGCCACATAAAAATTTAGAAAACTGGTGGTGATGCCGTGCAATATTACAAGAAAATGCTATACTTAGAGCATTTATTGAAAAATATTTTTAAAACCAATTAAATTAAAATACATACATAATTGGAAAACATATATTGACATACATATATATATCTTGATTTTATTTTGTTTTTCATTTAGAAATATTTATTTAAATACATATGTACATCCTTTTAAGTTCTTGTAATATCAAAAAATAACAAATAAAATTAATAAAACAAATACTAGTTCAAATATTGCAATGTAAATAAAATAAGGAATTGGTTTTATTTTAATTTATTTAACGTTTGTACTAATGCAGACTAGGTTACCAAAACAAAAAACATAATATTAATATTAAAAAGTTTTAAATAACTTAAAAGTAATTCCTTTTTTCCTTTTTTCACTGGTATTATTCTCATTGCTTATCTGTAGAACGAAATTTACTTCCAATGCTTTTTAAGGGTGTTTTTTCTATAATTAACATACTCGTATGTATGTAAGTATGTATGTTTCTTAGCAAAATAATGTAAATATACAAAACGTTATAGTGATATACATACAACCAAAACGACTAAACAAAGCTCGTTCTTCAAGTAATCGGTTTAAAACCTTTACAAAAAAATAGGCGTATTTATTTTACATTGCGATAAATCTATTTAGTTTATGTTTTTTATGTACTATACATATTAATTTACATCTTAAATGACGAAAAATTACATTTTTTATTAAAACTATGCAAAACATTATCAATATATCCGACTATCCGGATGAGTAATACTCGTTTGTTTTGCATCGTTAACTATAAAGAGACAAGAGAGAATGATGGTGTTGCCAGTATCAACATGTAAAATTTATTAAAGCATACACTAGCTAAAGTACTGTTTTTGAATAGGATTTTTTAACATAGGTTTGTTAGCCTTAAAGTCTTTGGTAACTAATGTGAACTTCAAACCTCAATTAAGTTTTTTTTTTTGAATAAGGCTGTAGGTTACCAAAACAAAAAACATAATATTAATATTAAAAAGTTTTAAATAACTTAAAAGTAATTCCTTTTTTCCTTTTTTCACTGGTATTATTCTCATTGCTTATCTGTAGAACGAAATTTACTTCCAATGCTTTTTAAGGGTGTTTTTTCTATAATTAACATACTCGTATGTACGTAAGTATGTATGTTTCTTAGCAAAATAATGTAAATATACAAAACGTTATAGTGATGTACATACAACCAAAACGAGTAAACAAAGCTCGTTCTTCAAGTAATCGGTTTAAAACCTTTACAAAAAAATAGGCGTATTTATTTTACATTGCGATAAATCCATTTAGTTTATGTTTTTTATGTACTATACATATTAATTTACATCTTAAATAATGAAAAATTTATTTTATTATTAAAACTATGCAAAACATTATCAATATATCCGACTATCCGGATGAATAATACTCGTTTGTTTTGCATCGTTAACTATAAAGAGACAAGAGAGAATGATGGTGTTGCCAGTATCAACATGTAAAATTTATTAAAACATACACTAGCTAAAGTACTGTTTTTGAATAGGAATTTTTAATATAGGTTTGTTAGCCTTAAAGTCTTTGGTAACTAATGTGAACTTCAAGCCTCAATTAAGTGTTTTTTTTTTGAATAAGGCTGTATATCTTCAAATTACTTAAAAACCAAACATCAATTATTGATTCCACTATTAATATAATTAAAAAAGACGAACTCAGCACCCAAAAACAACTAACAGAAATTGTTGCAAGAATCAATAATGAAGCAAATGTACTTGCTAAAGAATTATCAGAAATCAGCCAAACACAACTAATATCACTTCTTTCCAATCAATTAACATTAACAGCACTGAACTTGCAAAGGGTAGAAAAGGAGATCATCGACGTACTAACAGATGCGTACCATGAAAAAATTAGTCCTCTTTTATTATCACCTCATCAGCTAAGGACGGAATTAACCACAATAAAAGCACATCTACCAGTACAACATATGCTTCCAATTGAAGACGATAGTTTGGTTCAACTGTACAAACTAATGAAGACAAATGGAGCCGTGACAAAAAACGAAGTCCTATTCGAGATCAGGTTACCACTGATAGCTCAACAAGTCATAGAACTTCTGAAGATAACTCCTGTCCCAACAATAAGAAATAACGCTCTAATAGCCATCAAATCAGATGTACCTTTTCTAGCAGTGAATCCCCACAGAGATGAATTTATTCCATTTACAACCAACGATTTGTCGAGCTGCACTATAGCAAAAAGGGATACATATATATGCCACAACAAACAGCTTAGATTTAAAAAGGAAACAAATTCCTGTGAAGTTAATATCCTCAATAGCCAGAACACAGTCAACTGTAACCTTACCCGACTGATAGATAACACAACATGGACGCAATTGAAAAATCCGAATAAGTGGATCTTTGCTACCACAACAGAAATTTCAGCAGTTTGTGGCACTGAAGCTTCCCAACTGCTAATTAGAGGCACTGGGATAATGCAAATAGAACCAAATTGCATAATTAAAAACAACTTTCTCACTATTCAAGGCCACTTTGATGCATCAAATGGCTTGCATACTTCATACGTTCAATTCAGGCACATTGATCAAGTTAGCACTCCACAAGAAATCAAAAGAATTTTTAATACTAACAATCAATTTGAAACCTATCTAAATCAACTGAATAACCTGCAAAAACAACTTGATGAGTCAACTATTGTACGATTACCAGAGCTAATCAGGTCCCAGAGCCAACATCACCACGCTGTAAGTTATACTGCACTTTTAATTTCTGTAATCATTTTGGTAGTCATCATAGTCAAGCTATACTCAATCTATAAGAAAAGAAAAAATCATAAGATCGTTCAACCGACACCGCATCCAGTTCCCTTACCTCGACCTATTACCATCGATATTGCAAATATCAACCCTAATGAACGTTTGTCACCAGTGACCGTTGGTCAACGCGGGGGAGAATGTTGATACCTACATCAACATAATTTACCTTTTTATTATTATTTAATTATCATTATTAAAACATTATTTCTTTTTTAAAAGTTCATTAACCATTGATGTTGACAAAGCATAATTATTTAATTAAAAGTGTTACTTAAGTTCCGTTTTAAAGTTCATTAACCATTGTTGTTGACAAAGCATAATTTATTTTCATTAAAAATATTATTTAAGTTCAGTTTTAAAGTTCTTTAACCCTTGTTGTTGACAAAGCAGAAATTATTGTTTTTAATTTTAAGTTTGCCATAAAAAGGTAAAAAAAAGTAATTCTACCTACTAAGCAATTTAAATCAACTTATTGTAAAACAATTTAGTATATAAGAATGAAAAATAAAGAAAATGTGAATCAATCGTTTTAAAGCATTTAAAAGTGTTTTTATTTTGATTCCATTAGCGTTCTTCAGGTTCAAGTGCTTGTAAGAACAAATAAGGCAAAAAATAGTTTTCAGTTCAGATTTATGTGTTTGAATTGAATTAAACTATCGCCTTTTCGTACAATATATATATATATATATATATATATATATATATATATATATATATATATATATATATATATATATATATATATATATATCTATATATATATATATATATATATATATATATATATATATAAATATATATATATATATATATATATATATATATATATATATATATATACATATATATATATATATATATATATATATATATATATATATATATATATATATATATATTATATCTATATATTATATATATATATATATATATATATATATATATTTATATATATATATATATATATATATATATATATATATATATATATATATGTATGTATATATAAATAAATATAAATATATATATATACATATATATATATATATATATATATATATATATATATATATTATATCTATATATTATATATATATATATATATATATATATATATATATATATATATTATATCTATATATATTATATATATATATATATATATATATATATATATATATATATATAATATAAATATATATATATATATATATATATATATATATATATATATATATATATATATAAATAAAATATATATATATATATATATATATATATATATATATATATAATATAAATATATATATATATATATATATATATATATATATTATATCTATATATATTATATATATATATATATATATATATATATATAATATCTATAGATATAATATATATATATATATATATATATATATATATATATATATATATATATATATATATATATACATACATATATATATATATAAATATATATATATATATATATATATATATATATATATATATATATATATATATATATATATATATATATATTATATCTATAGATATTATATATATATATATATATATATATATATATATATATATATATATATATATATATATATATATATTATATCTATAGATATTATATATATATATATATATATATATATATATATATATATATATATATATATATATATATATATATATATATATATATATATATATATGTATATATATATATATATACATAATATAAAAATTACGTGTATGTTCGTGATCGCTAAACTCAAAAACTACTGGACCGATATTGACCAAATTTTATATGCATGCTCTGTGGGCTGTGAGGAGTGTTTCTGTGTAGTTTGAAGTTCGTCTAACAGATTGCCCAATATTTAGTTTTTTTGTGTTTTGCCCGATAGATTAGCGCGATAATCCTATGCTGTGTTTCGCTGAAGGCGTTGGGTCTTTAATCAGCGTGTAGTGGCGTTAATTAGCCCGATACCGATATTTTAACAATAACCGCTATGTCCATTTAGTGCACCTTTCATTCTTCTTCGAAATATCAATCCACCATGACTTTGCAACGAAACCAGACTTGCAATGAAAATAAAATTTGAAGGCAAAACAACGTTTGCCCGGGTCAGCTTGTATAATATAAATATAAATATATATATATATATATATATATATATATATATATATATATATATATATATATATATATATATATATATATATATATATATATATATATATATATATATATTTATATATATATCTATATATATATATATATATATATATATATATATATATATATATATATACTTATATATGTATAATATATATATATATATATATATATATATATATATATATATATATATATATATATATATATATATATATATATATACATATATATACATATATATATATATATATATATATATATATATATATATATATATATATATATATATATATATATATATATATATATATATATATATATATATATATATATATATATATATATATATATATATATATATATATATATATATATATATATATATATATATATATATATAGACGCCAAAGAGGCGTCTTTTAACTTTTCCTTCCATGGCGATGGTAAAGACTTATAAATTACTATAAATTCCATTAAAATATTTTTCTTAAATTTCATTTTCCGCGGAGCCTGCACTGCACAACAATTTTCTTTCTATAAAAAAATTTTACCACACAACCAACAGAAGGTTTGACAAACATCCAATATGGCGAACAGAATATCAAAAATTTTATACTTTTCAAACAAGCTTCAAGGGGATGCACAAATACAAAAATAGAACCCTAAGATACACAACACGTTTGTGTAGTCCATTTGGCGCTTTAATTGCAAATAATTCATATTTGTGAATAGGCCACTTATAAATACAGTATATTACATGTACATATGTGTCAGAGAATGACAATTAGAAAGCGCAACATGTGCTCGTAGTTAGTTGGAAACATCACCACATGGAAACAACTGTGCGTCATAATGTACACTTACTCCTATAAACAAAACGATTCCTAGATGAGTGAATATTTGTGATGCCTATACCTTGTGCCTCCCATATTTTAAATTGTTTAAGCTACACAGTGCACGCTTTTCAGCATTTCAAATTTCATGCCACTCTTCCATTATTTCATTGAAAATAAAAAACAAGTTGTCATCGTTGGGTATCAAAATATATATAATAACCTGTAGAAATTTGAACTAATTCCTACGTTCTGCGCGTCAAGACATAATGCGCTTTTGTGCTCTGTAACATGCAACATACCATACAACTACACTGAATCTTCTTTTATATATATATATATATATATATATATATATATATATATATATATATATATATATATATATATATATATATATATATATATATATATATATATATATATATATATATATATATATATATATATATATATATATATATATATATATATATATATATATAGTTTAGAAACAAAGAGCGAGATTTATAGTCATCAAAAAAATTAACTTTAAGACCCCCTAAGTTTACTTAAATAGAAAATATCCGCTTTGTCCATTATAGGCGAGAAAAATCATATTTTAAATTTAAAAATCTTGTGCCAAACTTAAAATACGCTGCAGTTGTTTTTTTATTAATTTAATACCAATTTAAATCATATCAAGTCAAAGTAAAATTAAAAAATCTGCGTTAGATGAAGACAAAATCGATTTTGTCAAGACTCTTATATTGTCTGGTTTTTGATTCTCTGCAACCTACAATTTTTTATAATACCAGCAGTCATGTGTGTGAAGATAAATTTAAATTTAAGTAGCAGAGACAAGAACCGATTTATTTACCAGTGCTAATTTTTCTTTCAACAGAGCGCTGTTAGCCACTTAACAGTAATGGGTAATTTCAAGAAATGTGAATAATCTAGGAACTGGGACCGGAACCGTACAAGACAACACATGGTCATGAATCTTCTCCAGAAATTCTTCAAAAATATGACTTTTTTCAAATTCATTTTTCTGAAATCTCAAAATTATTTCAGAAATACCACCTAATCTGCTCTTTAGAGGACCATTTGGAGCACCATTTCTATATAGTGGGATATACCTATAAGTCCCTATTTCTCCATAAAGACCCATCATCTTTCCGGGAAAATGTCTATTTTTATAATTGCTTTTTTTGACAGTTTTGAACGTTTTTTGCATGTCCTTTTATCTTGCGTCCAACATGTATACTCTGGAGCACCTGTTCCATATGTTGTCTTGTACGGTTCCGGTCCCAGTTCCTAGATTATCCACATTTCTGAAAATTACCCATTACTCTTAAGTGGTTAACAGCGCTCTGTTAAAAGAAAAATTAGCACTGGTAAATAAATCGGTTCTTGTCTTTGCTACTTAAATTTAAATTTATCTTCACACACATCCAGCAGTTAGTTAGCTGTTCAGAAGTGCCATTTACTTATATATTGCACCAGATTGTGTGCAAACTTATTCTCCACTTTACTGAATAACGAAATAAACAGAGAGATAACCATTTATGTAAGACATTTGTAAGTTGTAAATATTCTCTGCTTAAAAGGCAAAAATTTCAATCTCCTTCTTAAAGCAATAGAAACCAATGTCACTTGTGAATTTTAATCCCCCTTGTAGCGCTTTTTTTAACTAGAAATTACGTTATTTTATGATAAACAGTGTAAAATTTTATTCATATGTACATATGAGAACTGCAATCGTACTAAAATTCTGATGCACTCAGAATTCGACTTGCTTACATAATTGATAGCCCTTTACTAACACCCCACGTTATCAGAAATGATTCACCAAATTTAAATGAGTGAGAGCTTAAGAGTATGAACACAATTTAATTAAACAATCTATCTTTTCCTTGCAGAATGTCAAATATTCAGATGGACGTATCAATGAAAAAAGAAGAATGAGATCCTGTCAACATGCAGGGCATTTATGACTCGCAATTTCATAGAAATATTTAGCTTTTTGCTGAATATGTGAACACATATCATTGTATTAAATATAGGGCAGCACAAACACATGAAGAGGACACGATCGGAATAAATGTCAAGGCCATCCATTTATTTTAAGTCAATTTGCATATTCATTCATCGCGCAAGTTCATAAGTGGGGAAAAAGTTTAGAATCACAAAATATACGAGAACACAATACAAATATTACAAGAAGAATAAAGTGGCTACTTGTGTTGGAAACAAGAGAAATAGTCATAGAATAGTTTTTCTTTTGCTGAAAATGGGCTGTTCTCTTTCCTCATTAGTAGGCAGATCTGGCGAAACAACTGCTGAAGGTGGTACTGTGGCTACAACAAGTGAAAAAGAAGGACATTTGTTTTTCTGCATAAAACTGCGAAGGTCGCGTTTACGGCGTTGCGGACAACCAAATGGTGCCGATGGCACCGGTGGAAATGGTATCGGAAGCGGAAGTAATGCCGCGAATATTGATGAAATATGTAATCAGGCATTGCTAAATCCTATGCAAATAAAAGGCGACATAGATTATGAGAAGGTATGTAAAATTCAATAATTTTCTTAAATTATTTCCCCAATGATGCTATTGTCTTTTAAACATAAATCACAACTTATAATAGAATCATTTTCATACAATATTCCTATTTAAAACAAAAAGTTCGCTTAAATTGTATTACTACTGTCCTTATCTTGTGTCAATGATCCGATAAAATCCAACCAGGAGCTTATAAATATTCGCTATTTTGGAAAAGAAAACAGTTTGCTTCCTGTTGTGTCCAGTGCTGTAAGATTTTGATAAATTTAGTCACACTTACTGACCTTCGAAGACTAGTAGGTAGTGTAGTAGACTCGTGGTGCGAAGGTCCCAGGTTCGTATCCTGCCGCAGAACTCTGGCAGTTTGTGTCTGATAATTAAAGGGAGCGCACAACAAGCCTTCACTGGCTTAAGTGTATGTCGTATGACATGGGCTATCACACCCCTCCAATCAACCTAACATAACCTAACCTAGTCACACTTAAAATTTGAATTTAGGATTTATTAAAATAATGCTGAAATTGTACATAAATTATAGACCAAACTGAACATGTTTAACATCTTACACGAAAACAGCTGAGCTGTCAAAAACAGTTTTGCCCAAAAAAAAAGTTGCTAAAAAATCACGCTTTACGTATACTGTGGTTTTGTATACTATTTGTAGGTGGCATATTTGTAGTATTTCTACTAAAATTTTCGTTTTTATGTTTGAAATGTTATTTCGAAGATATTATATCGCACACGATTTAAAACAAATAAATTTGAAGTGTCATAAAATGTATAGCTAACGTTGTTACTGGGATGGCAAAATTGTTATTGAATACAGCTAATAAGATGTGTTTAATGAAATACCTCATGTATACCACGTACATGTTCGTAGCGTACAAACCAGCTATAAACTAGTTTGTTCAGTAGTTTAATTGTAGTTTAGTCCCTGTCCACATTAGCAATTTTGTTGCAGCAATTCTTGGTTGTTATAGGTGAGAAAGGTAAGAAGCTTGGGGAGAGGTACAGAGTTTCATGTTCTCTGCAATTCTCTTTTGCTTTGAAATTCTTACTATTCAACTTGATGTTTGGTGTTGTTGTATTTGACGTTTTATATACGTTTTATACAAAAATTGCAATACTAGATTTTTTCTAATGTGGACACTAAAGCAATTTCAAAGCAGAATTTTAAAGAATTGCATGCAACAAAATTGCTAATGAGGACGGGGACTTAGGTTGACAAACTGGTAGTAAATATAGCAAACTTTTGTAGTATATAAATCTTGCTTCTGTGAAGAGTATAAGAGAAGCATTCTTCAAAGTAGACATGGAGATATAAATCCTCTGCTTCATGAAGCGTAAGTGAAAGTTAATAAGCATTGCACTTATCATCCGATTAGCAGTTTGCAGCTTTCATTGCTTTTCTTATACACTTGACAGACATATGGTATACATACCATAGTACTTATACTACGGTTTTATTTGGTTTAAGAGTGACAAACTTGTGCTATTTATATGTGTAATGTTTTTGTTGTTATGTTTGGTCATATGTTTAAAAAAAATAGAACAAGAAAATCTACCAAGCGTTATTTTAAATATAATAACAATATTTTATATTACATGTGTTAATAAATTAAAGAAGAAATATAGACGTTTTTACACATGTGTGTATTGTTAAATGTTTAACAGTTTTTTTTATACATTTATAAGTGGGTGTATTAAAGCAATATTGCAGCAGTATTGTTTATCAGGTTGAGGCGTCAACCTTTTGGGAGGTTGAAGTGTCGAAATTTGATGAGGAGTCTTTTAAAAATAAATTTGCTTTGAGCGGGCCCACGATTAACCTTGTGGAATCATTGAAAGATTTGCAAAAAAAGACACAAATTGGGGATATAAGATTTCGCTGGAAAAGCAACTGGGAATAGTTATGTACGAATTAGGGTCTTCAATAAAAGAGAGAACGATTTCCAGTTTATTTGGTATTGGTAAACCAATCGTCGGAGAAATTGTCACTGATGTATACAGTGCCATAAACACGTGTCGAATGAAAGTTTCATTCGATGAATACCCTCCCACATATTCAAACAGAAAGGAAATTGTATCCGAATTTGAATGGTTGGGGTTTCCATAATGTTATGGAGCAATTGATAGATCTCAAATTGAAATTCAACCCATTAAAAATTAAGCTATTGACTTTTGCAACTATAAGGGATGGTGTCAAAATTAAAAGCTAAAGGTTTTTAACAAACGTCTTTCTTTATGTCGTCGTATCGGCGATAACGCATTTAGCCAACTTATAGTTGGGTTTATAAGGGTCGGAAGTGGCATGCAAGTATATACATGAGGAATGTCAATGAAATTGTTAAAGCTCTTTGCGGAATAAATGTAAGAAATACTCTCATGAACCATTTTTAAATGTCACACTATTTGCATTACATAATGATTTGACTGAATTTCGGCTATTTGATATTTTATTGGAGTAAACTGATGTTATTTCGAAAGTTTATGGGTTTTTGATGTAATGGAGCTTCCAGACGAGCGTCGCCTTTGAAAAGCTTGATGCAAATTCTTTGATCCATTTTTTTCCACAGCAGAAAATCGCCGAACAAACAAAACACGTCTAACTGTTATGACTCTCACAAATAAACTAAACTACGCACACAAACTGAACTAATAACAATATTATATACAAATGTGTTTTCATTTCCAAGTGCTTCTTTTATTTACCATTTAGGATTTTTTTTTGAAAAGCGACAGAATATTTACTATCGATCAGTTTTTATTAATCGATTCCAAAACTAGTAAAAATATGCGAACCCGGTTCAGACATAATCAATATATGTGAATATATTTTAAAACAAATAACATTCTAGGACTCGGCTTTCCGAGCATGACAAGATCTACTTAGTTGTATATTAAAAATTACCTGAAAACCACATTTTAACTTTGAATTCGTATTAGAATAAAGGCGTGCGCAAATATTATTACAGAATGCCAAAAAGAAAAATGTTTCTTATTGTTGCAAACATTGCCTCAAGTCCGGTGCATAAATACTAGAAGAGGAAATTATAAATTTTAAATATATGATGCACAAAAAAAAACATCAAAAGCGCATCACAAAAATTACTGTATGTCTGTATTTATACTTACCTGTGGCACCAACTCTTCAAAGTCACAAACTAATGCAGTGGTCATATCGTTTGCAAACAAATTGGAAGGCACGTACTTTAAATACATCCCTCTCCAAACTGCATCACACTGGCTAATGGTTAAGTATTCAGCGGACGATTTCAGCGCAACTAACGCTTTGGCAAGCGTATACACTTTTGAAAGTTGTTGTGTTCTTTTTCTAGAAAATTCAAAATTCTATAAAGAGACCCAAACGATTTCCACGACATTTCAAATTTCTCTTTAAATGTTTTGCCATTGAAATTAGAAACAGATTTTTCCTAAAAGCAGCTCTCCTTAAGCTGTTGATGGAAATATGAATAGATTTTGGCTCGTAGAATTACACACATACTTGCAAATTTATTAAATGATGTATTGCTTTGTAGAATTAATGACAAATGAAGCTGATTTACCATTGCAGAGCATATTCCATTTATTGAAAACAGGGCAAGGCTAGCCGCTATAGCCGGTGGTCTCGTGGACTTTAAATAAAAATACACAAGTCTTATAAAATTTTGATTTATTAACCAATGTGTATTTAATATTAAAATTCCTAAATTATAAAGAAATATAAGTAATTATAATATATTTAGTTATGTTAAATAAAATACAAACTTTTTGGTATGAGAACCACCTGGTATAAAATTGAAATTGAAATTTGGACACTTTATAAGAGCTGGACACTTTTATAAAAAAACTGGACCACGTCAGTTGAGCCGATCTTCAGTAATGAAGCATCGTTTAAAATGGCGGTGTTCTTTACACCAAAAAATGACGTGGTCATAAGTTTCGTTCAGTTTTATAAAAAAAAAAAATTTTACAAACATAAAATTTTATAGGGCGTTGCCAGATCAAAATGAATAACAATAATTTTTTATATTTATGACAATTTTGGGTGTAGCGTTAACATTCCCCCCGCAGTATGGCTAGAAGCTCCTTCGAAGCCAGACTCAATTTGATGAGCGACATCCAAAATAGCAAGTTTTGTTGCAGGTCTCTCGATGATTCCTTGCTTCGTAAGCACCTTGGCGCTTCTCACTTGACCATCACTAGCCAATCTGGTCTCTAAGACTTTCCCTCGTAACCAGACATTACGTGGAAGAGAAGGGTCAACAATGATCACTAGATCCCCCTGACATAAAGGTTTCGATCGCGCGTGCCATTTTGATCTACAAGTTAATGATGGCAGATACTCTACAAGCCACTTTTTCCAGAATATATTAGCGTACTGTTGAGAAGTAAGCCAGCTTTGTTTTAATAGTAAGCCGCCATCGTCACACACAGTCATCGGTTTTAATCCAGATGAACTTCCAATCAAGAAGTGATTTGGTGTTAAAGCCTCTTCATTTTCTATATTTATTGGTACGTAGACAAGTGGACGTGAGTTTATAATATTTTCAACTTCCAGCAGCATGCTTACTAGAAGTTCACCGCTAGGACATCTGGACGGCATAATTTTGTACAAAATTGTTTTAATTGACCTTACAAGCCGCTCCCAAGCCCCACCCATGTGGGGTGAGGCCGGAGGATTAAAATTCCACTTTGTTGTTGTAGTGGTAAATGTTTTAATAAGCTCGTTTTTATCTACCTCTGCTAGAGTCTCTCTAAGTTCTCTCTCTGCTCCAATAAAATTTGTTCCGTTATCACTATAGAATTCGTGTGGGATTCCTCTTCGCGACATAAAGTTGCGTATGGCTAATATACAGGAACTAGTTGTCAATGAATGCGTTACTTCGATATGAACTGCTCTAATAGTCAAGCATGTGAACAAGCATCCGTACCGTTTCTCTTTATGACGATTTACGGTGACAAAAATTGGTCCAAAATAATCAACTCCGGTATATGTAAACGGAGCTACATACGAAGCTACACGTGCGTGTGGCAGAATTCCCATTTGTGGATTCTTAGGCACTGCTTTCTTCACTTTGCACATTTGGCAAAAACGAGTAACCGATTTTAATGTAGCTCGAAGCTTTGAAATACAAAATTTTTGTCTAAGTTCATTAAGAACAGTTTCGTGGTTCATATGATGGTACTTTTGATGATAATGCATTAGAATAAGTTTTGTGATGTTATTTGACCTTGGCAAAATTATTGGACGTTTTTGTTCCATCGGAATATCCGCGTTATCAATTCTTCCATAAACTCTTAATACACCATTATCTAAATATGGATTTTTGTTATAAATATCACTGGATTTTTGTATATCTAAATTCGATTTTAACAAGGATATTTCTTGAGAATATTTTTCTAGTTGCGCCTGTTTATACAAAATACGTTCGGCGTTTTGTAACTCTTCTTGAGTTAATTCGTTTTTGTTATTACTAATTTTTCTGCAATTATATATAAA
Source organism: Germaria angustata (assembly GCA_963681545.1). NCBI lineage: Eukaryota > Metazoa > Arthropoda > Insecta > Diptera > Tachinidae > Germaria > Germaria angustata. The sequence continues at coordinate 48,443,456 of OY813002.1, read as the reverse complement.
TCGTAAAACATAAGCACTGGTTCGTAAAAGGCGAGACCATTTTGAAAATCTGTGCACTTCAAAAATTAAGTCAATTTTTGTAATATTAAACGAGTGATGTATACGTTCTTCATCTGTTGAATCCGGAATGGTAGCTTCTTGTGGCCACTCAACTTCCGGACGAACTAAAAAATCAGGTCCTTGAGACCATCTTGAAGAATTTGAGATGTCGGGATTTTTTGACCATTTTGTTGCTTCATCAGCTACGTTTTTCTTACTTGGAATCCACCTCCATTCCTTAATTACAGAAAGATCTAATATTTCAGTGACGCGAAAGGCAACAAATTGATTATATTTTCGATGATCGGAGTTAAGCCAGCTCAAAACGGTTTTAGAATCGGACCAAAAATATTTCTCATTAATTGTTATTTCATGATTATCTGTAATATATTTGGTAAAGCGAGCTCCTATTAATGCAGCCATAAGTTCTAGGCGTGGAACAGATGTTATTTTAATTGGTGCAACTCGGGTTTTTGAACCAACTATGGAGCATGTCACATCGCTGCCCTTTTCTAATCTTAAATAACATACCGCTGCATAACCGTCTCGGCTTGCATCAACAAATGTATGTAGCTGAATATTGACATTTTCATAATTAAGGAGAAATTTTAAATAGCACCGTGGTATCTTTAGTTTTTCAATATTAGGTAAAGCCTTGATCCATTGATTCCATTTAACGCATAATTCTGCAGGAATTTTATCGTCCCAATCTATTTGAAATCTCCATATATTTTGCATAAGTATTTTTACGTACATTATTATATGTCCAATTAAGCCGAGTGGGTCGTATATTGACATTACCAATCGTAAAACTTCACGTTTTGTAGGTATTTTGTCTGTTGTTAGTATGGAAGTTTCATTTAACCACGAAGAAATTTTAAATGTTATTACATCTTCTTTATGCTCCCAAAAAACCCCTAACACCTTTTCAATTTGTTTTGCTTCACCTATATTTAAATATTTACCACCATCTTTTGATAGAGGAGTAGACTGCATAACTATTTTATCGTTCGATACCCAATTTCGTATTTTAAAACCAGCCTTTTGATGGATATAGGACACATCCGAAATGAGTTTTATGGCTTCTTGTGAACTATCTACAGAATCAAGTAGATCGTCGACATAATGATTTTCTTGTATAGATTTAGAAGCTTTTGGGAATTTATCTTTATATTTGCTTGCATTAATGTTTTTGATATACTGGGAGATACTTGGTGCGCATGTAGCGCCAAAAATCATGACGTCCATTATGTATACATCAGGGTTTTGGCCCTCTATGCAATCACGCCAAAGAAATCTTTGTACGTCACGGTCTTCTGGTCTAATGTGTACTTGGTGGAACATCTCTTCAATATCTCCACACACAGCTACAGACTTAGTACGAAATTTAAAAAGGATTGCTGGCAGCGAACTTAAAAGATCAGGCCCCTTTACTAGAAACGAATTTAAGGAAACGCCATTTGATTTCGCAGCTGCGTCCCAAACAATACGGTGTTTGCCAGGCTTATTTTTATTAAAGACCGAAAAAATTGGAAGATACCAAATCTTTTTATTATTTTTACCATCATTCTCTATTTCATCAGGTCCTAATTTACGTATATATCCTTTAGACAAATATTTAGCTATTGTCTCCCTGAACAAATTTAAGTGTTCGTTGTTTTGTTTTAATTTTTTCTCTATACAAATAAGTCTTTTAAATGCCATCGGATAACTATCTGGCATATCTATAACATCGTACTTCCAAAGTAAAGGAACCTCGTAGTGCCCGTTTGGTTTTTGTTTTGTAAACCTTTCTAATAAATTTAATGCCCTTTTATCTGTTTCGGCTATAAGTGGGTCCTTTAAACTAATTCCTATACTCTCAATGGCATAAAAACTTTTTACTAGTTCATCTAGTTTATTATCTTTTATTAAACAATTACAAATATGAAAACTGAAATTTTTATTGGTTTTGTTGTTTTCACCAGCCGCGCCGTAAACGATCCATCCTAACTTAGTGCGAACAGCTACTGGTTCTTGTGATGTTCCTTCGCGGATTGTATTTGACACTCCTAAGTTAAAATGATTTAACCCGATCAGTATTTGAGGAACAGCATTAGTGTAACTTTCGACGGGAAGGTTTCGCAAGTGGCGATAGCGTTGTGCCATAGATTTATAATCCAGTGATTGCGTTGGCAAGTTTAGCGATTTTACTGTAAAAACATTGACAGCTACCGGTTGTTTATCTCCACCCGAAATATAAATTTTGAGTTTCCTTGATGTCTTTTCATTCCTTTCTACACCGCCAGTCCACCTTAAACACAATGGACTAAAAACACCGTTTAGATTTAATTCGTTAGCCAATGACTCGTCTATTAGACTTACCGATGATCCTTCGTCAATAAATGCAAAGGAATTTATAATTTTGTTTTCACCATAAATTTTAATTGGTAATATTTTAAATAAAATATGTTTTGTTTCACAGCTGTGTGTATTGTTTACAATAATATCTCTTTTAACATCTCTGGTTTTCATGTCGTTGTTTGACGTTTGTTTATTTTCCAATGTTGAATATCTATGTAAAGACGTGTGGTGAAAATGTTCGCAACCTTCTATACCGCATACTTTTTTTCTTTTACACTCTCCATTGTGTTTTGACAAACAGAATTTACATAATTTGTGTCGTCTTATTACGTTCCATTTTTCACCACGATCCATCGATAAGTATGTTGGACAATTTGCAAGACTTTTGCAGTTGTTGTTGTTGCCATTGTCAGCACACACAAAACATTTGCGTTCACTATGAGAATGTATATAAGCTTTTCTATTTGTTGGTGTTATATTTGTTGTTCTTTCTCTCTTTATTTTGTGAGCAGAATGGTCAACTGTTATACTGCTAGCTGATATACCTATATCAAAAAACCATTTGTCAAATTCGTAGAGATTTGCTTTTTTGTTTTCTTGCAACAGTTGTGTTTTCCTATTTATCCATTGCATTTGATAAAAGGGTGGTAGTTTTTGTGTAATTTCCAGAAGAAGAGATGAATTGTTTATTTCATCGAATAATTTACTGGCATTAATGACTGATATTAGACTTCTTACATCAATAGCAAAAGAAGTGAGTTTTCTTAAATTATGATCGTCTATTTTTTGAGTCATTTTAATTCTCTCTTTAATTGAACTTAATATTTTTTCAGGCTGACCGTAAAGCATGCGCAGCACTTCTATTACACTGTGTACATTTGATGGATGAATAAGCATATGTTGGACTCTGTGTAGTGCTTCTCCTTTTAGAGCATTCTGTAGACGCACAAGGTTTTCGGAGTCGGTAAAAGCGCAAGCCTTTGTGGACCATTCAAAGGTGGAAAAAAATATTGGCCACTGTTCTGGTTGACCAGAAAATGTAGGCAAATCTTTCGGTAAAGATTGTCTAGAGTGTATTTCACTTTGTGAAATCCTTTGTGATTGGGTCGTATCCTGTAAGTGGCTTGAAGTCGCAGTTGCTTGTGCATTCGGTATAAAATTTATTGTTGATGAAATTGGATAATTTGAAATAAAAGGGCGTTGTGCGGAGTTATATGGAAAGTGTGAATTTCGATTTATATTAGAATTTTGAATAATATTGGTGGGAGCGTTGGGTATAAATTGTTGAGGGCGATTGCTGTAAGGGGGTACAGTTGTGGTACAATTGGGTAAAGTAGATGTGCATATAGCCTCGCTAATAAAGCATGAAGAAACAGTTGTTACTGCGTTCTGCGATAATGTATTTAAATTGCAACTACCTTTTGTCTGAGTAACACTCGAAGTGATTGCCTTTATATTTGAGGTGGTGTCATGATACGCAGTTTGTTCGGGCAAAGGTAACGAATATTTATTTTTATTTAAGTTTTCTCTATGATTGAGGTTAGGATGGGGGTCTGTTGAGTTTAGCCATTCAATAACGGAATGGGATTTGTTAGAGGAATTTTCTGAAAGAGCTTCGGCTTCCTCTAAAACTTGGTACTTTTTATTCAGATACTCTTTGTTCATTGCATGCTCTTCTTCGAGTTTTTTAAGTTGTAACTGAGCTCTACGTGATTGCGAGAGATGAGAACTTTTTGAATAGTGACTTGTGACACTTGGCACAGGTGAGTTAGGCCTTATAGCAGAGCACTGCAGGCATTTAAAGGTCTTATCGTCGGCGACAGCAACACAATTTTTGTGAAATATTTTATGGCACGCGACGCAACCTATCATGCTCTCATCAGGGGGGTTATTACACAATGCACAACTTTGATCACCAGTTTTGGGTGATGGTTGACCTTCTACCTCAGGTAATGACATATTTATGTTACTTACTGTGTGATTGGCTAGATGGTGAACAGGCTAAGATGGTCTAGAGATATATAAGCCGCAAAGTGAATCCCAAGTTGAAGAAGTCCAAAAATAAGTCAGCGCCACAAAAAGAATTTTAAATTTATTGAAAACAGGGCAAGGCTAGCCGCTATAGCCGGTGGTCTCGTGGACTTTAAATAAAAATACACAAGTCTTATAAAATTTTGATTTATTAACCAATGTGTATTTAATATTAAAATTCCTAAATTATAAAGAAATATAAGTAATTATAATATATTTAGTTATGTTAAATAAAATACAAACTTTTTGGTATGAGAACCACCTGGTATAAAATTGAAATTGAAATTTGGACACTTTATAAGAGCTGGACACTTTTATAAAAAAACTGGACCACGTCAGTTGAGCCGATCTTCAGTAATGAAGCATCGTTTAAAATGGCGGTGTTCTTTACACCAAAAAATGACGTGGTCATAAGTTTCGTTCAGTTTTATAAAAAAAAAAATTTTACAAACATAAAATTTTATAGGGCGTTGCCAGATCAAAATGAATAACAATAATTTTTTATATTTATGACAATTTTGGGTGTAGCGTTAACACCATTTATTCTAATATTTTTATCTTTTTTTAACTGCAGCATTAATTTATTGCATGTAATTTGATTGTTAATTGCGCCCAACTTAATGAAAACCAATTGATTTTTCTTACCTTCCATTTGGTTTGTTAGGAAAATTCGATTCAAGTAAAAAACTAATTTAAACAAAAAAGTAACAGTTGACTGCGAAAAGAGTGAAGTATAGGAACAGCTTAGACTTTGTTCTTAAATTCGGGTTTAAAATCAATAAAATCCAAAACACAAATTATATCAATTCAAATAGAAATCAAACGGCTTTTCTATTTTGATTGAGATTAATATGATTCTTTTTAACAAATCCGGTGACTCCTGCTACCGAACGTTTAATAATATGTATAATTACATGTTTAATTAATACATTTAAAGATAATTTATTTCTTTAAAATATTAAAAATTGTTTCTTAAAGAAGTTTAGACTCCGTGCATATTCCGATCTTTATATTTTGGTTTTCAACCTACATCTAGCCTTCTGAGGTTATTTGAATTTCTAGTTTCAAAAGCATTATTTTGTACTGACTGGAGAGATTTCAATTCAGTCATTTTCTTATAAGGGTAAGCTATAGCAAGGTGTTCTAGTCGACTGTATATTAAGGCATTGTAAATCATCGTTTTGGTCTTCATGTTTAATTTTTTTTAACTTAAATAGAACTCCGACTTCACTAGATCACTAGATCTAAAATGCACCAGCCACACCACTAAAACCTTTACCCAAAACTTCACACATTGTATTCTCCACATTTATCACTCGTTCGTACTTTAAAATACCCAAATTTATTTGTGTACAACACAGGAGCTGAGCATGAATTATTTTTTAACATATTTTATCTGTAATAGATAACAAAGCTATCGGTCTAAGGTGTTCAATATGTTTCGCTTTATGCGTCTTGGGTATTGGAATGATGTTGCGTAATTTCAAAACCTCCGGATAGCAATATTTTTGCGACCTGGACTTTTAGACATTTTCAAATCGATAATTACATTTCGCTTGTAATTAATCTATGGTTAAAGCTCTAAAATAAAAACGTTTGTCACTATAAGTGAGGGTTCTCATCGAATTAAAAGTGTCATTAGAATATATTGTAATACTCTGTTTAAGACAATCAACAGCATTTATGAAATACTCGTTTAGAAGAGTAGGTTAGGTTAGGTTAGGTTGATTGGAGGGGTGTGATAGCCCATGTCATACGACATACACTTAAGCCAGTGAAGGCTTGTTGTGCGCTCCCTTTATTTATCAAACACAAACTTCCAGAGTTCCGCGGCAGGATTCGAACCTGGGACCTTCGAGTCTAGAGATTTTAATTGGTTGTCATCTGCACGTAATCCTCTGCTATCAACAATTTTAATCACTTTTTCATAAAATCGACCCATAGCATTTTTACAAATTGACAACAACTCCTTATATCGATCCCAAATCTTACTAAATTATTCTCATAATAATAATTCATAGATTCCCTTGTACCTCTTCTTAATATTTTTTAATAATTCTCTTCAATTTATCAGCAACTGCAGCATCATCTTTTTTCTTCTTCTTATTTTCAATAGTCTCCTTTTAATTTCCATAAAGTCCATAAGTTATCATTAATCGAAGGCGCTATGCCACATTTAATATGCTTATGTATAGAAGCGCTAGTACAAACAGCACTTTTTATAGTATTAAGATGATTCGTCACTAATACTTTGTATGTTCCGATTCAAATATTGTTTGGGTTTTTCATAATTGAAATTATACTCGTATATTGTTTTCTCGATGAACACATTCTGATTTATTTCACAATTTAATTTGCAGCAAATAAGGTTGTGGTCAGTCAATTCACATTCTACTGAATCTATAGCTAGTTTTTCATCCACGTTACTGAACACTTGGTCAATATAAGTTCCACTAGTTGGCCTTGTAACCACAATGTGACAAGTTTTGAGCCCATAGCACTGTAATAAGTCGTATATATTTTAATTATATATATATATATATATATATATATGTGTTTGTGTGTGTGTGTGTGTAGTTTAATTAATTGATATTCCTCTTATAAGAAACCATTATTATTAGATACAAAGTCAAAGCTTGTTAGGAGGAAGCTATTGGAATCAGTAGATTCATGTCTGCAATGTATATGGACCAATCGGTGGTCGTAAGTTTAAAAGGAAAAGTTTTCTCATTGGACTATATATTACAGAAATACCATAACTTTATATTTATTGACGGCTGTGGTTTTAATTTTTATTCAAGAAGAACTGTTTATTGCAAGATAGGAAGCAGAGCAAGAGTGATTGCACACGCAGTTAAAATTAGGAATATCGTCTTAACCTCGGGAATCAATAGTTATGGAATTTAAATTTTTTTATGTATTTCTGCCGAGCTTTGTTAATTTTTGTAAGAACTTATTGAAAAGCTTCAAGAGGCGTAACATCTCGAAAGAGTTTCGATTTTAGATTTTAAATACTCGATATCAATCTGCTAATAACAGAAACTTAAAAATTTGACACGTTTTTCAATTTTCAAATTCCATATAAAATATTTTATATACGCAGCTTATTTGACAATTATATAACGAAAATTTTTGCTTGTACAAATGGGTTTCCTTGCCTAATTTAGCTTATGTAATCTGTATAAGATATATTTACATATAATATCCTCATAATAATCAAAAGTTTTGATAAGTGTGCAGCTATTTAAATTATACACTGAGACTAATTTGCGTTATCATGGTCCAAATGAAAGTTAAAAAATAAGTTCGTCAGTTATCTGATACTATTTGCGTGTTAGATTCACACAAAATTTCGTGTTATTAATAAATTTTTATTAATCGAAATTAATAAAATTAAAATGTTGCATAATATGAAAGGGGTTTCCGTCTATTCAAATGTAATCCATATAATATTTGACTTAGTCTACTTTTATAATTATGGGCACATAGATGAAAAACTCATATCAGCTTAACTAAGGTTGCTGATGATTTGGTTAGAACCGATGCATCATCTATGGAAGAGCTAAGCCCGCAACAAACAAAAATTAATTATTCAAATGATTATTTGCAAGAAAAATTGGAAATAACCAATTGCAATAAAAAGTATTTAAAAAATAAATAAATAGTATACGAGTAATATCTTTATATCAACAGGCGAAGGAAAGACTTTTGTTTCCTTTCTTTGCAGAGGTGGGCAATCTGTGTTTAAATAAAATAGTTCCATATATTGAAAGTTATAAGCATTTAAAATTCCTACTAACGCAAACATAAAACATGTATACAACATATATGATCAGCAAATCTGCGAGTTAAAATAATTTAAAATTGATGCTTATAGTGTGATTTTGTATAAAAATTCAAAAGTGAAAATTGGTCGAATTCCGGTCATTAGGGGACCACTGGTATACTTTATTCTGAATACAAAGAACCAGATCTCTTGACAGATGTGTCTACACGTATATGATTTTATACCGAAAGACTTCCAGTTCTCTTCGAGCAATTTTCACATTTGTTAACTAGAGGACGAAAAAAGAACTTAATTTTCAATGATTATACATTTTTCTTGCTTATCAATATTGATTTTCCCATAGGGTCATGTATATAAATTTAGAAATGTAATAGAGAATTCGCTGCAGCCCCTTAACTATTGCAAATTGTTTTGTATTACAATTTTTGTTATTAAACATTGTTCAGCGTATTATGTAAAGAGAAGACTAAGTGCAATGGAAACTTGATATTTATTAGTTTGTATATTAGGCGGGATATACATCCATCCTGCGTATAAGGATTTATTTGAATTCCACTGAATGTTTGAAATAAGAAGATAACGTGCATTGTTTGTCGAATGTTTGTATTAAAAACGAAATTGTCTGTCTTTAATTATTCCGACTTTGCTGCAAAATTTTATTGTATTGCTAATGTATGCTGTAAAAAACTTTATTATTGCTTGGCAATAATCTAATTACCCTTTTATTCCTTGTATCACCTGTACCCTTAGTTTTTTAGGTAACACGATAACTTTGGCTAATTAAAAAGTGTATAACATTGTACACGACGTTGTACCATGTGGTATGTTTTCCAATACCACGATGGGTATATTACCGACACCTGTTGGCAGTTTTGGTTTTAAGTTTCTAAAAATTAATACAAGCGCTTCCTTTTGCATATACTTACATACATGTTGTCTAATTGGCTTGAATGCTACTCATTTGTCCTTTTCGGAGCAGAGAATATTGTTATATTTTAAAAATTCATTGAAGCTGTGATTTAATTCTACCTACAAATTACTATCAGTATCGATATCCTCAAAATACAAGTTCCAAATTTAATATTTATTGAACTCCACATTGATATTGATATAACCGATTACTTATACAGTATGTAACGAATGCATAAGTGATACAACATCTTCTCCTCCCAGTATTTTAAAATATGATCAAGACAACAGCTCAATTCAGGTTTTCAAAATTTAAGTTTTGGATTTGCTTTTTGCGAAAATTTTCGGCCTGATAATGCTGAATAGTTTTCTGATAGCGAGATGTGCACCGTATTTCTTAATTATTTTGCTGCAAAGTTTGCTGTAGCTGCGGTGTTTGTTGTTGACATACTGATCCACGATCTTGTGGTGAACTTGATTGATGTAACAAAGGCATGAAATCATATTTAAACTGGAATAGGTAGGTATTAACGGATTCTGGTAGTTATTTATATGTCCAAGTGGAGGCCGAATTAAATGGACAATGTTGCCAAGGTGATTTACTATTTTCCCTTTGACTCATTTCCGACATATATCTGCTGAGATAAGAATTTTGGTTTTTTCGAATTGCAATCACCGGGTTTTACTGATATTGCTGGTTCTAGTTCCAATATTAGCATTCTAGTGGAACGACCATGTAACAACTCTGCTGGTGATTTACTCTCATTATTAGGTAAAAAAAACGATAAGCTTATGTGTATAAACATTTGATAATATATTTAATATTTTATTGTTTGTTGTTGCCTTAGCTAAGTATTTACCTGCGTTTCATTGGAGCTAACCAAATCATCAGTACCCTTTAGCCAAATCATGATTGAAAAGCAGTCAAGCTCGTATACTTATAACAAAGACTACAAATACCATATGAGAATCCAAACAGAACTCAATCATGTTTTTCCATTTGTAATCTTTTTTTTTTTTTTTTTTTTTTTTTTTAATAAAATTTATTTATTGTATCTTCAATTAACTGAACTAACAATAAGTATTAAAATCTTAAATATATATATATATATATATATATATATATATATATATATATATATATATATATATATATATATATATATATATATATATATATATATATATATATATATATAATTGTTAGGCCCGACCAGTGTCAGACATAAACTTAGTGATAATAATTAATAATACATAAATGTCATGTTAAGCACAAAAATATTTTCAAAGAATTTCATCTGCAGTGTTGCGTGTTAATGCCGTAGTATCCCTCTTTTTTAAGCGGATGTGTCCAGGAAAGTTCAAGATATTTCGGGCAAGCGGATTCGGATGGGACTCGAGTTTTGTTAAATATTTGCCTGCATATTTTGCAATTTCAGCGGTCACAAGTGGCATATTTAAATCACGATGTAAAATTGAATTTTTCATGTACCACGGAGCTGATGTTATTAACCTTAAAATTTTGTTTTGCATTCGTTGTATTCTCTCTACATTGGAAGCTGAAGCAGTGCCCCATAGCTGAATTCCGTAACACCATATGGGTTTCAAAAGTGACTTGTATATTAAAAGTTTACAATCCAGACTGAGGGTAGAATTTCTACCAATTAGCCAATGTATCTGGGTTAATTTAAGCTTCATTTGTGTCAGCTTAGAGTCAATGTGGAGTTTCCATGTAAGCCGTCGGTCAAGGTGTATACCAAGGTATTTCACCTGTGAATGTTGAGGCACAACTTGGTTGTTGATTCGAATGGTGGAACAAGTGTCTCTTCGTAGAGTAAATGTGACATGAACACACTTTTGTTCATTTACTTTTATTCTCCAAAAGTTCAACCACAGTTCCAACAGCTTAATATGTTCCTGAAGATATCGGGATGCCTCGTGAGGGTTTTCATGCATACTAAGGCAGGCTGTATCATCGGCAAAAGTAGAAGTGAGGATATTACTGCTCAAAGGCATATCACAGGTATAAATCAAATACAAAACTGGCCCCAGTATACTCCCCTGAGGCACCCCAGATGAAATAGTTTCGGGCACACTCATGAAGTCTCCTTCCACGACAGTAAACTTCCGGGCAAGAATGTAACTTTCTAAAAGATTTACTATGTTTATTGGTAGATATGTCTTCAATTTTAAAATAAGGCCTTCATGCCACACTTTATCAAATGCCTGAGAGACATCAATAAAGAGGGAAGAACAATACTTTCCTTCTTCAAATGTTCTTCTTATAAAATGAACCAATCTATGACATTGTTCAATGGTGCTGTGCTGACTTCTAAAACCAAATTGATGGTCCGGTATGCATCCATTATCAGCTAGAATTGGGGACAATTTTGTCATGAGAAGTTTTTCAAAGAGCTTTGAAATTGTTGACAGCAAACTTATTGGCCTATATGACTCAGCCTTAGTAAGATCTTTACCCGCCTTTGGAATCATTTTGACCATGGCAAGTTTCCAGCTGTGTGGGTAATACTCCAGTCGTAAAATGCCATTAAAAATGAATAACAGGATTCTAATAGCAATACGAGGCAACTGCATCAGCATCTTGTTACTAATTCCATCAATACCCGGGGCCTTCTTTGGATTGGTTTCAGCAATTAGTTTTTGTACATCAAGCATCTTAAACTTTATGGGTCGAGGGGGTAGAGCAACTACGCTCGGCAAATCAACAGCACCAGTACATGTGTTTGGGGTAAATACGTTTTTTAAATGCCCAGCAAATGTGTTACCTTTTTCAGTATTAGTTCTTGCCCAATCTCCGGTAGAAGTGCGCAGGGGAGGTTTAGACTCAACGGGTGTTTTAAGTTTTTTAGCAGCGCGCCACAAGGAGTAATTAGATGCTGCTGTGACATCGAGACCTTCCAGATAGTTCTTAAGAGAAGCAGATTTTTCAGATGCAAGCAACTCTTGGAGTCGTTCAGTGCATTCTCTAAGTCTGATTTTATGTTGGGGCGATCTGTGCTGTTGCCATTCCCTTCGAGCTCTTCTTTTTTCACATACGAGACGTTCAATATCCGCAGAATAAATTCTATTAAACCCAGTCTGCGGATGGGAGGTAGTTGCATGTTTAGCAGCCTGTTTAATATTCTCGGTAAGATTGGCAATGGTAAGTTCAATATCATCGGGAGTTCTAAGCCTGATGTTTTCCGTACAATGACTACTGAGATATTTTTTGAACCCCAGCCAGTTAACACGATATATCATCTTCACATATGGGTCAGGTAAGTCACTTCTTAGTGGGCTACAAATTGTAAAGATCGTGGGAGAGTGATCGGAGGAGAGATCATTTGAAGCTTCAACATGAATTAAATCCCTAGGGATATTTTTCATGACCCCAAAATCTATAACATCCGGAATTTTTTGTATGTCAGTAGGCCAGTAAGTGGGCTCCCCGCTAGAAATGACATCCAAACCCATTTTTGAAATTGTGTTGAACAATGCTCGACCTCTAGGTGTAATAAGACGCGATCCCCAGAACGTATGTTTTGCATTGTAGTCTCCAGCTGCTACGAAACAAGGGCCAAGAGTTTTGTAAAAATCCTCGTATTGATCCTCACTGATTGAAAATCTGGGAGGGGAGTAAACTGATGATATCACAAGATTTGAACAAAAATTTTCGATGCAAATATTTGTTGCTTGTAGATGGTCTTCACAAGTGTTCTCAAGAATATAGTGCTTGAGTCTTGACTTTATTAGAATTGTTGATCCTCCGCATGCTCTTCCTCTCGGGTCCTTTGTATCGTATAAGGTGTAGCCACTGATTTTAAAAAGGCTTCTCGAAGTCAAATGAGTCTCAGATACCAACATTATATCAATATTCTTCACCGTGAGGAAGTGCTCTAGTTCATTTTTATGTTGGCGAATGCCGTTTGCGTTCCAGAAACATAACTTTAACGTGTTCATGGCTTGTTAACTAATGCTAGAAGCAGAGTGTTCTGCATTCGCAGCATTTCTTGCATCATGCTAGTCATATTTGTTGTAAAGTTGTTTATGGTTTGCACCAAATTATCAATAGTATTTTCAAGGCGACTGAAATTAAAGCTAGCATTTGCATTTGTTGTATTATTTGGTGGTGACACTTTTTGCACTGGAACAGAGTTGATCTTCACAGCGTCAGCATACGATACTTGTGGAGTGATTGGTTGGGCCATTAGAGGATAAGTGGCGGAGTACGTATTTCCTGTTTGCGCTGGGACTACTTTAGGCTTTTGAATCATAGCCTGTTTAACGAAAGAGTATACAGGACATCCCCTGTAGTTAGCAGTGTGATTACCTCCACAATTACTGCACTTCTTTTCCTTCTGGTCCTTCGACTTATTGCAAATAGCAGTGTTGTGTAATTCACCACACACAACACAAACAGTAGGTAATTTACAATAAGTTTTCGTATGGCCATATTCTTGGCAATTATGGCACTGTACGGGTCCTGAACGCTTGTGGGGTTCTTCAACTGTGATTTTGCGGTATAATAGATATTTTAAATTATAAATGGGATGGGTCTCATTTTTCTTCAATATTACGTCGTTAGGCTCCAGTTCAACACGAAAAAGAGGTTGGGGTATCTTATCCCTGTTTATTATATTGGATACATTTTTTACCTTGAATCCTTGGAGGGTGAGAGCATCTTTTATTTCAGCAGGGACAACATAAGAATCTATGCCTTTCAGTACGATCTGTAGGCCTTTAGCGCTTTTAAGCTGGAATGTGTAAAAACTTGTTTTATTTTTTTCGAATTCATTAACCATTTTGCGGAAATCTTTTTCTTCGTATATTTGGATCTTTGTTTCATCAATATTACCACGTTTTATTGGGACAATGTGAAATGCCTTTTCGCCAATGACTGAGATTAGTTTTTTGATGAGGCAGTTTGAATTTTTTTCTCTCAAATATATGGGTGGTGGTTTGGAGGTTTTTTTCGAGGATCCTTCGGGTTTGTCAATGTCATCCTGCAATATTTTAAAGCGGTTTTGACGGTTAACTGAGGCGGTGTCTATATCCCTGGATATCTTGGGAACAGATGAGATCTTTGAAGAATTTGGGCTTCGCCCGCGCTTTAGCACTGTAATATATCGGTCCATTCCGACAGGCACCTTTGGTTTCTGAATAATATTGTCTATTTTAATAACTTGGCTAAGTGATGAACACGAGCCCGGAGCGGATAATGGCGCTGATTTAAATGAAGAAGTACAGCGGTAATGTTAGAGAATCACTACTTGGCATCGGAGTAAGCGAATTTGATCGCTCACGTAAAATTGGCTTTGCCGTTAGAAAAAGACTATCATCAGATTTTTTATTTTTATTGTTTGCATTAAGAGCTTCAGAACTCACAGTAAAATAGGCATTTCTGCCGTTAGAACTCACTTCACAATTTTTTGTTTTTGAGGTACTCATGCAGAGTATTCCTCAGTCACTTTGTTTACGGTTGTTTTTTTGTTTGTTTTTTTTTTTTTTTTTTTTTTGTTTCAGATGATATGAAAAATTATTAATGCAAATAAAGCAAATTTCACAAAAACTGTACTTATTACGAGTCAGTACTTATTACGAATATTTTTTTTTTTGTTTGTATTTTTGTTTGTTTAGTATGTGAAAAAAAAAACTCCGCTAACACGTCTGTTCACTACGAAGGTTCAACAAAATATATACATAAGTATAATAGCTTTAGAAAGCTTTCGTACGATATTTTGCAGCCGCTAATACTATTGTCCAAGAAATATGGTGCCACGACCAGTAATTGTTTCTTGGATCAAGTTAATTCAGCAATGGTTTGAGATCTGTTTACAAATCAAATTTTCGGCCACACATGTACTGGTGAAACATTTGTACGCCATATATGATTGCTAATGATTATTTTTCAATTTGCCTATATTGACGCTGGTGCTCATCTAACGATCGTTGTTTCGGCGCCACATGAAGAATCAACTGCCAGTTTCAATGGTAAATGTTCTGATAATGAACAGGCTTATTTAGCTGCATCAAAGTATGATTCTTCAGTTGCTGAAATACATATTTTGCTTTGGGGTTCAATGAAGCTTAACATTTTTATGTTGTAACATATTTATTGTTACGCAGTTTTTTTGTGAATGATTAAGTATGAAGTTGCAATAATAATTAACTTTTCCCACGAATGCTTTAAATGTTTTTCGGTTCTGACTAGATTGAAGACTATCTGAATATTATACTTCTTGCAGAAAGAGGATTTTTTCTTATTTTTTACCAACATATGATTTTGTTGATGTGTGAAATAGTAAAACAAAGAACACTGAAGATGACACAATTTGCCTTCAGTATGCACATGGACAGCAAAGGCCATTCAAGCATATTGGATTAGATTTTTCGGTTCCTATTGCGCTAAGATGTCAAATTTTGGAAAAAGTTTAACATGTAAAGGTTATATATGTATGTATGTCTTTTTATTTGTACATGAAGCCATTTTCAGTCTCAACCTATATGTTTTCTTGGCTACCTTCAGGATTTTCATATCGTGGAGAAATTCCTTCACAGATTTATATTGCGACTGTGGAACCGCTTTTATCCAGACTCCCAAGGAACTAACTTCTGTTCATCAACGCTACAGAATAGGCCAAAGCTCTACATTTTGATACTCCTCCCACTCCAGATGTTTATGGGAAGCACGTGCAAAGGCCGAACTTAAAGTTGTTTTAATTCGAGACCACTACAACCTGTGTGTCCGAAGAAGATTTGCTGGATACGTGCATTAATCATTGGATAAGATGAAAGCAAGTTGGAACACTATTAAGCGAGAAGCACAAGTTGGATTTATGGTTTCGCTAATACAAGAGCGGTTTTACCCGGTTAGTAGTTACTAGCTAAAGAAAGTTCGTCTAGGTGTGGATAGTCTCATCCGAGTTGTTACATTGTATTGAAAGGGTAAATTCAAAACACGTCACATAACTTAGATCCTTCCCAGTATTGACGACATCACAACGAATTCATCAATTTATAATGCTCTTACCCTTTACATTTTTACTAAGCAATTTTTTGTTTATTGAATATTGCAGACCAAAATTAAAATAAAATGAACTTAAAATAATGTTTGATTCTTTTTTTAAATATTGATTTAAGAACTTAAAAAATGTTAAATCCGCACAAAAACATAAATATCAATATATGTAATTCCAAGTTTCTATCCAAAAGCTTCCGCTTTTAAAATTTCTATGCAACCTGCTAACTTGGTTTTCAGGTTGCCTAGAAATAGGATGGCATTTTACCTATCAAAAACTTGGCTCTCATTTTAGTCTCAGCACTTTTAACGGCCAACATTTTTGGAAAGAAGCTTGACCTTATTCTCACATTTTTTTTGTGCACATCTAACTCGCTTTTTCCATGTAATTTTTAAAGGTATATACAGGCGGTTGGGTTATATGACTTTTACAGGTATAAAGCCGTTAGTTTCTTCATCTGGTAGTTTGATAGGTCGGGAGGTACATGGGTACTTCCTGAAGACCCAACTCTTCGTAGCAGAGGTGCATATATGTACAAAAACAAATTAAAAACAGAGCACTTCCTGAAAGCCTCCGGGAGTACTTACAATCAAAACCCTAAGAATTTATCTGATACAAATAAGAGGCACTCTGCTGCCCCTGCTGCTAAATAAAAAGTTCTAATATTATTATTTTTAAACACTTGCTCACTAAGCATATATCTGCTCCAACTTTAGCTTTTTAGAGTGGAAGTCTCCTATACAAATAAATCAAAATGTTCGATCGTTGCCAAAAATGCTTACTCTAAGTGTAGAATGGAACAGAGATTTTAGCGGAGTTACGTGGCGAATTTTCACTGTCTATTCCTCTGTTACACGTTATTTTTATTCCATTGTTCTTTTAATTACTCATTGTTAAATTTCCACTTAAAGTCCCGTTACGGTCAATATGTGTAGTTTTTTTTCCTATGCAAGAATTGGTATGTAGGATAAAATGTGATGCAGTTGCATATGCGTACACGGTCAGTAATTTAACTCATTGAGTCGGTTAATTAAAAAAATGGAAATTTGATCCATTTGATACTTTGAACTTTTATGCTTAGTATCTTATTTGACGATATTTTATGTTTGAAGTTGCGCCCATCCACGTTCTCTAACTTCATTTCTTATTTAGTTTGCTTCATTCGGTTTATTTTAAAAATATTTAAACTACCTTTTTATATAATGTTGGATTCCACTAACTGCTCTATTCATTCAATTGAATTTTAGTCGATTTGAGTAAATTATTCCAGTATTGATTTACTTACTTTATTCAATACGATCTGAGTTGATGTTCTCATAAATTGTACTTTTTTTAATAAACAGCAGTAACACACTCAGGCAATTAATGTGTTAATTGTTTGGGAAAGTGATAGTGTATAGTGAACACTTGGTGAAATGAGAAGAGGGAGAGCTTAACAAGTACTATGGCTTCGTTACTCAAACAGTCGCACAGAGGAGCATTTTGGCTCTAAAACCGGACAAAAAGGAAAATATAAAACGTACAAGAAATTATTGAAATTACTTTTCTTGTGTACCTGAGTAAACGTGCCTTTAGAAAATTATAAAAAATTATCCCCTCCCCACCGTTGCGCTGCGTACGGTTAATTGCAATCTGAGCATCGTTCAGTACGCATGCATTCATTCTTGATCGGTTAATGTTTTGACTTGTGTTTGGTGTCCCGAATTTTGCAAAGTGAATATTTAAAAAAAAAATATATATGATGGAATCTGATAAACAAGGTATGTATTTAATTCTAATATATATTAATTAAAAATTTTATGACTATTTAGTACTCTGGTGAATCTGAAACAACATGCAAGAAAATTTCATTTTAATAAAATAGTGTTTTTGAAAATGTTCCGCGCTATGTCGGGCTACAACTCTGTTTTTATAATAAACTAGAGATATTCACCGTATCATGATAGTCATAACATTTTACCCATGTTTCCACCCAAAAAAGAAACTGCTCTGTATTTCACGGGTTTTTTTATTTTTTTGGCAATAATGTTGGTTATATTATACTCAAGCACATATATATTTTCTTCTATAGGTGCAGATGTGACATCAAATGTTGTTGAAGTACTTCGGAAGAAAGATTTTTGAGAAAAAATGACGATTGGCTTAATAAATCAATACCAGTACATAACTGGGTCACGAAGTCCATGGGACGGCCAAGGAAGTATTTTTAAGAATTAAGTGATCAAGATGTCCTTAGTAGGCTGCTTCTCACATCAGACCCCTTCATAAATAAGCTCTACGGGGAAACGCAAACAAAGTAGAAGCCAACCGTTCCTGAGTGAAACCATAGAAATGCTAGAACCCGAAGATCTCAACATATTACCTGCTGAAGATGTAACTGCTGGAATCAATCAATACTTATTAATATTATGTGTTTTTAATTATTTTTTTTAATTCGTATGAAATAAAATTTTAACTAAATTAGCTCATGCATGTTTGTTAATTTTCGAGAAAAAAAAATACGTTAAAATAGTTTTGTCCTGTTTTTGAGACAAAAGATCAAATCGCGACAAGTAATAGAGAACCTAACGACAACAACAAATATCTTTGTGATTTCGACTTCTTGTATTTAAAATGAATACAGTTGTTATCGCTATGGTTCCGGGTTTATGTTATTAGTGTCCCTTTACATCAAAAACAGGTTTTAGATTATATAATGGATTTGCTACCTGTTTTAAACACAATTATGATCTGATTTATTTCTCATTGCTAAAGTTATAACTTAAAATTACGAATAAACAAACAGGTAGAAAAAAGGTGCATAAGTTCATATTATTAACAGGCAGAAAATCGTATGACTATTTTTTCCTTAAAATTTTGCATAGCAAATAATTTGTGATTGTTAAGATATTCCTTAAAAATTAAACAGAATCCATTTAACCAAATTTTAATCACAAGCGGTTTTTGACAGTGTTGAAACTTTTTTTATTGAAGAGCCATTAATAAAGTCAGTAAAGAAGTTTGGAATGTCAAGCCTTCTAAGAGAGATTTTTTGGGAAAACGTACACTTACACGGAGACAACGTACAAAACGATACCCATTGTTTTTTATACATAAAATTAGAAAAGTAATACCAAAAAACATATAAAACGAAACTCATTATGCCTTTCCAACCTTAAAGCTGTCCCCCTCTCCACTCTAAATCAGCCCTCCTTCACACGATTGGTAAAATAATGCCAGAAATGAAATTAGAGTACCTAAAAACATATAAAACGATACCCATTACATGTTTTGAACATTATTCCCCTCCACCGCCCACTCTGGGCCAGCCCCCTTGATGCAATCGGTATAATAATGCCAGAAATCAATTTGTTGCCCCCAAAAATCCCCGGATACTGAATTTCATACATACATCTAGAGTCAAAAATAACGACGCTATTAATTTTGTCCGGGTTTGGAGCTCAAATGCTCCTCTGTGAGTCGTCCGACAACAACTAACACAATGTACATCACAAAAATACATGATGTTGACGACTTGTCCTGAACTTGTCCCATATTCTCAGAATTCTATTGCATGCACACATATTTTTACAAATTGTATGGCTCAATTATTTATTAACAATATGTTTGTTTCCTTAATTAAAACCAAAAATATTATTTTCGACTCTATAATATTCTTGTTTAATCCATCGATATATTTCTGACGATAGGAATAAACATATAGATATTAAACCAAAAGGTAAAAAATCAAGATTATCTGGGATTGATATTGCTCCGCTAATCCATTTGTAGATGAGCGATTTGGGGTTATTATTTTTTTGAAGTTCCCTTTATTCTTGCAGCAGAAAATTTTAAGTTCGCCATTTTAGAAAATAGTTTCAATGGCTTAGATAATATATAATCAATACGGACAGTTTATATTCGGTTCTCAAGATATGTAGAGATAAGTTGACATGAACTTCTTGAAAAATTAAAGAAAGTCGGATAGTGTACCATATCAAAAATTTTATTATGATCAAGCCGAACCAAAAAAATTAATTTGGTTTCCTCCCATCCACACCTTAGATTTTCCTTAACTTCAGATAGAGCAGTTATGCAGCTGTGTCCTAAACAAAAATCTGATTGCCAATTACTCAAGCTTTAAACACATAGACGACAGCAGACTTCACGACTTCACGGCTTCAAATGCAGCCAACTTCAAATGCTGCTCTGAAGTCAGCTTCATAATTGTTTTGAAACAACAACAGCATAATGGTCAGCTGATGTGTATTTTAGCAATACAAATTTTAGGGATGCCGGATATATATTTTATAATGAATAAAATTAAAGTTATTGATAAAAAATTGTAATAATATCACGAAAAACTATAAAAACACATAAACTTATTTCTTTATTGTACTTTTGTAATGTTCTTTTATGTTCAATATTAAAAAAGGTTTTTGTTTTTATTTTTCCAATTTATATATATAATGGCAACACTATATTTGTTTAGTGCTGCCCGTCAAAATAGAAAATAGCCTAAATTGGCAGCAGCAGCAAATGCTGTTGTGCAGTCGTGCTGCTGTGCTGCCATTAAAATAATCGTTTTCATTTAAATACATGCATTTTATTTTTGACATATTGCTGCTTGCTGTCTGCTGTCGTCTATGTGTTTAGAGCTTCAGGTGCCCATTTTTATTGATGTAGTCACTAATTTGAGTAAAGAAAGAACCTTTTCCAGAACTTTAGACATGTAGCATAAAATTAATTTCGGTATTGGTACAACTTTTGCATGTTTCCATTCGGAAGGGAAAGTGCTCGTGATGATGATGTTATTAAAAATGTCAGTTATATAAGGGATAACAAAAGGCAAGACAGTTCTCAAAAACCTAGAATGGATGTTTTTACATCCAACTGCGTTTGGTGTAACTGAAGAAAAAGCAGAAAAAAACTTCAGCTTGACTCACACATGCGAATTCAAAATCTCTTAATTCATCTCAATTAAGAGTGCAATTAATATCTACCTTACCAATGCTGTTTCGCGAACAGTTCGCCATATTTTTCTTGATTGTACAGCTGACTCAAATTTCCTCTTATAGTATTCAGATTTTACAATCCTCCTTGCAGTACAATAATCATTTCTGAGTTGAGTTGTCTTAAAACGTTTCCACCTGGTATATGCAATGTCTCATGCATGTATCAAGTCGTTTATTCTTCTCGAGAACCATGGCATTTTTATCACCAGAAAAGTATGGTGTAGAAATCTGATCATAAAGCAGCATATTTGATATGTTATCGACAAAACAGTGAAGTGTGTTGGATGAGAACATTTTGTTGGAAGTTGAGTTGATGTTGAGTTGAAATCTCCAGCTTAATGATATCATTGTATGCTACTGATAGCGCCTCCAACTCAAGATACAAATTCGAAAAACACATCCTACGATTAGGCCTGTAGGTACAGCCAACCACCATTGTGCTGTTATTTGATATGACTTCAATAAATATAAACTGCACCATTTGTCTAGTAGACACCTTTGGATGAGAGTCAACTGGGACTTCAGTATTTGACTTACAACAAACTTTACAAGCAATATGGTTCTTAACATAAATAGCAACACCACCAGCATCTGTCGTTTATAAATACTGAGCATCCGTCGAGCCAAATAAAGAAATCAGGCTTGGCACCATTAAACCATGTCCCATTAACACATACGATATCCACTTTTGAATTCTCAAATATAAAGTGTTAGAATGTCGTCAGACGATCTTGTTTGTTTATGCGTTATCACTTCAATGATGTGTTTAATTAGAGTTGTGAAAAAACTTTAAAGCATCGATATGTTCAATGCAGGACGGATCATCATCTTTTAACCGCTTTACATAAGCAAGACCCCGAAACGAGTATGCTAAGTGCAGAATGTTTCTCTTTTTCAATTTAATAGCAACACACAGGATTATATAATTCGAATTAGTAAAATTTTCCTTGATATTAATAGGCTTATCTGATTCAAAATAAAGATCGAGAAAATTGAACGATAAATTGGTTTTATTTTCCTTTTTACAAGAACCCAAGGATTTCAAGATGAAATTTTTGTAGAACGGAAAGTTTAGCGTAGCAATTATAACAGCATCTGAACCGTCCGTAATAGACTTTTTGTTACGATTATGCAGACGATTAATTCTATTATATAGTTCAATAAAAATTTTATTTTCAAAATCGGCTAACAATGATATATAGTTCTCAACGTAGCGAACCTCTAGACGTTCTTCAAAATCAAAGGGAAATTGTTTAAACATAATAACTTCGCCATCAATACGTTTGCTGGTTTCCTTACAATATTGAAAAGATATTTGAGAATCATTCTGATACTCATTATTGTTTCTTTTCCTCCCCATACGCATAATTATTGAATTTTAAATAAACGGCAAGAATTAAACGACTAAGCAGTGGCTTTTAAACTGTATACAATTTAGGACTACTTATTTATTCACCAGTATTTATATGACTGGAACACCTGATATGTACGTAACCAATTAATTTTAAAGGTTCAGTTAAACATGACTTACCATAACCGTACAAAACAGCTGTTCGAACCAGACTGTGTAATTGAACCAGACACTGTAATTGATTATAGGTGACTCGCCATAAAGCCATAGCCATAACCATAGAAACCAATTGAATTTTGGTTTCTCGCCATAACCATAAACATCTGCTTGCTGATTATACATATTTGTTGTTTTCGTTTTGTGCTTACAAATGAGAAAACGAATGAAATGAAAACATTATCAGGTGAAGAATTTATATCTATGGTTATGACAATGGTTATGGCATTATGGTATGGCACGTCTGATTGAACCTTAAGTTAGGATTAATATCATGTGATTGTCTCTCACAAATTTTTATTGCTTTAATTTATTATTTCTTCAAGCTCCCACAATTGCAAAAATATAAATATTTTTACATAATACACAACGTTTATTGGTTCACAAAGGTAAGAGGTCTTGCAAATGTCAGTTAATCCACTCGGATGAACCTTTTTCCGGAGCCGATGAAGCACGTCAACACATAATTTGCAAACGAAAACTGAAAACCTGGGCTGCTGCATATGATGGGCGTGACTTCATTATATTTGAAATATCTTTGTCAATCGACTACCAATAAATATACATAAGTATCTACATGAAAGCTGCTTGATCCTGGTTATGCCAAGTTGTATTGAATCCAGTTCTTGTGGAAAATATGGTTGCAGTGTTGCTCGAGATAGTACATCATATTCAAATTTCATCAAAAATTTGCAGTCTGCATTGGTGTCTTCAAGTCCTTTGAACACTATTTCATAGGTGAGCCCAAATAGAAACGCTGCATAAAAAAGTATTGTTAGTGCCTCTCTAACATTAAAGATGTGCACACAATGTGCCGTCGAAGATGTGTGATAAAATGCAAACAATACCTATTGGAGCAACATTGCATGTCAATTGAAGTGTTAGTTCAAGATTGTATGGTATGAAAACTCGAGGATTGGCCAACTTCTTGAGTATTTTGAATGATTTTTCACATTCTTGGGCTACTTAAAACTAGAACTTTTTTCAAAAGGCTTCGCAAAGGTTTAGCTATTGAAGATATATTCGGTATAAAGCTAGCATAGCACGTGACCATATCTAAAAACCGCTAAAAAAATAGATATTAAGGGAGGCATGTGTAAAAATTTGGCAACTTTTGAATGGAATTTCTTAATTTTGTTATACTCTTTGACATGCGTGAAAAATTCTATGTTCTCTCCAAAATAGAAATACTTTACACTGTTACGATGTAAGTCGAACTTCCGCAACTGATGCAAACAGGATTTTGGATTTGATGTGAACTCCTCCATGATCTTCTCATGAATGATTATATCGCCAAGTACGTTTCCTTTTTGGTATTTTGCGCAAAATTTTATAATGGATCCCATCAAACTATGGAGTGGCTTTGATACCAAATTAAAATCGATTCATTCTATAGATACCACGACCGTAATGTTTAAGTTGGCTTTATACAGGTCAAGTCTGCAAACGAAAATTAGATCTCAAAAGTAAACAATATTTCTGACAAGATACGTTCTGTCTAGGAGTATGGAATCATTCGCTCCTTATGGTATAAATTGTACACCAATTTTTTTTTACGTAGTTTTAGTGAAATCTTGTACCGTGATGTACAGCCTATTTCTAACTTGAAAACTTAAAAAAACTTCTTTTGCAATGTCATCTAATCTTGTATGATTATCCAAAACATTTTTATTGTTTATTGCAGGCTAAGCTGAGTGCATATATGCCGCGCTTAATAAAATAATTATTTTAGAGAGTATCTCCAAAGGTGGCATTATGTACATTATTTCATCTCATATCAACACTGTTGTAATTTCACTAATGTTGTGGTATGTATGACTAACAATGAATTTGTTGAAAGAAGTGGTTTATTTCGTTTTAACCTTCTCTGGGCAGAAATGAATATCTTAAACAAGAACCTACTTATATGCTTACCGTCGATGTCGACTTCGGCTTAGTAACCATTTTATATTATATATTGTCTTGACGAAGACGACTCATTGCTGCTTAAAGATTTTTTCTGCAACTTTCTAATACGAACATTAACGACACGATCTTGCTTGCCGAAACCTGATCATTTCAAATGAGTTTTGTTTATTGGAACTCTTTCGAAAAGGGGTATTTGAGACAAAAATAAAATAAATTACTCAACATGAATGATCCGGCCACTTACCATGTATTTCGATTCGTAAAGGAAAGTTTTCGAATTTGGTTAATTTGTACTATGAGCGTGTGATAATTTATTTTTCATAAAGTATAAAAAATCAAATTTTTTCTTAAATACATAATATAAAATATTTGTGATTAACAGCATGTTACCGAATAAAGATTCCTTGTTGAAAACTATTGTGTGCCCTATAACTCAGCAAAAAGACTTAAAATAATGTTGAGGTTATTTATTGCTGGGTAAATTATAACCCTTTTCAGTCTTAAATCACCTAAATAGCGTCATAAGGAAAGGAACTAGAGAATCCTTAATCGCCAAAACTTTTGCAATGAACGGACTGAAAGGTCATAATATAACGACGAATGAAGGCTCGGCAAACATCACTGACTTTAGTAATTTCTGTAAGGATAATTACTATTCTTTAATACTTGATAAATAATTTCGAAATAGAAAAGGTTTGAACATTTAAATACCTGGGAGTTCAGATTAACGGCCAATGGGGTATGTCTAGGGAAATTAAATGTGGGATTGAAATGGGTAGAGATGCTTTTTTGACATATAGTAAGTCATTAACGAGTCACGATATAAACCTAACAACAAAAATACGTTTCATAAAATGTTATATATGGTCCGTATTATTATATTCGGCAGAAACATGGACGATAAAGGCTTCCGATGAAAAGAGAATAAATTCGTTTGAAATGTGGATTTTCCGGCGATTATTAAAGATCCCATGGACCGACCGCGTTACGAGTGAAGAAGTACTGAGAAGTATGAATGTAGGACGTGAAATAATAAGAAATATAAAACCACGGAAAACATCTTATTTGGGACACATAATGAGAAATGAAAAATAAAGAATTCCCCAAACCATTACACAGGCTAAAATTGAAGGAAGACGCCCGAGAGAAGAAGAAAAATGACATGGCTCAAAAACATTCAGGAATGGACAGGTCAACAAGAAGAAAGAAGTCTTCTGACGGCAGCCAAAAATAGACAATAATTGTATGACCGCTAATATCCGGATACGGATTGGCAAATAAAGAAGAAAAAGAATATTTGATGAAAGTACTGATCGGAGAATATCAAAAAATTTGGCTGTAGCTATTAGAATTTTTGATGGTAAATGTCATGACCGTTTTTTGTGACACCTGTCTCGCAATAAAGGGCAAACTGAATATAGTATAGTCCAAATTTCAGGATTTGGTACCACATACATATATTCAAAAATTGTTTAAAAGATCTAAGTAAATAAATATTTAAGCAATAGTAGTATTAGAACAGATGACTTCATCTCAGTGCAAGCTTATAAATTTACTGGTTTTAAAAGAAATGCTAAACTGTTCTATATAACGTTTTGCAAAAACGAAATTTTAAACTGGCTAACAAAATGTACATATATCTTGAAAAACCAGTGGTAGAGTACCTTTCTTAATAACAATGAAAGTGCAAATTATGACACTATAAATAACAAGTTTCGAACTTTGATAGATGCATTAAAAAAATTATTTGTATGAAAAACATAAGAAAAACAAAAAAAAAAAAATTTAAAACAAAAGCAAACCCAGTTTCGGTACTATTGCGATCGATAAAGTACAATTTTAAAAGTTCATTGGTACGAAGTTAGTTTTCCCATTTATCACCCCAAATACTAACTACTAAAAATAAATCCATACCTATAAATAGTACACTTTCCCACAGATATAGATGTAGTTTTTGGATTTGAAACTCTTTGTAGTTTTTTCTAGTAACATTAACTTTGTAGATGCTACAAGATCTTCCACTTCCCTTCTCCAAAAAAATGTTAATCGAGCCACAAACAAAAAAAGACACTTTTCAAACCGCTCATTCATATACTCATAGTAACACTTTTTCCAATTCGTTTGTATTACCAAAATATCAACTGAATTTCATCACTTTTCTTTTTTACCAAGTTTTATTTTAAATACATTTTCTAAATATGTTTCTACTTCACACTCTGCAGCACTTTGTGTTTTATGCTTGCGCCAAATCTTAAGGGGCCCGGAACCTAAGATTTTTTCAATGTACGTACTTGTAGAAATAATATACATATGTATGTATGTATTATTAATGAATAAAAAATGTCTTATCTCATATTTTACAGTCGACTGAAGTTGTAAATTTATGATTTTCAGGCATGTTCTGCAAATCACTTTTTGTGAAAGTGATTTGAAATCACAAGAAAGGTGTTCTGCGCACAAAGTTTTGAACTGTTGTGATTTGAAACCGGTCAGCTACATACATATGTGGCTGGCGATCTGAAATCACTTTCTTAATTTTGGACGGCTTTTTATACAGGCATGTTCTGAAATCACGGTGATTTTAAATCACTAACGATTTTGAAATCACGAGATTGATATTTTGGTGTTCTGAAAATCACGAGAATTTTAATTTTTAGTAGTGATTTTCATGTTCTAAATCACGAGCTAACGGCTGATTTGCTTTGTATACATTTAAAATTTTTTATATTTAAGTGATTAATCAGAAAAATATAACAAATTTAATTGCTAAATTGTGAGTGTCGTTAGTTATTTCAGAAAATAAAGTGAAAAAAATGCCTGGAGCAACCTTTTTAGCAATTTAGCAAATTCTAACAATTGTACACCAAATATAAAGCGTCTATCTAAATTTATAAATTTTAAAGTTTTTCTTTGTAAAATAATAGATTTTATTACTAAAACAAATAAAGAACCAATCATATTAAGTGTATGTAATCATTTTATTATCGAAATCAAACCAATATGCTAAAAAAACGCAAAGTGATTTGATATCGTCAGACATTAACCTGACCGGTTTTAAATCACGAGATTTCAAATTTTTTTGTGCGCAGAACACCTTTTCAGTGATTTCAAATCACTTTAGGATAAAGTGATTTTCAGAACATGCCTGATATTTAACTCAATGAAAACTCATTAATTGAACACATTTATTTGTTTTTTATTTATTTTAGGAGTAAAACTGATGATTTTGTACCAAAAAATTGGATAAAATATAAAAAAATGGAAACACTGTCTATTGTAACAAATGTTGTTATTTGCTTTTGTGATTTGACATTTTCTTCTTGTGATTTGCATTTACTTTTTAGTCGTCAGCTGTTTTTATTCTTCGAAAATACACCGATGCTTGCAAGAGTAGATAAATATTTCTCTCGACGAGAAATATATTTAATTTTTTTAACTAAACGAGCTATTTCCAATAAAACTTAATTATTTTTGTTAAGTTATATTCAGAAGATTTATTAACTATCAATTGTTTGCCTAATTTTAAAAATAATTACGCATAAAGTAGTAGCAAATGGCAACAATAATTATTTATTACAAATAGTGGCAACTTCTTGCAACTTCTATATTTTGTTAAATTAATAAATTTCTTTTCAACGCTAAGACTAACAACAATAAAGCCCCAGGCATATCAACTCGTGTTTAACTTTTATTAGAAAATTTTAGTTTACGTTCTCTTATTATTTTGACTAAACCTTTATTAATTTTCAATACATAAAAAATTTTCATCAAATCAAAACAAAAAATCAGCCTTTTTCTTGTGTTTTCGAAAAGGTAAAATCACACCGAAAATTTAAATTTCTTGTGATGTTCAGAACACCACAAAATGACATTTGTGATTTTGAAATCTTGTGATTTGCAGAACTTGCCTGATTATTACTTTTACTTCTTTGTTTACATATGTATGTAAGTACATGTATACATACATATCTAAATAATAACGGTACATCGCATATGATATGCAAATTGTCTAAAAATTAATGTTACCATACTACTACATTTATGTTTTAGTTGCACCAATACTCACTGCTTTATCGACTTTTTGTTTGTGAAAATATAATAGTTTTTAAAAATCAATGTATATTAAAAGAAAGTGTTTGAAATTGTGTACTACGATCCAGTAAAAGTAAAAGTAAAAGTTACGAAAGCGCTCAAAGTTTTATATAAAACCATTAAAGTAGTGAATTGGTCAGTTATTTTCTCATGGCGAATTTTGCGCTGTACCTAGAAGTGAAGCCTAAGTTAACGCGACAAATCACTGCCGTTCTTCAAAGTGTCGTTAATTTGTGCGTTATAAATGACACAAAAAAGTGACTAAAATTTAGCCGCATAAATTTTATGATTCCAACGCGGAATGACCCAAATTCGTTTCATTACTTTCGACCGTGTAACAACTTTTTCCTTATGCTAGCTTAAAAAAAATAATTTTTCCGTAGCAGTTCAGAATTTGTTTGCGCTTGATATAATTGCTTCTCCAGAACACAATGAGGTAAATTATAGAGAAGCTTGATTGTTGTTAAAAAATAGTTTTGACAACAAGGTTTTAAATTTTCAAAACTACACAAACAAATATTTGCTTTAGGTCGAGTTCAAAATGATTTCACTGCTTGCCTACGTCGCCTGTGCGATGGTATAGATGCGCATTTGCGGGTCTTGCAAACAATTTGCTATCAACAACAGATTGCCGATGGGCTACTAATTCATTTATGACTAAAAACTTTGGTGAGTAACACCACAAAACAACACGTGTCGAAGAAATCTACATTTTCATATTTTGGTCTCAACTCCTATCAAGTTGTTTACCTTTTGTGATTCCAAAGAATATTTTATTATCAATTGTTTGCATTTTTTTTAAGTTTGTAGCCAACCTTTAATTAAAAAAAATTAACAAAAAACATTTCCCTCACTTTAAAATGTGTATATATTTAAATACCATGTGTACAAACGACATTAAAGTACAAATAAAACATACATACTTTAATAACTATATACACTAATACTGAAAAATTTTAAATGTAATGTGTTTTTCTTATATTTCCATAGGGATGAAAATGTTTAAACTGGGGATTTTTTTTCTCCATTATCCCTCTTGAGAGCATTTCGCTTGCACAAAGCATCACCATCTTACAAGAGTTTTTGCATTGCTATTTTCGCCTTGTGTTAGTTTCGTTAATCGGTTGTTGTTCCAGCTAAATAGATGACTGGAATCTTGCTAATCTTTGATTCCTACCTTTTTCCGAGGAGGTGGTGGCTGCCTGACCTTTGTCATGATGTTATCATTTTTTCCAAGGAGAGGAATGGTCAGGGGGCTTCTTGTATAGATTTTTTAGAAGACGTTGAAGCCACTTAATTTTTAAAACTCGAAAAACCATGTTAAAAATTTTGTTTGTCCTCTGCCAGCGAACGAACCTGCGGTACTTGGTTTTGCAGGCAAGCACTTTTAGCCACTACAGTTTAAAATAGTCTGGGAACCTTGTAAAAAATATCCATAACATTTTTACAACTATTGTATCATTCGATGACTTACAACTCACACAATAATTTGTAAATAGACAATTTATTAAATTTATCATGCTATTAAATATACATAAATAAATATACATAATATTTCTCTTCGTAGGTGAACTGCGGTAAGAAGGATTCAATCGTAACTGTCACGGCATTGGGGAATTTCACTCATACTGTAGTGCGACGAGCAGCGGGAAGTAAGTAAAATTATATTATCTTGTAATCAAATTTTATAGTTTCTGTATAGAATAAACTCTATGTTGAGCAGTTTGCCGATGTATGTATGTTTTTAAATTTGTAACCGCTGCATTTTTGCGGTATGTTTCCCGCTAAATCGCATGTACATTGGTAATGAAATAACTGTGTGGTAATAATAGTGGATGAGTGATTGAAAGGTAATCCTAATGAAGCCTCAACTGGAATCATTTTGCCGGGCAGACCCTTTACTACTGCAAATTCAATAACATCAAGAAAGGTTATCGATCTGTTGGCCAATAAGATGGCAGCCCACTTCAAATTAAATTATCATCATTTTAGAAATTGTATTAAATGAAATACGACACTTGCACTTCTATTAAATGAAACAAGACTCTTCGACTTTTCCTATTTCAGAGCTCCCCTGTTATCGTATATAATATATTTTTAAAGAAGCTTCGATACGTCACATGATTTACCTGAGATCAGCAATACATCAATTTCTTATAAATGAAAAAATATTTAAGCTTGTTTTAAGTTGACTGCATTTTCAACATATCTGGCCAGAATCATTATGGCCATATTGGGTATAAAATTAAATTCATACTGTGCGAATTAAATTTATACTGAAACTTTAAGGCGATAATGATGAGATTAATAATTTAGTTAATCTGGCTCAAGTTCAGGTCCTAAATTTGACAAATCAAGTTAAATTTTTTTTTACTTTTTTCATTATAGAAGAAGTAAGAATAAGCCAATTACAGTAGCAGATCGGAACATTACGGTTTTCGATGGTCACTAAACCATCATCATCTGCTTTCATGTGAATGTTTTTACGAATTTTTAGATGGCTGCTAGTACTTGGAAATAGCACGAATTTAGAGAAATGTATGAAATCTTTATTTGAGTCTATTATTCATTGTTTAAAGATGATTTCATGTAAATGTTGGCTACGCCTCAAATCGTTTATACGCTGGGTACATTTTTGGCATACTCTCTCCAACATATCGGCCGGTATCTCACGAATAAATGTTTCAATAATGGCAACCGTTTCTTTCTTGTTTGTATAGACATGTGCTTTAACATGGCCCCTACAAAAATAGTCTAAAGAAATTAAATCCCACGATCTAGATCAGCCCCAAACCAGGAATAAAATGTTCACCGAACTCGCCTCTCAATTGAGCCATTGTTTTGCGTGCGGTGTGGCATGTGGCACCGTCTTGTTGATACCACGTGTCAGCCAAGTCCAGCTCTTCTATTCTGTTAAAAAATTTGTAATCATCGCACGGTAGCGCTCGCCATTTGTAATCATCGTAACGTTCCTGCCTTCGTCGTCTTTGAAAAAGTACGGTCCAATGATGCTACCGGCTCATAAGCCACACCCAGCGGTCCATTTTCGGGATGCAATGCTTCTGGCTGCTCTTCACACAAAATGCGGAAATTTCGCTTGTTCACGTATCCATGCAACCACAAAGGAGCTTCGTTCGCTGAACACAATTTTCCGATTAAAAAGTGGACGATGTACTTTCTTAACCGATTATATTTGATAATAAAATTCAAAGGTCTGCAACGTTTTTTGTGATATTCTTCCGACGGGGTTTGTTTGAATTTGGAACGATTTTCCGTCATCCCACGTCAAATTTTGTTTATGAACAGACCGGTTTCGGCTTTGTGCCATCTTCAGTGTTCTCGAATACTAAATCGTTTTTCTCGCTGTACGTTGTCTTTTGTATGGTTCGTTTTTTCTTGCTTTGCCCCTTTGTGTTTCTCTCTCTCGTCCTTGTATGTCTATGTGTCTCTCATTCTCTCCCTCTCTCTACCTGCTACCTGTTCCTCTCATTTTTCTATATACCATGTCTGTGCTCCCTGTCTTTATAGCGCGGCGATTATTTAATAGGTGTATTATCTGTATGCAGGTAGTAATCTATGATTGTGCGTTTTTGGATTGGCCTTTTGTCTTGTACATCTGTTGTTATATTGTTCGGTTCCGTTAAATTATTGTTCTCTTTCGTGTAAAAATATTTTAATGGTTCAAATATTATGTCCGAGGCAGTGTTTATTTGTTCATTTATTATTCTCCCGTCAAAAGTTTTCTGTTTGTATATTTCCATGTTTTCTAATACGTTCAACCGCCGTCCTTTATGCTGTATGTGTAACAGTTTAACCGTTTTTCTAATATGCGCTGGTGTACATTTTTTGTTGAATATGTGGTTCGTAAAATTCGATTCTGGTGTTGTTCCTGGTTCTCTCATTTTTTTGTTGTAGTCTCTCATATGTTCCCGAAATCTGGTTTTTATCTTTCGTCCTGTTTGTCCGATGTAACTGTGTTGGCATGTGCAAGTTAATTTGTATACTCCTTGTTTATCCAGGCAACACAGTTACATCGGACAAACAGGACGAAAGATAAAAACCAGATTTCGGGAACATATGAGAGACTACAACAAAAAAATGAGAGAACCAGGAACAACACCAGAATCGAATTTTACGAACCACATATTCAACAAAAAATGTACAGCAGCGCATATTAGAAAAACGGTTAAACTGTTACACATACAGCATAAAGGACGGCGGTTGAACGTATTAGAAAACATGGAAATATACAAACAGAAAACTTTTGACGGGAGAATAATAAATGAACAAACAAACACTGCCTCGGACATAATATTTGAGCCATTAAAATATTTTTACACAAAAGAGATCAATAATTTAACGGAACCGAACAATATAACAACAGATGTACAAGACAAAAGGCCAATCCAAAAACGCACAATCATAGATTACTACCTGCATACAGATAATACACCTATTAAATAATCGCCGCGCTATAAAGACAGGGAGCACAGACATGGTATATAGAAAAATGAGAGGAACATGTAGCAGGTAGAGAGAGGGAGAGAATGAGAGACACATAGGCATACAAGGACGAGAGAGAGAAACACAAAGGGGCAAAGAAAGAAAAAACGAACCATACAAAAGACAACGTACAGCGAGAAAAACGATTTAGTATTCGAGAACACTGAAGATGGCACAAAGCCGAAACCGGTCTGTTCATAAACCAAATTTGACGTGGGATGACGGAAAATCGTTCCTGCATACAGATAATACACCTATTAAATAATCGCCGCGCTATAAAGACAGGGAGCACAGACATGGTATATAGAAAAATGAGAGGAACAGGTAGCAAGTAGAGAGAGGGAGAGAATGAGAGACACATAGACATACAAGGACGAGAGAGAGAAACACAAAGGGGCAAAGAAAGAAAAAACGAACCATACAAAAGACAACGTACAGCGAGAAAAACGATTTAGTATTCGAGAACACTGAAGATGGCACAAAGCCGAAACCGGTCTGTTCATAAACCAAATTTGACGTGGGATGACGGAAAATCGTTCCAAAGTCTGCAACGTTGTTCATTTGTAAGTCGATTTACGGTTAAATTATAGACCAAACAACATGTTTAACTGTAACATCTTACACGAAAACAGCTGAGCGGTCAAAAACAGTGTTGCCAAAAAGAAAGTTGCTAAAAATCACTCATTACATGCGTATAAAGAAAGAATAGAAAAAGCGTAATGTTGCTTATATTTTTTAACAACCGTACCAAAGAGTGTTAAAAAGAAATTCTCATCCATTTGTTGGTTAGCTTTATGCCCCTATTCTTTCTTATTGCTTTATACCCAAACCATTGGCTTGATGATTTTTTAAGCGTTTGTTTTTGATTATGATCATCCAACTAGCTTTGACATAGTAAGTAAACATTCATGAGGAACAGTTCCTAAAAATTCAATTATAATGACAATACTTTCGTTTGTTATTTTCACCTTTGACGCGGCAGTCTGGTTAAATTTTTAAATATTGGCGTATTGAACAATTTCGTGGGCTGAGCTGAAAAAGAGAAATGAATTTTGTGAACTGACGTTTAAACTCGCAATATATTTTTTACTTCTGAACAGGGCTGCCAGAATTTTTTTTGAAAAAATCGTCAATTTGCTGAGAAAAAATAAAAAAATCGTCTTTTTCGTGTTTGAAAATCGTCAAAAAATCGGGCAACTTGTAAAAAACAATAGCAAAAAACATAAATCAATCTTACTTATTGCCTTTTTCTGATTTAAGAACGTTTTGTTTCCTTCGCATACTAACATTGAAATCAAAATTCAAAATTGTGTTCTTGTTTTAAATGTATGTAACTGTACGAATGAACGAAAACGTTAAGTCTGCAAAAGGCTATTAAATATTTTTATACACTTTTATTTTTATTAAAAAGCAATAAAACAAAAACCTAACAATTCAATCCTACATATCCACAAATATTTAATTGTACCGCATAGATACAAACATATGTACAAAAATAAAAACTTATGTTGTACTTAAAAGCGTTACAAATAAATATCTGAACTTAATGTTTTTATTAAGTCAGGTTTAATTAAAATATTATAACAATTTGAATTATTTATTTTTAAATAGTCTTTGAAATAAAGGATACCTTCAACCGAGTCAATTTCGCATACATACATTTATGTATACCCGCAAAAGAAAAACGACCGTGAACTTTTTCGCCTTGCCTTTTTTCTTTACTTTTGTATGGTTAATTTTTTTGAAGCAATATGGTAGTAAATGCCCACAACATACCAAATGATAAACACTTTATTAACATAAAGAAATGCTTTAAAGCCGCCAGTGTTCAAAAGACTAAAATCGTCACATTTTTTAAAAAAATCGTCAATTTGCCAAATTTGAAAGAAAAATCGTCAAAATGACGATAAATCGTCAAATCTGGCAGCCGTGCTTCAGAATAATAAAACAAACAACAAACCATAAATAACAGACATTAATTTTTCTTCGTGTGAGTTGTATTTTAAATTCATACAAAAGCACGAACAAAATCAAAAATAAAAATAAACAAATACATATGAATTTAGTGCAAACGACAACAACATATACATATTAGTTTCATAAATAAAACAAAAAACTTTCTTAATGTAACATAACAACTCTCAAGTGTAAGTAATTGTAATATTTTCCACCAGTACTTAGCAAATTTATAATACTTTGATGTTTTTAATTTTTAAATTAAATAAAATCCGTGGATAAAATGAACACAAAATTCACGAAACGTCAGGAAATATGGAATGAAAAACTTTTTTCCAAATTAGCTAAACAAAACAAATAACTAACATAATTAATATTAAACCTGGCCAAGAACAAAAACAACATAAAAATAATAAAATTGATTACATCTGGTTATTCGCCAAAAAGGAGGAGTCATTCGCACTCGGTCATAACCTGAGCCTTGAAATGTAATTCCTCTTGTGAGTGCCAAATCCCAGTATAAATAAAGAGAAGAAGAAGACTGTAATCGTCGAAAGTCATTTCTTCTGCTAAGATTTCTTAGGACGACGACAGACACAAACATGACATACCGAATAGATTCGCTAAATTTCAAAACTGAAGTGAAGTACATATTAAGAGTTTAAAATCGAGTAAGCCGCCTCCAATTTATTTGAGAGAGCAAAACTCAAATAATTTGGATAAAGAATTAAAGTATTCGAAAAAATGCCTTCTATGTGATTCCAATAAATCCTGGTAATGATGAAAATGGCTATCGCAAGGTAAAGTTTGAACGGTGTAAGGTCTTCAGATTATAATAAAAGGTGTTTACTACTACGTGGACTGGGATTAGATTTGCACAATTGTAGTTACAAGGTCAGAAATGTTACAAACATTAAAAACAGACTGAAAGTCCTGCAGCCTGTTTCAAGTAGAATTTGAAACAAATGATCTAAAGCTAAAAAAGAACGAAACGTACTCTATCGATAATTTCAGACCCAACCAATGCGCACCAACTGCCAAGAATACGGGAATACAAAAACTCACTCATGTTACCTATATTTTGCGTTTGTGGAGAGCCACAACGTGCGATAAACCTTAAGAGGAAACAATCGGACACAAATTATTCTCAATTGGGACAACCATCCATAAGCCAGATTTCTTACGATAAGATTTTGGAGCCTTTATATTATAATACATCCATAACACAGAAATCTACCAACCAATTTTCACTTGAAGTGTTAAAGTCTAACCTTAAAGCTTCAGATTAATGTGAATTTGACAGCAAAGATATTAGCAGATCGACGAAAATTCCAGATGTTATTGATTTTCGATTAGTAGGGGCCGTGCCCAGAAAAAGGATTCAACTTGATTTTTTAGATTTATCTTCAGATCGCTCACCAATTATTGTACCCATATACGAGTACTTAAGTGACACTGCATCACTCACGGCCAATTTAGCGATAAAAACATGAGAGTTAACTAGTTAAAATATAGAAAATATTAGTTAAAAGACCCGTAGCAAGTGAGTCTGATTGCGTTGTCTGAATGGGTTTGAAGTGAATTGATAATAAAAGCATTCAGGTCAAGCACATCCGCTAATATAGCGAATTGCCACCGAAAGCTGTTGAAACCGCTAATTCATTAAGATTTGTTATTCGTCAGATTGAAAGTTCTATTGCTGACCTAAACTTGTATAAGGCCCCAGTTGCTGATAAAATTAGTAGCAACATGCTTGTAGAATTGCCTAGTATAGCAAAGGAAATTATCCTTCTAATTTTCAATGCTATTTTGCGACTTTAACAGTATCCGGCAGAAAGGAGGGTTCCATGATCCCCTTAACCCTGAAAAATGCCTGTTCTTGTGGAATCAAGACACCTAAAAGTCTATTTCTAACATGTCAAAACTTCTTGCGAGCAGGCTGACCCAATACTGAACAACAGTGGGTGTATGTCGTATCACCAGTTTATTTTTGAACAAACATAAGACTTTTAAATGGAGTTGGAATGGTTTTTTCTTTCATTGACGTTTCCCAAGACTTGGATAAAGTATAGCACGAAGGATTATTTAGTGAATTGAAGCGAAAATTACCCGAAAATACTCACAACCTGTTAGTAAACTACTACTAAGAAAGCTGCAAATAACTTTAAAATTTTCGCAAGGTTATTAATACTGCACACAATTTGTATTTATGAGATGAACGAAACTGAAAAGTATATTATTATTTGGCTAAAATCATAGTCGTACAATAAAGTCGGATTCTTTTAGAAATATGTTTAAATTAAAATCAATTTATTATACTTTTTGTCATCATAGTCAAAAAGTTAACAATGCCAGCTGTAAGTGCACAAACCGTTTGGATATCGTATAACGCTAAACAAATAAGAAAAAATAAATAAGGAAGCAAGTAAATTGAAATTAAAGATTTTTGTTGTAATGACGTGGCTTTTCGCCATTGTAAAACGAATGCAGAATGCTCCAATGTATGCAAATGGATATTTTACTAAATGTATAATAAATCTTTAAAAATCCTTAGCTTAAGCAATTTATTCAGAGTACGGAAATAGCTTTTCGAAGTCTATTAAATATCTAGGAAACTGACTTACAGGAAGCACATGTATAGGAAATATTTGCAATATGCTGTGATCGAACTCAATATCCTCTTCTCAATAATAAATCTGAATTGCATATTAAAAACACACTTCTTTTATACAAAATATATATCACATCTATATTGAAATATGGCTGGGTTTTTGAAAAGACGTGTGAATCCCCAAAAGAGGAAACGCCCAGTAATTTAAAATATGAATGTTAAAATCATTTATAATTTAACTAAACGATTTTCCAATAATTAACTTCATAGAATGTAAAGCCACAAAGTAATTAAAGCCGTAATAAATGATGCATCCCTGTCATTCTTTAATAAACTCAGAAGGTCAAGCCTCTCCCATTTAAGCAATTTGAAGGATATTATGAAAAGCATAGGAAGCGGAAGTCTAACTGAATTGCTAATGAAAAGAAATTTTTCGCAGTTTTCAAAATGCTCTTGGGATTGTGGAGAATAAGGGCAACGACAATACAATGATTGATAAGAGAATAATTCACCGTAAATAAATCGGGGTATTACAGCTTCAGAAGGATACGTACGTAAAATATCAAAACTGAAATCGAGAGGAACTATGTGAAAGACCCAAAATTCAAGATATTTATTAAATCGAACTACACTCTATTAGATTGCAGCAGCTACATAGACAATACGATCAGAATTAAGAAATACGTACCGTGAAACAGAAAAGAAATCCGAAACTGACACGCTGGTCGATTGAAGTCCAAATAATTTTTTTAGTTTTCAAATTAATATTGAAAAATATATTTTGGTTTTTCTTTTATTAAATTTAATTAATTATATAATAAATTTAATTAATCAATTTATAGAAATCTTCTTAATTTTTTAAAAGTGTCTCATTTCTACCTTACCTTCTTAAATACATAATTAAATATTTTTTTATTATAATTGAATACATTTTATCAAAATAACATTGATATAATATGTTAAACTCCACTGAGAACCATATAATTAACAAAAATATAAAGTGATAAATAAATTTACAAGGAAAATATTAGATTAATTTCTGTATTTATAAAAATAAAATATTTTAAGTAATAATTGATCAAAAGGGTTAATAACTGGGCTTTCACTTTCTTTGCCTTCAATAACCACCATAAGAGCCATATATTTTAGAACTTCCATAATATTTACAAAATATTAGTTTTTTTGATGGCTCTATGCTCCTTATAGGAGTTAAGAGGAATAAATATATATGTCGGATAAGATCGCCATCAATTTTATTTTATTTGTATATATTTGAATTTATTTAATTTTAATTTGTTTTAATGGATTTGTTACGAACAACCCTAATATAGACTTGTTACAGTTTTGCCGAAGCAACAACAAATTACATGCATATTCTTATTAGTTTCGTTGGATCAATATGTTTGTGTATTGTTGTTGGTATATTTATTTTTTGATCTTCAGCAAAAGTAAGTAAAAGGAATAATGTCAGTAACGATTCCATTCAGCCACTGCATTGTTGTTGACATTCCTTTTGCTTAAAGTTAAGGCCGTTAGATTTTGTTTTGCATTTGTGGTCCAATAATAAATATTTTTGTAAATCGTAATTAGTTGATAATAAAAAATATAATAATAAAGTTCAAGTAATTCGCACTTGGAACTTAAATCGGTTTTTGTTTCTTAAACATTAGTGAACTACTTCTAAACAAAGTTTCTGTGATACATTTTGGCGATCGTGACAGGACGGTCTGTAATAAGAAGTGATATACTATATAGATTACCAGTTAATCCGTGAGCCGTAAGCAATAATTTTTTTGTTCGAGCTACGAGAAAGTGACAAATTTTATTGGAGCCTTATAAGTGTGGTTCATCGTAATTTCAAATTTGTTGCTCTATCAATACGCTTATCAATTGCTGTTATTACGGAGAATTTGGGCTACAACTTATTACAGCCGACCGAATATTTGTGGAAGAAAGTTACAATTGGTAATTTTTTAAGCGGAAACTTTTATCGTCGTTAGTGGTTCACAATATTTGCAAAATTTCTACACTTTTATTTCGAAAGTTGTACATAACTTCAAAGCGTTATATACAATCGAGATCCGTTAGTTTCATATAACTGTTCATATATGTATATTGTCGTTCAATCCGTGAAAGACAATGGCCAACAACAACGCTGATGGTGTGACAGATTCTGCTGCTGCGAGCTCAGAATTGGTAATGTTAAAACAACAACGCAGTAACATGAAGAGAAACATCATCAATATTCAAAAAAAGGTAAAAAAAGATGGCGACAATGCTGACTCCACCATTTTGGAATGTAGGCTTCAAATTTTGGAGTCATATTTTAAACAGTTATGTCACATTCAAGGGCAAATCGAAAACCTTAACCCTACCGATGCTGCAAGGGGTGATTTGGAAGAAATTTTTATTGTTGCTAAGGCAAAAATAATGGGTTTACTGAACAAACAACGTGGCTCTATGCAAATGGATCAAACGTTATTCAACGCATCAGTTTCTTGTATCCAACATCATACTCGTTTGCCTTCACTCAAATTGCCCAAGTTCGATGGAAAATATGGTGATTACAAACGTTTCATCACCGCATTTAACAACATAGTACATGGAAATTCTTCGACAACTAGCGTCGACAAATTTAATTATTTATTAAATTGTTTGTCGGGTCCAGCTTTAGCATTTGTGGAACCATTCCAAGTAACAGAGGAGAATTACCCAAAGGCGCTAAAGAGGCTGGAGGACCAATACTATAACAAGGTGCTCATATTTCTAGAACATATTTCTACGTTGTTCAATATTACTTCGATGTCCAAGGGTGACAGTAATTCACTACGAAACATCATTGATACTGTTGCGGCAATTCGTGGTTCGCTTCTATCGCTCGGGTCAGAGATGGATGTTCTTAATGGACTTTTAACTCATATTGTTTTATCGAAATTGGATGCTGATTCTAAAATAAGCTATGATGAAAAACAAGATTTCAAATCGTTGCCTTCGTGGGATACCTGTTATAATATTTTAAGCCATCGCTGTCAGTTTTTGGAAAGTCATGGAAAAAACGTTGAAGTACATGACAAATCGAAAGGTGCAACCAAAAAGCCAAACACCTACAAGTCGTCTCATACCTTTGTAAACTCAAACTCGAATTGTGCATACTGTAGCTCTTCCGATCACAACATATCAACATGTTCATCGTTTTCTGTTCCCGAAAGATTTAATTTTATAAAAAGTAATAATTGCTGCATCAATTGTCTGCGTAAAGGTCATGTGGTGTCGAAATGCTTATCGAAATCCCGTTGTCGTGCATGCCACTCTCTGCATCATACTCTGTTGCACAAATATTCTAATTCTGCACATGCTGATAATTCAATATCACAAACGCAACCTCAAACATCTGTTGGAAATCAAAACAACCCAGTCTCATTCGTAGTCCGCTCATTCAAACGAGCGAACATTCCCACTGCTGTTGTTCTTTTGAAGGATTCCACTGGCACCTTTCATCCGGTAAGGGTTTTGCTTGATTCGTGTTCCGAAATTAATTTTATTTCAGAGGAAACTGCAAAAAGATTCCGATTGAAGTCTCAGCCGTATTATCAAGAAGTTTCTGGATTTGGCGAACTGCGCACAAACATTAAATCATCGGTTTGCGCTACAGTAAAGTCTCGTGTGAGTTCATTACAGTGGTCCTCTACTTTTGCAGTTACTAAATCAATATCAGCTCGGCAGCCTAGTGAGTACATTCAAACATCTCATTGGAAAATACCACAGTCTTTAGAACTAGCAGACCCTTTGTTCTACAAACCACAACATATTGATATATTAATTAGTACTGAAATATTTTTCGATTTGTTGCTCGATAACCGAATTTCTTTGGGAGAAGGTATGCCGAGTCTCACTAATACAGTTTTTGGATGGATAGTTGGTGGAACTTTTAACGCAGGAGCTAGATCTTCATTGCCCACATGCAATCTCGCCACTAGTTCCTCAAACATTGACTCCATTTTGGCCAAGTTTTGGGAAGTTGAGGAGTACGCTAATTCTCCAGCAAAATATTCACCGGAAGAAGAAGAATGCGAACGTCACTTTATGGAAAACGTGCGCATAGATCAAAATTGCAGAATTGAAGTTCGTTTGCCGTTCAAGAAGTCGCCCGAAACATTATGAGACTCATTTGAAATGACTCGTAGACGTTTTCTGTCGCTCGAAAGACGATTGGAACGTGATGCAACTCTAAAATCAATGTACGTCGAGTTTATGGAAGAAAATTTATCGCTTGGACATATGTCGCCCTACAATAAGTCGTTGAGTAGCCCGAATTATTTCATTACACATCATTGTGTTCTTCGGAAACAAAGTACTACAACAAAAATCCGAGTCGTATTCGATGTGTCGGCTCAAATTTCGTCGAATCGTTCGCTTAATGATATTCTAATGGTAGGCCCT
The DNA here is from genome assembly GCA_963681545.1 of Germaria angustata. NCBI lineage: Eukaryota > Metazoa > Arthropoda > Insecta > Diptera > Tachinidae > Germaria > Germaria angustata. The sequence continues at coordinate 48,401,257 of OY813002.1, read as the reverse complement.
ACAATTCAGCAGGACCTTATTACAACGCTCTTTTCGTTTCTCTTAAATAAATTTGCTCTCACCGCTGACACATCTAAAATGTATCGGCAGTTTCGCGTCGATGAGCGTGATGTAAAGTATCAGCTCATATTGTGGAGAAGCAACAAAGAAGAAGAATTAAAAGTGTTTCAGCTGAACACTGTCACTTATGGTTTATCGTCGGCTCCATTTCTAGCAATCCGTACTTTATTCTTCATTGCAGAAAAATATGGTAGCTCTTATCTGCTTGGCTCGCAAGTTCTTCGTGATGACCTCTATGCCGATGACGTTCTCACTGGATCGAATGACGTGGGAACGTTGCTAACAAAGAAACACGAACTTGTGAAAATCCTTGAACTACATGGTCTGAAGTTAGCAAAATGGAACAGCAACTATGGCCACATCAGCAATACGCAAGATGACGAAATTCAATTTAAAATGGCTGCGGATGACGTCACCAAAACATTAGGTATGTCTTGGAAACCAAAAATTGATATGTTTTGTTTTGGATTCCAGTTGCCTAAGGTTGTCGGTCCCACGAAGAGATCCATTTTGTCAGTCGTTGCAAAAATTTACGACTTATTTGGACTTTTGAGTCTAATTGTTGTTCGTGCCAAAATTCTACTCCAGGAAATATGGGTCCAAAATTGTAACTGGGATGATATCATTAGTAATCCCCTTAAGTCACTTTGGCTACAAATTCAAGAAGATCTCGAAAATATAGAAAAAATTGAGGTACCTCGATATGTGCTTACTACCCTAGAACACAGAGAAGAAATTCATGGTTTCGCAGACGCCTCTCAACGAGCATACGGTTGCTGTATTTACTATCGCGTTCGCATTGATGATGATTACAAAACTTCTCTTTTGATCGCAAAATCCAAGGTTGCTCCTATCAAGGCCCAATCACTTCCTCGCCTCGAATTATGTGCTGCTGTTTTGTTAAGCAAAACTTGGCACAAAATCAAACCGAAAATTGAAAAATTCGTTTCATCAATCTATTTTTGGACAGACTCAGAAATAGTCATACAATGGCTCAAATTACATTCATCAACTTTACAGTCTTTTGTCGCTAATCGAGTCTCAGAACTACAAGAAAACACTAGAGGTATTTTTTGGAGACACGTTCTTCGAAAAGCAGCGGATATCGTTTCCCGGGGTTGCAGTGCTCAGGATTTGCTCCAAACAATTTGGTTCAGAGGTCCAACTTTTCTTCAGGAACACAATTCAAATTGGCCACCTACTATAGAAGACACATCCGTTAGCCCATTGGAATGGAGAAAGGCAGCTGTTTTTAAATACTCTGACGTCACATCAAACATCATAGAAGGCGTTATCGATAAGCATTCATCATATTTTAAAATTATTCGAATAATTGCTTATATTTTTCGTTTATTTAACAGATGCCCAGTAGACCGTTGATTGAAGCCCCAGGAACTTGTTCATCTTCAACCTATCGAGCTAGACCACATTTTCTTTCGAATCGTTGCTCACATTCAGCGATATTATTTTACAGATGACTGGAATGCTATGGCTAAAGGAAGAATTGTTCATCCATCACTGCAGAAATTATCTCCATTTTTCCATGAATACTTACTGTTAGTTCACTCTAGTGAAGATACAATAAATAAAAATGAATTAAAAAAAAAATTTCTCCATGAAAGCAATATTGGCAGCGATTTCGTCAATTTAATTCGAGTTGGTGGACGATTATCAAATGCTCCAATTGCGTATGATTCACGGTTTCCAGTTTTGTTGCCCAAAAACCATCGTTTCGTGAAATTATATATTGAACATTTGCATCGAAGTCATTTGCATGCAGGTCCTAAGGTTTTACTGGGCATCTTGCGGCAGAAGATCTGGATAGTCAACGCTAGAGACGTAGTTAGAAAGGTTGTTCGTGACTGCGTTCACTGCTTTCGCTATAAACCGAAATTGTTAGAGCAAATCGTGGGTAATTTACCAGCTGACCGCTTCAGAGCTCAACGTCCATTCATAATTACTGGCGTGGATTTTTGTGGCCCTTTTCTAACGTCTTATCGTATTCGAGGTAGAGTTCCATACAAAACTTATATTGCCGTTTTTGTTTGTTTTAGTTCAAAGGCAACGCATCTGGAACTGGTGTCAGACTTGTCCACCAACAACTTTATTTTGTGCCTCAAACGTTTCGTTGGTCGCAGAGGAATACCACAGAAGCTTTATTGCCATAACGCAACCAATTTTGTTGGAGCTCACAATAAGCTACATGAGTTGAAGCAGTTGTTTTTTCATGAAAACATGGCTCATGAAATACGAACATATTCATCACAAACCGGATTTGAATTTTGTTTTATACCCCCTCGTGCTCCACACTTCGGTGGCCTATGGGAGGCTGCCGTGAAATCTGTAAAAACGCTCCTCGTAAAAAATATTGCCCAAGCCTACCTCACTTTTGAAGAATTGCAGACCCTTATCATTGAAGTCGAAGCAATTTTAAATTCACGCCCAATTTGCCCATTGTCAGATGACCGCTCAACCGTTGGCAACGTATTTCATTTTTAAAGCAACAGTTTTGGCATTTGTTTAATGTCAACCGGGCGATACGCGACTGGATTGGCAGTATGCTAAGGAACAGATGGATTAATTGTGAGGCGCCAATGTAAGTATAAGAAAAAGGGTGCAATGTGGAACTCCACAAGGGGGGATTTTTTCACCCCTTCTATGGACCACAACAATATACACCCTTATTAGGACTCTGACCGATGAGGGATTCGAGACAGTCTGCTATGCAGATGACGTCATGATACTTCTGAAGGGAAGGGATCCAAATCATTTGTGCAGGAAGGCCGAGGAGGCATTAACCCTGGCACACAACTGGGCTCAACAAAGAGGGTTGAACGTTAACCCAGAAAAAACTGAAATTGGCCTATTTACAAGAAAGACGAAGATAGCTCCATATGATCAGCCGCGCTTTCTTGAAAGGACAATAAATATTTCCGACAGGGTGAAGTATATAGGAGTCATTCTCGATCGGAAATTAAAAGGAAAGACCACATAAACGAAAGAGTCAAAAAGGCTCATATATGTTGGTCAATCTGTAAACGGGCCATAGGCGCAAGATGGGGGCTGAATCCAGAGATGACACACTGGCTTTATAGTAGCGTTATCAGGCCGATTATGACCTATGCTTCTATAGTGTGGTGGACGTCGATGGAATATAAATGCAACATCAAAACAATACAGAAAGTTCAGAGAACCTGCTGTCTTGGTATAAGTGGGGCCTTCCGAACGACATCAACAGGGGCGATGGAAACAATATTATCTATCCAGCCAATCGAATTTCGTATAAAATACGAAGCGGCTCTTGCAGCAAAACGACTAAAGGTGATGGGTGAGTGGATCGATCAGGAACACGAAGCGCATCATCAACGAATCTTTACGGCCATAGGAGAGTCCATACCGGATAATGTTGCAAATGACCGCATACCGGAGACTAGACTAGAGGCCAACTGCGGAACATTGATCCCCGACATCCATTCCTGGTTGACCGACCCTTGGAACCAGATCCCCATGGGGCTTCATTGTTACACGGATGGATCAAGGTCGAGAGGGAAAACGGGACTTGGTGTTTATATAGAAAACACCACAGAACTGTTTTTCCGCCTGCCGGACTATTGCACAGTTTTGCAGGCGGAAGTTCGGGCGATAACGGAGTGTATCAGGGAACTCAACGTAATGGGGAGGTCAGGACTTGTGAATATATTCACAGATAGTCAGATGGCCATTAGAGCAATCTCAAAGGAACGCACTAAATCACGTACAGTTTGGGATTGAAAAAACGTTATTAACAGTTACTCGACACATGGTGAAGTGCGCATCATATGGGTGCCAGGGCACTCGGGGATAACTGGAAATGAGAGGGCAAACTCACTTGCTTCTAGGGCAATAGAGTTAGGTAATATAAGCTTGGAATGCGCGAAACCTTTCGATGCAGTTAAATCCGAGCTAAAGACTTGGGCACATAGGGCCCATTCAACTCTCTGGAATAAAGGAACCATGGGAATCAATACAAAAATTCTATGGGGAGATCCAGACGAGAGAAGAACGAGGGAGCTGCTAAAACTTAGTAAGCTCGAACTAAGTAGAATAATGGGAGTTGTCACAGGGCACTCTCAACTACTGGCACATCTTAAACGCGTCGGAATAGCGAGAGGAGATGAATGTAGAGCATGTGGGGAGGAGAGCGAAACATTGGAACACTATTTGTGCCAATGCCCCGCCTTCTCACAAATAAGATCCCGATATCTTGGGGGTGACATCTTACCGGACATAAGCCGATTACGGGGAATATGCTGGAGGAAACTAAGGAACTTTGTGAGTGACACGGAGTTTCTCTAGGCCTTTGGGTCAATATGCTATGGTTAAATTCAAAGGAGCGCACAACAAGCCTTCCCTGGCTTAGGTGTATGTCGTGTGACATGGGCTAACATACCCCTCCAATCAACCTAACCTAACCTAACCTAACCTTTGGCATTTGTGGTCCCGTGATTACATTTCATCGCTGCAACAACGCTCAAAATGGTACCAAATACAACCTAACATCACGGAAGCGCAACTAGTCGTAATTCATGAGGACAACACTCCCCCGCAACAATGGCTATTAGCTCGAGTAACCAAAACTATAGCTGGCTCTGATGGACGAGTTCGAGTGGTTGAGTTAAAATCAAAAAATGGCTTATTTCGTCGTCCAATACAAAAGGTGGCTCCCTTACCCTCTTCAAATGATGGTTGAATCAAGAGCTTCATCGGGGGGAGCATGTCGGATAAGATCGCCATCAATTTTATTTTATTTGTATATATTTGAATTTATTTAATTTTAATTTGTTTTAATTGATTTGTTACGGACCACCCTAATATAGACTTGTTACAGTTTTGCCGAAGCAACAACAAATTACATGCATATTCTTATCATGCGATTGCAGCGCAGCAGCCACTGCATTCCTTTTGCTTAAAGTTAAGGCCGTTAGATTTTGTTTTGCATTTGTGGTCCAATAATAAATATTTTTGTAAATCGTAATTAGTTGATAATAAGAAATATAATAATAAAGTTCAAGTAATTCGCACTTGAAACTTAAATCGGTTTTTGTTTCTTAAACATAAGTGAACTACTTCTAAACAAAGTTTCTGTGATACAATATAAAAAAATATATAGTAGTTTTTTTGAAAAATTACAAAATATTTTTTAAATAAACAAAAAACGAGAATTTCTCGCGCAAAAATAATTTACTTAAGCTTTAAAGTACAAATTAGTCAACAAACACTTTAGGGCAAAAAATGCATATGCAAATCACTGCTTTAATTTCGAAATGCTCAGAGCTTCAAATTTAATACCGGACTTTTCAATTAAATTTTACATTTGCAATTCGTAAGTGTAAAATTGCGATATCTGACAGGATGTTATTTGAAAATGAAAATAGTTTGCAAATAGTCAAATCACTGTCTATACGGCAGATTGCATACGAAATCAAGTCCGATTTTTTGTGTTCCCTGTTGGCATAAACACCACTATTTGGGAATAGTGTTATGGAAAACTTATGTTTATATACATATACATATGTATATATTTTTTTGGTTCTTTATTTTTGACATAACCAAAAAAAAAAAAAAATATGTACAAAAAGCAACTACCACTTTGTAGTTCATGATATAGAAAAGCGATTACAATTTCATTGGAGTAGTTAAATATCTATTTCCTTAAGTTATGAGCTTCCAATATGGTGGTAGAAATGTAAATTTTACTATGAAGTTAAAACAACAAAAAACCATGATAGAGATTCACAATATTCTAATTACTTCAATAGAACTAGTATTTGAAAATATGTTTCGATTGTATACATACCATTAACACATATTAGCTTTGTTTCTTTACTTTTTGGGTAAAGTTCGTGTAAATGAGAGTAAGAACAAAATTCTCTCATAAACAGGCAAAATTGCACAAACGTACGGGAACACAAAAAACCAAATTGTCAGCACAAAATAGAACGTCAAATTATACTTCCAATATTTTCTTTCTTCCATGTACTTTAGTAAAGAATATCTTTTTAATAAAGCAACATTTCACAATTATTTCTCTTTAATTTACAAATTAACTTCTTTTGCTTTTCTTTTTGATTGTTTATGTTTAAGCAGCTGTTTTGTTAATAGCTATTTGATAGTTAACACAATTTACACAAAGAAAAAGTCTGGGCTTTTTCGTGCGAGAAGAAGAAGAATTTTATTCTCTCAAAACCACTCTCATTTGCACAAATTTAAAGTACAGGAACGCTTTTCGTGCAAATTGGGATCCCGAGGGATCCCAAAGTAGAGTAAAGAAACACACCTATTATTAATATTTAGTTTTTGTAACATTTGCCCGAAATATTTTTTTAATTTGGGTGATAATTTTTAGTATGAATTAATCCTGCACTGTTGTTGATGAAATTTTTGTTTCTTTGATATTCATTCTTAAAATTTTCGAGAATACTGTTTCAATCTGGTAATAATTTTGTTTGATTGGCGAAGTTCTTTCTCAAGCACTGACGAGTAATTTGTGATAACACGGTAAACTGTCCCCAAATTTCACCCAAAATTTAACTAAATCATTTATTTGTGAGGCAAATTTTGGATTTGTATTAAAGTTGAATAGAACGAGTTTATAGCAAAAATTTACTTTTCTTGATGTCATATCTGATCTATACAATGAATATAAAATACACTGCACACTCTTTGCCATTACTCGTATACAATTTTTAATATGAACTGACCCACTTAGTTTGACACTTAACGTTATAGTCGCTAATGCGTTAAAATCATATATAATCCATTCACTTGCGCCGGCCTTATCTTTCGGAATATTTTAATCGATCGTATTCTATACGTCCAATGTTGTCAACAAACTTTTAACCTGGATGCACCACGTTGAGTAGTATTCGCCATTCAACTTTTCAATACAGGCTACACCATATTTCATATTCACCCTTATCGTGTTTGGTGTAGGCGTATTTCGACTACGGGCGTTTCTTTAGTCGAATTTGAAATTCAATGGTATCGTGTAAAATTTACGCCTAAGATATTTTTGTAAATAAACCATAATATAAAAGATTGAGCATTTTTAAATTATTATGATATAGCCTGTTATGAAAACTGTCAAAATAAAGACATAAAATCTGTGGAGCATTTTTTATTCATTTCATTTTTTTATAATTTTTATTAACTCAAATGTCCAGTGTGGGTTTTTTTTCATCCTCTGAAGACGAGGATGAATGCAGTGCACAAGAAATGAAGATCGCAAGACAAAATTTGAGACAGAAAACGAACATTTTCACCCTTCGTAGTAAAAAGTAAGTAAAAATTTTAATTTTTTTATAAAGTGACATTTATATAAACAAATATGTATGTATGTGCATTGTTTTAGATTTATTGGGTATTTCAGACTCAACAAGGATGCTTTGAGATATGTTTTAAGAAACTTTCACCAAAAGTGAAAAAGCAAAAAATAAAGACGAGTATATCAAAATTAATAAAACTTACGGTAACAAGAGCCTACTCGCGGAAGGAAGCTACTAGAAAGGTGCTGGGAATGATTATGCTGTGAACATTTGTCAGTCAAAAGTAAGCGAATCTTTCCATGAGTACATTGAAGCAATGTACATACGATGAACTTTGTCCAAGGTGGATAACGTTTGAAATGGATTATTCAGAAATAAATGAAATCAAGATGCATTTCTTTCGAAAAACAGGATTCCCTGGTGTAATTGGTTGCATTGACGGAACTCATGTTTCAATTATACTACCATCAGTCAATGATCGTTTTAAATACCTGAACAGAAAAGGATTTTTAGCCTGAACATCATGCTGGTAAGTCTAAAATGTGTGTAATTCGAAAAATACACTTTAATTAATCTTCAAAATTCCTTAGGTATGTGATCACAAACTTCGAGTTAGGTATATTCAGACTCATTCTCCTGGATCGAGCCATGATTCTCTCATTTGGAATGTTAGTGACTTAAAGCACTTTAAAGGAAAAATACGAAAATGGAGAAAGAAATACTTGGTTGTTAGGTAAGTTCAAATATGTAGTTGTTGAACAAGTACATATGTACATATGTATGTATGTACATATGTATGTATTACTTTAGTTTATTAAAAAAAATTAATTTCCAGGAGATCCGTTGGAACCCTATTTAATCACTCTATTCCGATCAGCACACGAGGGAGCCCCTGAAAGCCATTTCAACCAAATACATTCTCGAACAAGAAATGCAGTTGAACGAGCGATAGGTGTTTTGAAAAACAGATTCCGATGTTTACTGGTAGCCAGGCAATTACATTATTGTCCGGAATTTGCCGGAAAAATTGCAGCTGTTTGAGCTGCTCTCCATAATATCTGTATTCATTTTAATATAGACTGGCCCGAAACCGATATAACCAATGAAGTTTTAAGGCCAGATTGCATTAATGAAGATAATTTAAATGCAACAAATATTAGATTAAAAATTATGCAAGAACTTTGTATTTTTTTTATTTACCAAAACTATAAATTAAACAAAAAACAAATAAAAATTAATTTTTTAAAGGTAAATAATCTTTTTCGTTATATCTTCAACAGATTAAATTTTTAGATAAACCACTTTTTGCTCGTAACTCCTCTAGCACCAAATTTTTTGCTTTTATTCCTACTTCAGATTTTCGAATTTCTAAAAGAGCTTTTCTATGGTCACCCTTCTTTTTCAGTTCTTTTTTATATAAACTTAGTCTTTCTTCTAACCTTGAAAATTTTTCTGGTGTACTTTTCTATTTCAGAAATTTTGTTTTTTTAATTCCAAGCATAGCTCTTTAGAATTTCAACTTGCTGTTCTAAAACAGTTACCTTTTCTTGCTTCTTAATATTTTTATCTTATGTACGGACGCAGACGAAGTACATGGTTGGTCAATTTCTTCCAGGCTTTCATTTGATGTTTTATTTGGCACAGGATCTGGGGATACAACCCGTGGTCTTTTTATTCCAAAAGCATCTTTATGTTCTATAATTGAATGCATGTCCAATAAATTAACTGCTGCCTCCTCAACTGGTGATAAAGTAAATTGCTTATAAGTGCCCCCACCTGTTGCATGGCTTTCAGCTTTGTTGTGTGTGAGTTTTTTTTTTTTAAATTTAAATTTAAAGTCTGCCCAGACCTTCATCCATCCTTCACCTGAACGGAAGGGAGGTCCAATACAATTTAATTGTTCGGATATGGTATTCCACTCTTCTTTAATGTTGATTTTTTGGCAGCCTTTGTGAAACCCTTTTGCCAAATATGGTTTTTCCTCCATTAATTCCACCAGCTTTGAGAATTGTGGGGCAGTTGTGATCTTTATTCTGAAATGTTTAAGAAAGATTATTGCATAAAAATTATTAAATTATATTTTTTTGCAGACATACTTTATTTCCCTCCATTTTAATTAATTTTCACGTTTGTGTTTGTGTTTGTGATAAAAAATACAAACGTCTGTTTTAAGCAATTTTGACAGGCAAAAACGCCAAATACGATAACGTTGTAACAACGTTCTTGTAATAGATTTTTATACAGTGTCGTATATATGTCGTTTTTGCTAACAACCATACCATTTTTAAAAAACGCTGAGTTTTTGTAACGAAAACGCCAAACACGATAAGGGTGATTGAGTAAAACAAATTAAAAACTGCAACATTTTGTCCTTACGGAATTTTACTCCAATTCTTTATTACAAGTAATTCGGGTCCATTAGTTTCGTTGGACGATTTTTTTTTCATTGTTAACTTATGTACGTTGTGGAAGTATACTTGATGCAAAAAATTCAGTAACAAACAAGTTGTTAAAATTCAATTCGGTACAATTTAAAAAGCATCCTAGATTTTTGGAGAAAGTTTGTTTATGAAAGTTATATTTTGAATGCATGTTTTAGTTTTTTTTCGAGATACGTGATTTTTCTTAGTAGTTTGGCATCACTTCATCAAAATTTGGCTAGTTTTTCTGCTTATAATTTTTAAAAATTATACTTAAATTACTGTAATACTTTACAATGTATTCAATTCTGTTGACTTTTTTTGCTAATCGAACTACTAATCAATAATGACGGCAGAATAACAGAACAATGCTGCTTTAATCTTATATTTAATTTAAACTTTATATTTAAATGAAAAATTAATCAAAAAAATAATGTGTTATTTTGAATTTTTAAAGTTTAATCCATTTCAATATTGCTTCCTTTTATAAAAATATATATATATATATATATATATATATATATATATATATATATATATATATATACATATATATATATATATATATATATATATATATATATATATATATATATATATATATATATATATATATATATATATATATATATATATATATATATATAGTGAAAGCTCTCATAAGCGGACACCTTCCGTCGGCGAAAATTTTGTCCGCGAAGTGGAGATGTCCGTTTATTGGAATGGCATAAAAAAATTTAAATTTTTAGAATTTTGTTTCATTTTAAAAGTTTAAATTATTTTTTTTAAACAAAAATGTTACTAAGTTGGAAAAAAAATCTAAAATATTTTTTTCGAGTTTGCCTCATTTTCTTTAATCATTTTTTCTCCATAATAGCATTCTAGATGTTTCAAGGGCTCAAATCCTGTATAGACTTCTTTTGAACACTTCAATAAGGGTCTAACTTCTTCTGAGGTTTCTTTAAATGAAGATATATTTTATGATCTTCTTTTAAAATGCTTGTATCATTATTTTCTGACGAGCTTATTTCTATTCTATTAACCAAAACTTCTATAGTATCAGATTCTGTTAGAAGATTTTAATCAATAGCAGTAAACTTACTATATTTTACATTTTGTCTAACCCGAGAGAATATATAAAGGGATATCACCCTCTGCGTCTTATTCTGTATTATCCAAATATTTCATAAATCCTGCTTTGCCAAAACAGTTCTTAATGGTTTCGTATGTTACAAAGCATCAAGAGTATTTATGGGTTTCTTTAAACTCTGTCACTTCTAATTGGATTTGTGGTATGCCTCTTACGCCACTTGTGAAGCCTTTCATAGCTATCTCTTTTGCTTTAACTATTGGCCCAGATATAGGAATGCTTAGGCTTCCTGCGTGAACAAATCAGTCAAATCACTTTTGGTCAACAAAATAGCCTTTGGCGCTTAAAAATCTCTTTTTCTGGTCTTTATTTATGGTTTCCGACTGCCACTGTGATCGAATAAATTTTCTATTTGCGATTTTTTCCGCTTGAGTTTTTCCAATGTTAAACCTTTAACAAAAAATAATTTTTTCTTATCCTTTTTATATTCTAATTGAAATTTAAGGTAAACTATGTACATTTTTGCTAATTTACGCACTGATATTTTTCCTTTTTCTATAACATTTATTATTTCAATTTTTTCTCTTAAATATGGCATTTTAAATTTGTTTTAATTCACTTAACTAAATGCGGGTATGTATGTTCAAATTTTAGAAAGGGAAATCACAAAAAATTCAATATTTTAGCTTTGGTGCAACTCTATAATATGACTAGTTTATGAGGTGTTTATTTAATAGGTGGTATCGCCTCAGCACCTACAGTTTTTAGTTCCACATGTTCTATTTCTTTTTTAAATGTCCGCTTATTAGAATGTTTTGGCCAAAAAAAATGTTATTTTCATGTCCGCCGCTGGCTATGGGAGCGTCCGTTTTAGGGAATGTTTTTTGTTCGGGTTTATAATATCGGTTCTAAAATTTTAGGAATTGTCCGCTTTGTAGAGATGTTCGCTTATAAGAGCTGTCCGCTAAGGGAGCTTTCACTGTATATATATAAACCGAAATTTATAAAATAATGCGAACTAAATGGGACCGGCCAACCAAAGCTTGTACTGTGTTTAGGAATAACGTGTACTGTGTGAAGTCAAAAACAAAGGAAATTTCAGGAAGAAAAATAAATCGCCTAAAAGCATGCTATAAAAAGTTTCTATAAATCTACCTATACACCGGAAAAAGGTGTGAATTTACTTAAATATTCAAACGGAACAAGTCATCGGGCGAAAACGCACGCAAATAGAAAAACAAAAAGCAAAAATGAGTGGGAACTGTATAAAATTTAGCGAAAATGAGTTTCCAAAAGCAATAGCTTAAGAAAAATCACTGACAAATAAATTCCATCTCACAACTTCTTTCTGCGGAAATTTTCATTTCAAATTGTATGGAAAATGTGATGTCGACAAGAATAGAATATGAATATTAAAGAACACAAATGAAAAAATTGAAATTAAAATTGTGTGTTCATAGAAACTTAAAAAAAACTTTCGTTTCATTTCGCGAGCTGCTTTTTTATCCCGGTTTTTAATATAAAAATACTTAGTTTACACTACGTAATTAAAGGCCTCGCTAATGGAACGTTATTTTAGTTGTATTATTCCCTACTGTTCAGTTAGTGTGATTGTGTACTTATAGAACATTTAAAAACGAGTCATACTCGCATGGTATGAAATAGAAGTTTATATTCACAACACGGTATAAGGAATTGAAATGTTCAAATGATGACTGTTGTGAAGAATAAGTGGCATAAGTAGACTTAAATCAACGACTATAAATATATAAAGATGTTGCACTGCCATACATTTTACTGTTAGTGCTAAATTTGTCGATGGACGTACTACTACTTCCATCTCTCTTTGTTATTTCAAAATTACAAAGAGAGGTTCTTGTTTTTTGGGAACAATTGCTGAGTTATCTCAGCATTTCAATCCCACAAGTTAAATAATTATTTTTCTTTTATATTCGATGTTCACTCTAAGACTAACTTTTAGAAAAAAATGGAGATTTAATATCATATTCGAGTGAATTTACAGAGGGATAGCGAAGGGGGAGAGTATATATAACTCACATACATATATGTATGTATGTGTGAATCTACAATATACAAATCAAAAAATAAGTCTTGTTTCCATACACATTATGTGCAAATAAGCTAAAGAAAAGCCATTGTTACCGATGCTTTAATTGTAGGGTAAAGCTCTAAACACATAGACGACAGCAGACAGCAAGCAGCAATATGTCAAAAATAAAATCCATGTATTTAAATGAAAATCATTATTTTACCGGCAGCACAGCAGCACAGCAGCACGACTGCACAACAGCATTTGCTGCTGCTGCCAACTTACGCTATTTTCTATTTTGACGGGCAGCACTAAACAAATATAGTGTTGCCACTATATATATATAAATTGGATAAATAAAAACAAAAATTTTTTTTAATATTTAACATAAAAGAACATTACAAAAATACAATAAAGAAATAAATTTATGTGTTTTTATAGTTTTTCGTGATATTATTACATTTTTTATCAATAACTTTAATTTTATTCATTATAAAATATATATCGCGCATCCTGAAATTTGTATTGCTAAAATACACATCAGCTGATTATTATGTTGTTGCTGTCTTCAAAATAATTATGAAGCTGACTTCAGAGCAGCATTTGAAGTTGGCAGCATTTGAAGCCGTGAAGTCGTGAAGTCTGCTGTCGTCTATGTGTTTAGAGCTTAAGAATAAGTATTTTATTGTTGTACAATCGAAACTATATTGATTAACAGAAGTGGACGTGTTACAATATTTTTAAACAAAATTTCAAAGTAAAACTTAAACAATTTAGAGTTTATTGTAAGAAAGTAAAAAACAAAATACGAAAATTAAAAAAATTAAAAAAAAAAACTAATATTTTCTTTGGAAAATATTTCCAGACTATAATTCAAAGTAAAATATTTTAAATATGTATACACGGAAAGCTTAAGTCTTTCCTCCACTCGACATCTTTTAAAAAATAAAAATGGATGTCGAAACCACACAGTGAAGAATTGTTTGTATGTTAAGTCATAAAAAAATATTTATAATGGATGACTTCTGCTTTTGAGAATATATTGAAATTTTTGAAATTGGCAAACGATCTACTCAACTAGACCTGAAAGCCTAACTAAGTCGCTGTTTGCCAGAAATGGCAACTTGATATTTTGTAATAGAGTATAAACATTTTCTTACTGATCATATTATATTTATGTTAATGTCTGTAGAAAAGGCTAACATTTCGGAATTTTATTGAGGATATATCGTTCTACCTTCCAATAGCTAGTATGTCCGAACTAATGAGCTATTTTCGAATAAAAATTTCAATTGATAAGTCGGACTTAAACACATTTTTAATTTTGCCAAGTGGGCACTGCAAAAACCTCTCGGTTCAAGAATTTACTGCCTGGCCCACGATGTCGAACGACATCGTTCGCTTGCATAAATACGTTTGAAACAGCAACAAATTTTAAAATGTTGTTTTTGGTTTGAATGTATTTAAGCACGCGAACGATGTCGTTCGACATCGTGGGCCAGGCAGTTAATATCGCAATGGCTAAGTTATTATTTTTAAAGATAGCCCAGTTTAGCTCCTTATCAAATTGTGCAAACGACGATCAATAGGTAAACTATTGATTTCAAATATTTTAGAAGATACTCAAAGGACAAGTTTAGAAGGTACACACACCCCTGACATTCATGTCGCAGATATATACTACGAAAATTAAGAATATTTCAATGAAAATGCTGATTACAGCAGCGCAGATTTTTTCATACGAAACAAAATCTGACTTTGAAAGTTTGTGTGCTCCGTCCGACTTATTTTGTTTGTAAAATGCATATGTCTTCAAAAAGTATTTTTAGATAACAAATAAATGAAAATTACTGTTGTTGAACAATACATAAATTGTACCAAAAGTTCAGTTTATTCCTTTTAGTTTGAGGAAAGTTACGTATGTTATGAAAACAGGTTGGAGACGCTAAATTTACTATTCCTTATACTATTACGGAAGCATTCAGATACAGATGCAAATCATCAAGTTAATCGTTATCAGACATAAGTTTTTGTTTTATTACAAATTTATTTCATATATAAGTACATACATGCACATATTGTAAGCACACAATAGAATTTTCTAAAATAATGTCATCCTTATTGGGTGTGAATCAGAGTAGTAGCAGTAGTACAACCATAAAACACGTATTCTTACCCTACAACTACGAAATTTTTGCTTTTCCTGTTACATACATACTTCCCCCTCATCATAAAGAAGCGTAAATTGTTTGTCAATTTCAAATGTACTACGTGCAATATCTTTATATCTTTCATAGTTTTTGCATTAAGTAAGTAGTAGTCATCAATTGCCTGAATGTGACTTCTCTTAAAAAAATAGATAAAATCTCCATTTACTAAATAAACTAACAATCGGAGTACATATGTAAATATGTACATCTCTTTGCTTTTCTATAATTATGATATGTTCTCCTTCCAAAGAACAATTTTTAAAGTGATGAATTCATTTGAAAGAAATGGCTTTCTTTTATCCGAAGCATGTTTAAGCGAAAAACTCGCTTAAACGAAAATCAACTTCTGAAATTGTCCATTTTCTTATATCCGAATTCGACTGTACATATGTACATATGTATAACAAATTTATTTATTATATCCCAATTGTTTCAGTAATAATGTTTATTAAAATTTTAAAAATTTTCCTCACGTTGCTTTGTCAAAAGTCCACAGTAATCGTTATTAAAAAAGTTCCAAAAAAGGAGTTATGCACCCCCTATAATTTAATTTACAATTAGGGCTGTTCTAAAAATGTATTGACACGTTTCAACTACAGAACATCTAAATTCGGTCGACATTTGCATTGGTTTTCATATACCAAAAAGGAACAGCAACTTTCGGCTAAACTGGTCTTAACCCATTGAAGTTTGTATGGCTAGAGTACAGCTATTTAGATATAAAAAATGAATCAAGTTTCAAGAAGAGAAAAAAATAAGAAAAACAAAATTTATATTGATTTGATCTTATCTTATCTACTAAAGGATGTTAATTTGGTAGGTATTCAGTTTGAAAACAATCAACCACGGATGTTTATGCCACACGAATCAAATACAATATGAGAATTCAATATTGTATATGAATCATAATAAAATACATAATCACAACAAACAATTATAGCCAACGTGAGAATTAATTAAGTATTAATTTCTTAATGTATAAAATATGTATTTTCTATTCTTTGTAGTTCTTTACATATTCAGAGAAGCTTTTGATATGCTTTTTTATAAGCTGCATTTGCACTAAGTTATAGGGTTCTGTAAATTCGATTTTGCTGTAAGTTTTTGATTCCACTTTTTGTGGTAAAAAAATTTCGCTCTTATTTTGAAGAAAGCGAAAACTCAAGTTTAAGTTCACAAACCAAAAAAAAAATCAAACCAATGTGTATAAAATGCAAAGCAAAATGCTTATTTTACTGGAATACACAGAAATATAAAATGACTTTAAAATCCAACCGTCAAATTTTGAAGGGAAAAACTAGCATTATGATCTGACCAAATTTTAGTGATGAAGGAAAGTTTGTTAAATGTCCTTAAGAACAAAAGAAACTATTCTCTAATTTGCTTGCACATCAATATGAGCAAATCCAGAAGTGTATTCTGCAAAATAACCCTCCTTTTCAGCTTATAGCAACGCACCGCTGATAAAGCTCCCAAAAATTCGAAGGTAACTCTTTCACTGCAATACTCTCTTCAATTATCTTGCCGATTTTAGTACTTTTGTATTGGTAAAATCCCACTTAATGTTTTTATTGATTCTTTAGGTATTAGTTACTCTTTTGGACTCGTAAAGATATTAGAGATCAGGTCACTGGACTTGCAAAGGGTTGATTTCGAGTTTCTTCCCTTAAGCGGTACTTATAATTATGCTTTGCTTTTAATACTTAATATTGAAATCTTTTATTTCCATATTAGTTCCAACTAATCATTAGAATCATTTGCTCTTTGAGCATTTAGCTATTTATATATCGATATGCGGCTAACAAAATCATCATTGAACTTTGACCTTTCGGCCCTGGTCTCTAACAGGAAAATATTTTTTCACAAAATCAATACATTACTTTATACTCCGTTTGCACTTATTCCATTTGCAAATAAAAACTATTTGCAATTAACTAAAAGGGCCCACAAAGTGGTTGTCAAATACGAGTGGAGATAAATTTTACGATTGCACAAGCCATTTGTATAGTTTGGGCTTCTATTTCGTGTTTATGCAACCGCTTGAGGCTTATTTGAGGTAAATCGAAAATTTTTAATATATTGTCTGCAAATATTGGATGTTGGTCAAATCTTGGTTGCAAATGAAAAAAGTATATTATTTGACAGATCATTTGTGCATTTGGATGCGGAAAATGATATCGGATGGTGAAAATGTAATAATTTGTGGTAACGTTTTAAATCATATCTACAAATATCGTAGTTAAACAGGAATTGTCTTCTTGTTAGCCATTCGAAGATAGGAAATTAATTTACGATTTATGCTTAAAATTTTCCTATTTGCAATATTATTATTTGTGAATAAGTCATACCTTTCAATTTATTATTTAATGACAAGGCAAACTTACATTAGCAGTTATAATTGGAGCATTGTTTACAATGGGGCATATACTTATGTATGTGTACGAGTTGTGTATGTTTTGGGTTCTTCATTGAACCCATTTTCTTGTCTTTGACGTCTGTTATAATTAATTTTCGTGAAAAAGTGACAGCTTCTTTGATATTGTATTAACTATTCGAATGCGTTAATATGTACATATGTATATACATATAAGTACGTATATTCACATATATGTACATACACAAACCTACATATGTATGTATATGTATGTCCATATGTACATGTACGTTCATAACTATCTATTTCAAATAGATTTTGTTTTTTTTAGCATATTGTAGATAGAGTTTTGTAGCAATATAAGTAACACATTCGTATATAATGCATTTAAATACTTACATGTGTATATTGGTATACATAAGACTGATAAATAATACACGTACACATCCATAGATAACTTTCAGATCCGTGCGAGAAAATTCAGCTGTTGATATGTGTATATCAGCAGCATACCCAACAAGCACATTGCAGAAATATGAAATTTCCATACGATCTAATGAATCAATGGAGAATTTAAGAACCTTCCTTTTCTTATTGGAATGCGAAAAGTATACTTCAGTTTGATTCAGTAACTTGATATAAATCTTACTAAATCGAACCTTCTAGGTACGACATTAGACTTAGTTTCACTGGTAAACTAGATAATCTGAACCTTCCAGTATTACCATAATGAACGACTAAGACTGGCAACATTTCTTGCACTTGTTGAATGTGCAAGTTGAAGTAAGTTTTGTTTTCTAGAGAAGAAGAGGAAAAGAAGGTATAAAGTGGATTATTATTGTTAAAAAATAGAAGTGCTTATCAATATGGAAAGAATTACTAAAATCTTCATCAAAAAATGTTTTGGTTGTTTTGGCTTTAGCTGCTTATATACCGACATTTCATTAGTCGCTAAACCAAATCGTCAGTGAAGTTTGAGCAGTTTGAAAACATTCAACATCGTATGTTTATACCAAAAGAATTAAATACAATATGAGAATTTAGTATTGTATATAATTATTACAAAATACATAATCACAATAGGTTTAGAATGCTTTTATACAAACAAAACAACAAACAATTACACGCAATTTAGACGATGATTTAAAATTATGAGTAAACATCGCGACTTTTTTTTGTAGATGAACGGGGTAGAGAAGAAAGCGGGGTAGTAAAAACATCACGATTTCTGTTTTCCATGATGTTTTTTGTAATTCCTTTTACATTTATCTTCGTTATTGTCTGTCATGTTTTATTATTCTTCTATTGTCAAAGTGTTTAAACAGTGAAATGAAGTGCCTGTATTTCTATACATAGATATAGTATGTTTTGTTACATACATGAGTTTTTTAATGTTATTTAATATACAAATGTATATTATAATTACTTTAAATATTTTGTGAATATGTGATTAGTATTTCAAAAATTACGAAAAAATTTTTATTATTATTTTTCAAATGTAAAAATTTTTTCAATTTATATAAAACAAACAAATAATAAATATCCTGAAGATGGTACTTGATGAGTACCGAAATATCGATAATAATTTAAAATAAAAATTTAAGACCTTAAGCTTAATAAAAAATAAAATAAAGTTTATTAATTAAACAAAAACGGTCAAAAAATAGAACATATAAATTTTGTTTATATTTTGTGGTATACAAATCACTGACATAAAAATGCGAATGAACAATTAAAAAGAATTTACCGATTAAAAATCAACCCTATAAGAAAAAAATACGCGACGCAAAAATCATGGTATAAATACAAGAAGATTTCAGAAGATGTTTTCAAAAGTAAATAAAAAACATCCACGATTTTTACATCATGGTATAAATTGGGCCTTATACTCAACATGAGTCTGTTTTACTTCTCTTGCAACATGTTTCCAATTAAACGCCCGTTGGTTGTTAATGATTGTATTCAATCAGACAAAAATGAAGAATGATATCTTTATTTTAAACACTTAAAAACAAAACAGTTTGCGAAAACTCTAATTGTTTTAACAATTAGTTGGGAAGAATTTCCCGAAATAATAAATTTCAATATTAAGGAATTCATTTTTATTACATTTTATTAAAATTCTTTCTTGTTTATATTGTTTCAACAGCTGTTCATCAAACTGCATGTTTAAATCACAGTTTGGACTTAAGATTAAACTAAGAACATTTTGCGCTTAAACTAGTAAATAATAATAATAATAAATAAGCGACAACTCAAGAAGTAAATGCCTGGATTAAAATTCATTTAATCTGTTATCCGGATGCCAAAAACTGATCATAAAAAAAATTTAAGAGCAAAATTTTTAATATTGCTTTTGAGTAAAATTTTTTACGACATGTACTGCCACTATGTGGATGCCAAGAATTCGTGTGGTGTGTTGTATTATGATACTTTTATTGATTACAATTAAACAATTTCATAAAAAATATTTTTATACGGCTACTTGACCGACACAAATTTTTCTTTTTTCCTCTTTATGTTTTCCTTTTATTTTTTACCGTGATGTCACTAGAACATCAAATTGTGATAAAGTTAGTGAATCACATAATCGTTATTGCAAATAATAATAATTGTTGAAAAATTTTGCTTTTGGGAACACTGCCACATGCCTGTAACACCGCATTATCTACCGAGCGAAATGCTTCGAAATATTTTATTTTATTTGATTTGAAAACAAACAAAAATTATTTACCTGAAATTGTTGTTAGTCGACGTTTTGTTTCGTAAATGTGTTACACTACCAGATAAATTAAAAAAATTGGTTTAAACCAAATTAAAGATGGGTTTAAACAAAAATAAAAGTTTTGCTAAATGTACATACTTTTAACCCCTAAGCTTTTCGCATTTAAAAACTGCAATGTATTTGATTTTATGTCAGAATCGCCAATGTTTGTGAACATGCACTTTGAAAATGATTAACAGAAAACGAATTGATTTAAACCCGACGTTTTGATTTAAATTTCAATATTATTAAGATACACGATTACAGATATAATATTTTTAATTTGAAGTTATTAACCGAAAATTTTCTTTGCCTCAGTAACATAAGAAACGTTTCGGGAATATCATGTTTTATACAAAATATCGTCAAAAATATTGTTGTGCCATATTGATTTTATTAATATTGAACTTAATTCTTAATTCTCTTAATTTGTTGTTGTTTATTTAAGTTGTTTTATTTTAGTCTTAATTTACTGGCATATAAAAATATTATAAAACTCTGCAAACTACAGTCGAATTTGGAAGAAAAGAAATAATGACGTACATAATTGAAAACAAAAATTCTTAACTCTAGTTTTTGATTAATTAAAAACAAAACATATTTGAACCTCAAAAACAGTTTGAAAACCTTTAACCACAAGTGTTTGTGCCAAAAAAATTTACAAAAAACGTGTTGCAAGAAAAGTAAAATGGCCTTATACATATGTACATACATATATGGAGTATAAATTGTTTGTTATACTGTTTATATAAAATTATTATTAGTTTTTGAGCTTAAAATCAGAGATTAAATCAACCTTAATTCATGTACTTACATTTTGGAGTTTATGAAGCGAACATCGCTTAAAAAAGAAATTATTTATTTGCCGCTAACCAAGCATCTTGCACTCTCGAGTCATTTTAATCTTTTTACATGGAACAGCTGTTTCATAGTATTTTCAGTATGTATGTATCATGTATTCTGCTGTAAAAACAATTTTTAAAGTGCCAAGTTCGTTTAACCTAAACGGTTTTTTTTCAACCGCAGTCCGTTCAAACGGAATTCTTGCTTAAGCAAAATACAACCGCTGAAATTTTCCATATTCTTTTACTCGAAATTCGTCTGTATTCAATAAAAAATATAATTCGCTTATAACCAATAACACATTTTTAGAACACTTTTTAGTAGAAATAAAATACGCAAAAAGCCCATTTTCAAGAGCATATTCCTGGTTCTCTATATTAATGATTAATAACATTTAATTCCTAATTTTGGTGTTTGCTTGGCAACCGCACACGAGCATTTTGACATTCTTGATAAAAATTATTGCAATATTTGTTTTTTTATTGTTTTGTTCTTGTTGGTACTGAATAGCGACGGGGATGTCGAAGTTAGTTAAAACAGAATAGTTAATATATGCGGCTGTTACATGAAATTTCTAGGAAATATATGTACATAAATTAAATTGAACTATTGATCTTTGAAAATTTACTAACAAAAAAAAACATATCAAATTCAACTTGAGGACCAATGTATTGGAAGAAGAGTGGTAAGTATAGATCGGAGTCCAGAAGAAAGTTTACAATGTACATACTAGTGTTGGTTTTGTCCGGTGTTTTGGCTTTGACAGTTTATGTTTAAATTGTTTTTAAAATCCATATGTATACAAAATAATAATAATAATTATTATCATAACAATAAAACAAAAATTAATTAAAAAATTTATTGTTAAAAAATTAAATGATGTTGAAAATATTATATTGAAGCGACCCTAATTTGTGTTTAAATATATAAGTATATTCCGAAGGAACCATTGATATTTTCTTCTAATATTTTTTTCTTACTTTGAACTACATGTATAAATGTTTTAGAATTAATGAAAACTCAAAACTGAAAATACGTTATTTTATATTGGTTTTAATTTTTCAAACGAAAGGTTATGGGCCCAGGATCCATGTTCATAAATATTTGTTATATTTTAGCAAAATCAAAATGAGTTCCTTGTTTTAATTCATTCCGAGCTGTGGAGTGTTATTAATGGCGTTTTAAAGAAGGAAGATGACGAAGGAAAATGGAATACCATCAATGAAAAAGCATTGGCCACTATTGTTTTGAGTGTTAAGCCATCGCAGCTGAATTATATAAAAAATTTTGAGACAGGTTAAGAAGCATGGGATCGTTTGGGAGAGGTATATAAACCTAGTAGTCCAGCTCGTCAAGTAACACTTTACAAGAAATCGTTGTCGTTAAAGATGACTGCTGGTATGAGTATGTCCGAATACTTAAATTTATTTACGGACCTTTTGGAAAAACTATTAGAGGTCGAAATAGACATAAAAGATGAACTTTTAGTTTTAACAGTAAAACTATTAGAAGAAGGTGAGAGTAGACGGGAAGAAAATAAAGCAACAGAAGAAAGAAGAGATCAACTGGCTTATTATAAACAAGACAACAACAAAAGAAATAATAAAAGTAATAATAAGAATTTCAAGAACAAGAAGCAATTCAACGGCAATTGTTATAACAACAACGCAGCGAAATGTACGTCAAACAGAAACGACAGTAAGAAATCAGATCAAAGTTTTGCATTTGAAATGCTAGCAGGTACAGATATAAACACGATAAACCCAAATACATGGTGTTTAGATAGTAGTGCAACTTCCCACATGTGTTGCCAAAAATGAATGTTTACTAAATTTGTTTTACATAAAGAGAGCATACAGTTGGCAGGGGAAAATTATTCATCAGCCGAAGGCGTGGGAGAAGTTAAATTGAAATTTGACAGTAGTGAGTTTGTAATGTTCTCTATGTACCGACGATGAGAGGTAATTTAATGTCAGTCGACAGAATAACACAGAAAGGATTCTATTTCAAATTTAAAAGAAATTCGCCAGTATTTTCTCCAAAGGGGAAATTATTTTTACATTTGAAAAGAAGAACAAGCTATATGCCACTGCTGTTTTGTGGCATAATAGATATGGCCATTTAAATTTTAAGTTTATCTTATACTAAGAAAATGGTTCGTGGTGTGGAAAGAGTGAATTTTACAAAGAAAATTGTATGACTTGTATGAAAGTTAAATTTTGTACACAACCATATCCAAAAGCGACAGAAAACAGAGATCAAAATATTCTACATTTATCTATAGTAAATGAAATATACCGATACCACAAACTGTGTTCCGAATCAAAGCAGTGGCTCGAAGATATGGATAAGGAATACAAATCTTTAAATTATAACAAAACTTGGAGCCTAACAGAGTTACCTGATGTCCAAAAGGTGGTTGGCTGTAAATGGGTGTTTGCTATAAAACGAAAACCTGATGGCAGTATTGAACGTTTTAAAGATCGACTTGTAGCCAAAGAATGCAGCCAAGAGTACAGGATAAACTAGAATGAAACTTTTTCTCCCATTTGCCGTTTTGCCACTATTAGAATGTTACTTCCTATTGCAGTAGAAAATAGAATGTATCTCCATCATCTTGATGTATGTACTGCATATGTCAATAGTGAGCTGAATGATGAAGTTTACATGAAGCCACCTGAGCGTTATGTTGATGAAACTCGTCCGAATCTTGTTTTAAAGCTTAATAAAGCTACATATGGCTTAACAAATCTGGAAGGGAATGGAATTCTAAAATTGGTTCTGTTTTGAAGGAAATTGGCTTCAAGCAATCGGATCATGAACATTGTCTATATATAATGATGAATGGAGGTAAATTATGTTTGATTGTTATTTATGTGGATGATATCATTATAGGGTGCCCAATCCAAAGAAGACATTTTGTGTATTAAGGGAATGATATTAGACAAGTTTAAGTGTGTGGACTGTGGTCAATTGAAATTGTTTTTAGGTATGAGAATTACACGTGATGGTGAGCTGGGACCAATATCTATCGACCAAACGCAATATATTGAACAATTATTGAGCAATCATGGTATGAATGAATGCCGGTCTGCATCGACCCCATTGGATGCCGGTGATAAATTTTATTGTAACGATGCCAAATGTAGAAGAGTAGACCCTAAAAGTTATCAATCTATAATTGGATCTTTAATGTTTCATGCGTTAGCGACCAGGCCTGATATTTTGTACTCCGTATCTAAATTAGCACAGCACAATGTAAATCCATACAGTGAGCACCTTGCAGGTATACAGCATATTTTACGTTATATTGCTAGTACCAGAAATCTGAAATTAGAATACCATGCAACTGGTATACCGTTACATGGATATGTGGACGCAGATTGGGGGTGATACATCAGATCGCAAGTCCCATACTGGTTTTGTTTTTCACCTAGCTGGATGCGCTTTTTCTTGGGAATCCAAGAAATAAAACTCAGTAGCTTTGAGTAGTATCGGGGCTGAATATATGGCCTTATGCACTGCAGCCAAGGAAGCAGTCTATCTCAGAGGTCTTTTAATGGAAATTGGTTATGTTGAAAATGGAAATTCTATTGTAATATATGGTGATAATCTAAGTGAATACCATAGTCGATCAAAACACATTGATATAAATTACCATTTTGTTCGGGAAGTAGTTAAAATATGTTCCTACAGACAACATGCCAGCTGATGTATCAAAGTACAGTGAAGTAATTATTATTTACATTAAAGACTGTAAAACCCAACGCATGAAAATTGAATATGGACGAGATTTAATATGCATTTTCCATTCAAAATCAAAGTTTTATGAAATATGGTTTGCTTTGTACTATGCGCACTACATATCACTATATGATACACCATTGGTTCCTTTATTGTCGGAGGATAATGCCAGAACATTATTCCCTCCATTACTAACTTATGCATGTGATCAGCTAGAATATCGTACTGTTGCCGTGCGTCAATGTATGGTAGTGATCATCGATCGGCATTCTTGTCTCAATTCTGAACAAAACGTTTTATTTAAGTGCATAGAACTGTGCAGGGCTGTACATTTTTCGGTCTCAAAAGTAAAGTTAAATAAAACATAGATAAAGATCTGATTTTGATTCAACTTTTATTTCGTTATAGTGCTTGGACATAGCCATTATGAACGAAATGCAATGTCGTTTAAAAGATCGCTTCTATCTAGGCAACCTATCCTGGTTGCAGCATTTGATCGTTTTGTGGTAGTTTTTGCCACGATATCTTGTTAGATGTTAAATGTTTTGAAATGATCCAACTTAGAAGACTATACTCGTAGCCACGGTCTCTGACGTAGCACCACAAAAAAGTCTGACGGCGACAAATCGCATGATCATGCCATAATCTATAACTGAACCCAAAAAAAGTCGGTTGTCCTAAGGTCATTGTGCTCTGAGTTGACGATAACGGTTCTTGCACCTTCGTTTTCGAATAAACACGACCCAATGACACCTCCGTAATGCGCACCAACAAGTCACTTTTTCCGGATGCAATGACTTTTCCACAATCAGTTCTGGGTTATCCGAGCACCATATGGGACAATTTAACTTGTTGGCGTAACCACCAAGTGAGAAATGAGCTTCATCGCTGAAGAAAATTTCTTTGGAAAAATCCGCATGAAACCCTGTTGCTCTAGCACACAAAAAACATATCTATGTCAACGGTAAGCTGGTTTCAATTGTTGCATGAGTCGTACGTTAAATGAATTAAGGTACAAATCCAAATGTAAAACACGCCATAATGAGCCGTAAGATAGGCCCAATAAAAGAGAAAGCGGTGGAATCGACAAAGACGGACTATCCGCCACATTTTCATTAACAGAAGCGATATTTTCTGTATATCTCACATTGCGATGATGCACAGGACTAACCATATCTCTAGTGCTTCCAGTCCCTTCAAATTTCTTTATAGTCTTCCCGATTCCTTGCACAGTAGGTCCATTATGATGACCATAATTACCCTCTAATGCTCGAAAAGTGGTCAAGTTGAACCACCGCTTTTAAAGTAACTTTTAATCACGTTTTTCGGTTGTCAAACTATCCGTTTGGCAAACCTTTTACTAAAAAAAATTGCATTTCAGTTATATAACAGCTGAAAACTTTCTTAGACCGGCGATTTTCAAACCACAAAATATATGTATATATACAAAATATCCTCACATATTTATATATATATATATATATATATATATATATATATATATATATATATATATATATATACTATATATGTATATGTATATATATTGTATGTATATGAAGTCACAAATACATGTTCGAAACCTTGATTTCTCATCAAATACATACTGTGCTTACACTATTTGGAAAATAATTATCTTATATTATCAGGTTTTGCACGAAAGTGTGTCGTCGTTCTTGCACTTTTTAAAGTATAAGGCTGTAAACACAACTTAAAAGGCATGACGAATTCGTCGATAAAAAACTTTGGTGTCGATAAGTGTGATTCGGCACACTTAATGACGAAAGATGAAGATCATTTCATTATATAAGTTTACGTCGTTTGTAAGATTTTTCGACAAAGCTTTTTTCATCAACTGGCTTCATTTTGCCTTCCTCAGTCCGTTTTTTAGCACTGGGAACTGAAATAATCTTTCTTTCCTTTACTTCTTTAATTTTTAATTCTCTGATATCTGTTTCAGAAATTTATTTACGAGTTGCAAAAAGTACAAGTGAAGACTATTGCAATAGTGAAGATGACTAAAGCGTTGTACCAATGTAGTGTGAATGTTATCGAAGAACTCCTTCACCAATCATCTGTTTGATAGGATGCTCAGTTGAGGCGTTGAACTAGCAGTAGTGTTTGTTATTCCCGTAGGCTTTGAGGAAGACCACTACGAAACTGTAGGTACATTTTCCCTTCTTCTGCAAAATTGACGACTCATAGTTCAGAATTACAGTAATATTGCCGGGTTCGGAAAGCCTAAAACCTGCCGTCATGTGTCGCATGAGTTCCACGTCGGCCTTCTTACTGGATGATGGCCATCGTGGAATCGCATCATACCACATACCACGTTAAGTCTATTGTCCTCCCAAAAGAGCAATCCCCTGCCTATCGCTTATTCGTACAGGCCATACGTTTGACTTGGCTTTGTAACCATGCAGCAACTTTCCATTATTGGTGGTAACCTGAGCTATCAGTCGCAATATACACAAATTAAATTGGGATATAACACAGTCCGTATTACCGCCATCATAAGGTGCCCTTTAGACGCCTCACTGTCAGCTTATCAGCTAATTTTTGCGGATTTACGTTATTGGTGGTGGGCTACTGCGCCTGCAATTGAGTCTCCTCAATGACTCACCGGTTGTGGCAGGATTTCTGTGCTCTTCAGAGTTGGATTGAAAAAAACTTTGAACACTTGCCTTTCGCTTTGCTGCATATGCACAGCTCAGTAGGCACTAGGGTAGCCGCTACACGATGTTTCGTATTGGCAGTTTTCGGAGACACTAAGTATTTGTTGCCCTTCACTGGTATAGTAGTTGTTTCTTTAATTCCAGTAACCTTCTGGTCAGACTAACCTCAGTTGCCGTCTCTTTAGGATTTATGCCGCGCTTGTTCATGTCCATCCGTGCCTGTACCGTCCGTTTGTTATTGTTGTTGTTCATAATTGATCCCTCTAATATGGAAGTAGGGGATTTAGGAGTTGGACAACCTCTTGTGAGCAGGCCTTTATAGCCATGTACCTTTTGAATGCAATACTATTTAAAGACAGTCCTTTTCATAGCACGCATCCACAAGGTACAAAACGCAATCCGCATTTGACACACCACACCTAGACAATGTAGTAACATTTATGGTGGTGGTGGGCGTATTCATAAATATGAAAAAGTTTTGAAACGGGATATGCATTATTAAAAAAAATATTCAAATATTTGTAAGTGCATGTGGCACTAAGTATGGTATGATTTTAGGCGCTTACTCTTCTAGGCTGTAACATGCTTGCTTTTGTAGGCTGTAAAATATTGCAATCTTTTTTCGATTGTTTCTTTCTTGAAAAAACTTGGACTACCTGAAGCAGCCTTTCCAGTGTTTTTATTTATCAATAGTTCTAGAAATATTAGTTTGTACACTTAAACAAGATATTAAGCAAATGGTTCAATGATGGGTCATATGCTGGAAAAGATAACGTGGTTGCAGATGCGTTATCTCGGATTTCAAATGTTGAGTTACCATCTCCTATATCAGCAGATGAGATCAATGAGCATAAAATTGTGATAAAGAACTATAAAATTTAATTATGAATCTCTTGAAAATGAATAAATAAAAGTTCCTAATAGTTTTTATATCCATCTTTTGCGACAATTCCCATATAGATTCGTGTTTATGTAGACCTATACGTAAAAATTTTTATTGATCTTCATTGTTTTTCGCATCCTGGCACTAAAGCTTCAACAAAATTGATAACAAACAGATTTTCTGGGCCAGATATTAATAAAGATATCCAACTTTGGACCAAGAATTGCATGGGAAACTAAATATGTACGTCCAGATACCAGATTTGCCCATATAAATATTAATATTGTTGGACTTATGCCTCCATCAAATGTATTTTAATATTCCCTAACTCGTATAGAAAAATTTACCAGATGGCCACAAGTATTTTTAATATAAAAGTGGACACACTAGCTAAAGCTTTCTATGAGCAATGATTTGAAGATTTGGAGTACTTCTGGCAATAGTTACAGATCAAGGACTTTAGTTTGAGACAAAGTTACTCAACGAACTATATAAATTTCTTGGAGCAAAACATATTAGAATAATGGCCAAGTTCAGTCGGTTTAATTAAGATATTTCACAGGACATCGGCTATTAAATGTCACCATGATTCCATACCAACAACTTCACTTCGTCTACCTGCTGAAATTTTTAAAAACTCATGCACAAAAAATCACATTAAGATTTTATGAAAAGTCTTATTGATCATCTTGCAAATATTAAAGCAGTTCCAGCCACAAACCATAACAAAAACGAAATTTTTATATTTTCATACTAGTTTTCGTTGCAGTTTATGATATTAAGATTCCACCCCAAACCCCTTAGTCTGGTCAATATCAGATTGTTGAATAGTACAAAAACACTTTAAAACATTTCTTATGGCAGGCTTAATTGGTATTTTGGTGAACCACAGTGAATTGAACTTGTTTTTTTATAAATTACTTTTCTAATTTATACAAATTTATGAATGACTGATTGAAGAAACAAGTTTAAATCAAATTTAAACACGAGTATAACAAATTAATGTTAATAAATGTATATAAAGTCACTTTTTTAATTACATTCATAAATATTTGAGTTAAACTCTATTTTTCGGTAACAATCATAATGTCGATTATTCTCAAATTTGAAAAATTAAAAATATACAAGTCTTATATAACTTTATTTTTTATTGAATGGAAGTTTTATTTTGATGAGGTTTATTCTTCACTATAGGCACGGCTACGTCCACAACAAGTTCATCTGGTGGTGGGAAGCCCGGTCATAGAAAATCGTCACTTGCATTAACTCCGGAGGATGAAACTACAGAACAACCCCAGGTAAAAATAACATTAAATATATATGTATATATATATATATATGTATATATATATATATATATATATATATATATATATATATATATGCATATATATATATATATATATATATATATATATATATATATATATATATATACATATATATATATATATATATATATATATATATATATATATATATATATATATATATATTAATACATATATGTATACATATATATATATATATATATATATATATATATATATATATATATATATATATATATATATATATATATATATATATATATATATATATATATATATATATATATGTATATATATATATGTACATCCACTTTATCCACATATTGGATATTCCCTATTATGAGAAAAAATACAGATTATCTAACCCTAATTTTGTTATGTATTGATACACAATTTTTGGCTTCTGAGCTCAAAGTCCTGGCACATTTTGAAAGGCTCATAGCCATAATTGTCAGACACGTTTTGGCATCTAATTATAAGCGGGCTATTTTTTAATTATACAAGGATGACTTTAATGTTTCTTAATTTTTTTCATATGTTCGACTTATTAATTGAATTAATTATTATGTCCTGTTGAGCAGTTTCCCTCTCGGCATGAAAATAGTGTTAAATTTTATCCTCACGAAATAATTATTAGAAAGCAATTAAATTTGTTTGGTGGTGGCGTGGTGTAGTGGTTAAAGTGCTTGCCTACAAAACCAAAGTACCCCAGGTTCGTTTCCGGGCAAAGGACAAAATTTGTTTTCACCATAGTTTTTGAGTTTTAAAATTAAGTGGCTTCCCCTTTTTTCCTAGAATAGAGAATAACATCATGGCAAAGGTCAGGCAGTCACATTATAAAATTATTTTTATAATTATCTTTCAGCTTTAATATTCTATTGTTTGTTGTTGGCTTAGCTAGGTATATGCCTGCATTTCATTGGCGCTAACCAAATCATCAGTACCCTTTAGCATTCAAAGCCACAGACTACAAACACTATATGAGAATTCAAACAGAACTCAATAAATACTTATAAATACTTTCATTATCACCCAAAGGGCGATTAATTGTATAAAGGCGTAAAAAGAAAAAACAAAAAGACGCAAGTCAATTATAATTGTTTGTTGTGTTGTGATTGTACAAAGGCTTTCTAAAGCTATTTATACTTTTGTGATTTTGTTGATTACAAATAGAAAAATATGATTGAGTTCTGTTTGAATTCTCATATAGTGTTTGTAGTCTGTGGCTTAAGTATACGAGCTTTGAATGCTTTCAATCATGATTTGGCTAAAGGGTACTGATGATTTAATTAGCGCCAATGAAATGCAGGCATATACCTAGCTAAGCCAACAACAAACAATAGAATATTAAAATTGTTATTTTGGAGAATATCTCGAATAACGAATTTGATAAATATTGTTATTATCTTTCAGCTGTAGATAATCAGGGTTGTTGCAGAATCCAAGTCAGAATTGCAATTTATCAGAATTAAAAATCGATTCTGATATGAATTGGTGCATGAAACCGTCTTGGTTTTGCCTTGATTCGGAAATAAACGAAACCCATCTTCGAATCAGCTGTTTTTGCTTGTTTACATTTTGTAGTAAATTTTTTAACAATTTGGTGCTGTATAAATTTTGGTGCAAATACTTTTTTAACGAATTTAAAATGGTTGAGGCTGTAGTAACCTTTTTATTAATGGAGGAGGAATGTAGTGAAACAGTCAAACAAAAAATATTGAGGGATCACAGCAATCCATTAGAACTGCCAAAGTCAGCTTAAGTACACATTGTGATTTCGTGCAAAATGTTGTATTAATATATACTTATGTACTGTAATGGTCTGCAGATTTATTGGACAGTATCGTCTGAATAAAGAGTCTTTTCAAATGTTGTTGGACATTATTAAAATACACTTGCCATCAGATATTCCCTGCGTAATTCAACTGGCTGCGACATTAAGATTTTTGGCAGAAGGGTCTTACCAAAGGGCAGTTGGAAATGATTCCACCGTAAGTTTGGGTAGTAGTACTGTGTCAATTGTCTTGAGCCGCGTTCTAAAGGTTTTGGAAAGACATATATGCTCTCAGAGGGTAAAGCTTAATATGAATGACAACGAAAAACGTAGATGTAGAAACTATTTCTTTAGTAAATATAAATTACCTTCTATCGTTGGTTGCAATTCAATTCAATTATTTTACAGTTGTTGACAATGATGCAAATGTTTTATTTTTATAATTTAAAAACTTTTAAGCGTCTAAAAGCACTTAAATAGATTTTAGTTTAAAAAGTAAGCAGCATTAGTATTTCAGGAGCTACAAAAATGGTTTTTTGCGTTCCAGCTATTTTGGGTAACTTTGGCAAATTTAGAGAGTATTTTTCATTTTGCTCTCAATAGTCCGAACTTGTCAGAGATCTTGTGGAACAAACCTAATACGAGCATTAGATGCACGTTATCCCGGATCAAGCCATGACGCATTTGTGTGGAGTATTAGCAGCGCACGTCAGTATTTTGTAAGGGAGTACGAATGTGGTGATCGCTCGTCTAGATTATTAGGAGATTGCGGGTATGGAATTGAACCTTTTTTAATAACCCCGTATAGAACTGCTGCATACAACACACAAGAGCATAAATTTAATATGGTACACACTTCAGCCCGTAATATAGTGGAGAGAACTATTGGAGTACTATAGAGCAGATTTCGCTGCTTGCTGGGTACACTACATTATGACCCAGAAAAAGTAGTCCAAATAGTGAACGTTTGCTGCGCGCTACATAATATATGCAGGCACAAAATTGTTAAATAAGTAAATAATGGTATAAATAATAAAATATATAATATAAATATAATTAATAAAATTAATGCAAGGTACATATTGTTTTACATTGAGATCAATAATTGCTGCTGTTATTTTGGATATTAAATTTCATCAGTTCGAGTTCAAGTTGTTGTTTTTTTTATTTCATTTTTTTCTTGCATTGCATTCAGCATTCGAGAACTGGCACTCACAAATTCATCTTTTAAATCTGTTACGGCTTTTGTCATGGACTCGTTACTCTTTTCCACTGCTCGATATATATGTACGCCTAAGGGAACTGGCATATTCTTTTTCTACAGTTTCTCGTTTAATTTAGATTTCCTGTCACCATCCTCCTCCAAAAATTTTTTCAAATGCTCTGCTGTACTCTCAGCCCTCATTCTTTTTGACACAACGCAAACTTTTGGTGATTCGGGTTTCCTTTTAGTTGATGTTGTAGGCATTTCATCATCACAGTTTAGAACTGAGACACCCATGGTCCCTAATTCAACTCCTGCAACTCCACTCACCGTCGTTTCAATTCCGCACAATCTTACAATTGTTTCTTCAGTTTGTGTCAACTGCCATTTTGAAAAAAGACCGCCACCGGTTGCGCGTCCTTCGGCTTTGTTATGGGCTAGTTTTTTTTTTCACTTTTCCATTCTGTCCATATCTATGAACAAACACAAGTGTCATATGTGGTGGCATATTTATGAAATTCAAATTAACACTACCTTTTTCCAGCCATTTACATCCTTAGTCGGCGGACCAGCCAATTCCTGTCAAAGAGACTCAATCAATGCCTTATCGCGTTTTGTGTACCCCTGTCCTATATCCGGATGTTTTTCCATAAATTCCAAAAATAAGCCATTTTGAGTATGATTTCTGTGCTTTCCCCTATTAATTTGTGTAAATTTTTTTTAATATAAACTGTTTTATTACACTTAATTGTTTAATTTACTTCCATTGTGCTGATTGTGCGCCAACATTTAACCGCCTAAAAGAAAAATCAAAATAAACAATGCAAATCTGCCAGCTGCCAGCTGATCGATTTATTTCTGTCAAAAAAACGATAATATTGGATTCTATGACCCCAAATTCTGACAATAATTTTGATTCGAAAATGAAACCGATAATATTGGTTTCTTTGACACCAAAATAATTTTTCCATCGATTTCAATTCTGATTCTGACAACAATCAGATTCCACAACAACCCTGAATAACAGCTAAAATAAATACGTCTAAAGAAATAAAAAAATTTCATATATGGATGGTATTATGTTAGTTATTGCATTATAAACTAGGTCCCATTTTTTAAGAATTGCCCCTATTGCGGTTCTCCACTTTTGTGGCAGTTTGGTCTTCTTTGGTGACTTCGCATTGCCGTTCTCAACTAAACTACCAGTTGGCTATTCAGTTGTGTATCTGTTTTTTCATGGTATTGCCGTTCTCAACTTTGTAAAAGTTTGGTCGTAAAAAAAATTGAATACACACAACTGCTTAATTGTAGTTGTGTCATTATCATTTAGAGTGAAATTTTTTTAAAAGTGGTGAAAATTGAAATCAAAATGGAGAGATCGTATCAATTTTTGTAATAAATTTTTCGCAATTTTTAAACACTTTTGTTAGTTTGAAAATGATTTGAGCGGCTTGTCCAGATTATGGACAAGAATCCGGAAATTGCTTGCGGAAAACCAAAGTTTGGTGCAACAAAAAATACGTGCAAGGAGTTATGAGAAGAGTTTGCGGTAGAATTAAATAGTTTGGAACCACCGACAAGAACATCTCAAGAATGGCAACGTGTAAGTGTGTCAATAAAATAATATTGAACAATTACAATATTCTCAATATAATTATAATCTTGCACAGGGTTGGATCCACTATAAAGCAAGCATTAAGAGAAAACATGCAAACAATAAAAGAAACACTCAAGCGACAGGTTGATGCCCATCACAAGAAATCCCATTAAATAGCCTTGAGGATACTGTTTCACAACTCTTGTCTTTGCAAGAGCAAGTGGCACCATCTGGCCAAGTTTTTGGCGTTGAGAACACTGCAGCATCAACTGACAATTCTACTGAGTCAGTTGAACAAACAATACAACCAGCAGATCTACCAACAGCTACCCCAATCAGAAGAAGAAGTAATCAGGTAAAAGAACGCGAGCGTCTTGAGTTATTAAGGAAACAGGCAGTAACTCAGAATGAAACTCTACAAACTTTAAAAAATTAGAAAAAAAAACAGCTACAGAAACTACGATATCAACAAAAAGATGCTTGAATTAAGAAAAAAATTGCATTGTTGGAACGACAAGCAAATGAGGCTACTGATCTCCACAATCTTAAGGTAGAGTGCGATAAATTAAAAATAGAAAAACTTAAGAATAAACTGAAAAATTAATAGGGGTTTTCACACCGAGCTTGTTAGTTTGTTAGTCGTTAATCGTTACTTTTTTACACGCATTTTGTTTTTGTATATTTAACGAGCTACCGGATTAACATTTAACAAATTAAAAACACGACACCCCTGATAAAATAGTTGTTAGTTGGTAATTCACAATCAGTCATTTGTGATACATTTCTAAAAAAATATTTGTGTTTTGGCAATTTTCGTGAGCATTGAGAGTAAGTATGTTAATTAAATGATTTTTTATTTTATTTTAATAAATCATAAACTGTTCTTATAGTGGATAACCAAAAGAAAAAGCGCATTCGAACAAAAATGCAAAAAAGTGGAGTGAAGTGGAGCATAAATTGCTGTTGGATTTTGTGTTGGAAAATGTGGACATTGAAGTAATGTAGCACTATTTTGTATATGTTTATAAGATTATGCCAATGACATATAAGTACATATGTATTTTCAGAAACCAACTAGTACAATATACTATCAAAAATGTTTGGACCAGACCAAAATTGACGCAACATGGGAAATGCTGCGATGCAAAGTTCGATACTGGAAAGCTACATTTAATAAAGCTGAAGAGTGGCGAAAGTCAACTGGTGCTGGAATTTATGTAAATGATGACTGTAGCACTATAAAGGGTAATTCGTTCGATTATAATAATTTTGCTTTTCTCACCATTTTTTTAACGATTTGCAGACAAACTACGAAAAATGTGCCCGTATTATGATCGCCTGGCGGAACTTTTTCACAACAAAACTAAATCAAATGTGGTCACGGAATCTTCAACATTCCATGTAGATATCGATGTAGCAGATATAATAGAGGAAGATGGAGATGTGATTCTTCAAGATTCCTCATTTACAGACACATTTTCCCCTTCAGAATCGGTGTTATTTGAACCCATGCCACAGACGCCAGCATCTACATCAACTCCAATTATTAATCGGTCACTAGGCCAAAAATTTAAAACGCGCATGCCGAAAAGCAGCTTAAGCCAACTGGCGGAGATACAAAAAAAAGAGATGTATTTTATGAAAAACGGCTTTGCATTGAGCAACAAAAAGTTGATTTGGAAAAAAGTAGAATGGAACAAGAGTTTAAAATTAGAAAATTGGAACTGGAGCAAAACGAGAGACTTGCAATAATGGAACTGAAATTAAAATACAACAAAGAATGACAAACCAAAATTATTATGTGCCTTAATTATTTAAATAAGTAAGCAACGTATTTGTGATGAATTCATAAATTTTTTTTTATAAAACGAAACTAAAATGTTCACCTGATCTCTTAAAATAAGTACGCAACGTATTTGTGATGAAATTATTACTTTATTTTATGAATAAATGATTTACATATTTTTGTTTTCAGACTGTGCCTGGAAACATAAGATGGTATAACATTTGTCTTTTCATTTCAAAGCTAGTTCTACTTGACTCTTCCAATTGCTCTTCAACTTCACTTTGGTTCTGTTACACCTCTTCAAATAGCTCTATGTCAGTACTATCAACGACAATATTGTGGAGGATGCAGCACACTAAAACCCAATCGTTGCAAAATTTCTGGCTTTCCTCGTTATGAATTCGCATTCGTAATTTTTTAAGACTATTAAACCTGCCTTTTAATATACCAAAACAATGTTCAACTCTTACTCGGAATTTACTATGATGCAGGTTAAATTGCTTCCTCTTTATTGCATCAAGGTGTTGAGCATTGCTTCTATATGGAGTAATTATAGTATTACTTAACGGATAAGCAGAATCACCTGCAATCCATTCCTGTCCAGAAAAAAATTGGCTTGGCTCCTTATAAAGTGAACAATTCTTTAACATTTTTGAATCGTGGGTTGAACCACTATATCCTGTAACTACATGGCGAATCTTAAGTTCGTAATCACAGACGATTTGTGCTTTAAGTGCATATATATGGCACCTGGAAAAATAATCAACGTGGTTTTTTGCTGGAGCTTCTGCAAGTTTGATTTCAGTTCCGTCCACATAACCAATACAAAATGGTAGTTCACTGAATGTTTCGCGAACTATTTCCGAACGTTCTGTAGAATCTGGCCAGAATATACATTGGTGTATTAATTTCAAAAAAGCGCTAAAAATTCTTTTTGTAATTTTAAGAAGTGTGCCGCCGTCACCGATTCCAAAAAATGTAGCAATTTTAGCGATTGATGCGCTTTCTCTAGAAGATCCCAATCTAAACAAAACTATAGCGAGTTGTAAGTCTATTGGAAACTGCTTGCCGGTACATTTGGTAAAAGCTTTGTCGGTACATATAAGTGATAGTAGATGAGCAAATTGCTCGCGATTAACGCGTAACATTTGGCAAAAACGATTTTCATCCATTGAAGACAAAACATCTTCGCGCCAATGAATTGATTTTGGAACTTCATACACAACTCCTCTGCGACACTTAATGACAGCATATAAATCTTCATATAGCTCATCCAGTATATTTTCGGTTTCATCTTCATCATCGTGGAAAATTTCTGCATTAATAAATTATTTGTAATTAAACTATTAAACTTCGATATATCTTGTCTACTTACCCTCAGCAAACGTTATTTGTGTCAAAGCATGAGTAACTAAATGGTTTACAATTGTTTTTTTTACACTTTCTCGTGGCATATTTTATTGTTTTCAAAATAATAAATCGTGTCAAAACAATAAATTAGCTGTTTTACTACGAAAGTTACCAGACTAACAAATTTTTAAAAAGGGTGTCGTTCACAGTTGGTAACTTTAACAAATTAACAAACTACCGAGTAACACATTAACAAATTCGGTGTGAATACCACTAATAATATTTCATTGTTTGCTGTTGTAGATAAATTAAATTTTTTTATATATTAAAATTCACAAGAAGTGGTATTACTTTTTAAGAGTTGCAAGTTTTTAAGTATATGTACAGAATTCTTTTTTTACGTTTTAAGACTCAATTAACAAATTGTTTCACAATAAATAAAATATTTTATAATTTTTATTCCCACAACAGTTAAAACAACACTTTTAGTTTAATTTTCTTCAAATTTCACTTGTCAAACGTGATATTTAAAGTTGGCAGTTCGATATTTTAGGTTGGCATTCGCCAACATAAAAATGAACTTGAGCACTTCCTCACGGCAAAAAATATTGACATAATGTTGGTATCTGAGACTCATTTGACTTCGAGAAGCCTTTTTAAAATGAGTGGCTACACCTTATATGATACAAAGGACCCGAGAGGAAGAGCATGCGGAGGATCAGCAATTGTAATAAAGTCAAGAGTCCAGCACTATATTCTTGAGAACACTTGTGAAGACCATCTACAAGCAACAAATATTTGCATCGAAAATTTTTGTTCAAATCTTGTGATATCATCAATTTGCTCCCCTCCCAGATTTTCAATCACTGAGGATCAATATGAGGAGTTTTACAAAACTCTTGGGCCTTGTTTCGTAGCAGCTGGGGACTACAATGCAAAACATACGTTCTGGGGATCGCGTCTTATTACACCTACAGGTCGAGCATTGTTCAACACAATTTCAAAAATGGGTTTGGATGTCATTTCTAGCGGGGAGCCCACTTACTGGCCTACTGACATACAAAAAATTCCGGATGTTATAGATTTTGGCGTCATGAAAAATATCCCTAGGGATTTAATTCATGTTGAAGCTTCACATGATCTCTCCTCCGATCACTCTTCCACGATCGTTACAATTTGCAGCCCACTAAGAAGTGACTTACCTCACCCATATGTGAAGATGATAAATCGTGTTAACTGGCTGGGGTTCAAAAAATATCTCAGTAGTCATTGTACGGAAAACATCAGGCTTAGAACTTCCGATGATATTGAATTCAACATTGCCAATCTTACTGAAAATATTAAACAGGCTGCTAAACATGCCACTACCTCCTCTCCGCAGACTGGGTTTAATAGAATTTATTCTGCGGATATTGAACGTCTCGTATGTGAAAAAAGAAGAGCTAGAAGGGAATGGCAACAGCACAGATCACCCCAACATAAAATCAGACTTAGAGAATGCACTAAACGACTTCATGAGTTGCTTGCATCTGAAAAATCTGCTTCTCTTAAGAACTATCTGGAAGGTCTCGATGTCACAGCAGCATCTAATTACTCCTTGTGGCGCGCAGCTAGAAAACTTAAAACCCCCGTTGAGTTTAAACCACCCCTGCGCACTTCGACCGGAGGTTGGGCAACAACCAATACTGAAAAAGGTAACATATTTGCTGAGCATTTAAAACACGTATTTACCCCAAACTCATGTACTGGTGCTGTTGATTTGCCGAGTGTAGTTGCTCTACACCCTCGACCCATGAAGTTTAAGATGCGTGATGTACAAAAACTAATTGCTGAAACCAACCAGAAGAAAGCTCCGGGTATTGATGGCGTTAGTAACAAGATGCTGATGCAGTTGCCTCGTGTTGCTATTAGAATCCTGTTGTTTATTTTTAATGGTATTTTACGACTGGAGTATTATCCACACAGCTGGAAACTTGCCATGATCAAAATGATTCCAAAGGCGGGCAAAGATCTTACCAAGGCTGAGTCATATAGGCCAATAAGTTTATTGTCAACAATTTCAAAGCTTTTTGAAAAGCTGCTCATGACAAAATTGTCCCCAATTCTAACTAATAATGGGTGTATACCGGACCATCAATTTGGTTTTAGAAGTCAGCATAGCACCATTGAACAAACTCATAGATTGGTTCATTTCATAAGAAGAGCATTTGAAGAAAAAAGTATTGTTCTTCCCTCTTTATTGATGTCTCTCAGGCATTTGATAAAGTGTGGCATGAAGGCCTAATTGTAAAATTGAAGACATATCTGCCAATAAACATTGTAAATCTATTGGAAAGTTATATTCTTGCCCGGAAATTCACTGTTGTGGAAGAAGACTTCATGAGTGAGCCCGAAACTATCTCATCCGGTGTGCCACAGGGGAGTATACTGGGTCCAGTTTTGTATTTGATCTATACCTGTGATATGCCATTAAGCAGTAATATCCTCACTTCTACATTTGCTGATGATACAGCCTGCCTTAGTATGCATGAAAATCTTCACGAGGCATCCCGTTATCTTCAGGAACATATTAAGCTGTTGGAACTGTGGGTGAACTTATGGAGAATAAAAGTAAATGAACAAAAGTGTGTTCATGTCACATTTACTCTACGAAGAGACACTTGTTCCCCCATTCGAATCAACAACCAAGTTGTGCCTCAACATTCACAGGTGAAATACCTTGGTATACACCTTGACCGACGGCTTACATGGAAACACCACATCGACTCTAAGCTGACACAAATGAAGCTTAAATTAACTCAGATACATTGGCTGATTGGTAGAAATTCTACCCTCAGTCTAGATTGTAAACTTTTAATATACAAGTCGCTTTTGAAACCCATATGGTGTTACGGAATTCAGCTATGGGGCACTGCTTCAGCTTCCAATGTAGAGAGAATACAACGCATGCAAAACAAAATTTTAAGGTTAATAACATCGGCTCCTTGGTACATGAAAAATTCTATTTTACATCGTGATTTAAATATGCCACTTGTGACCGCTGAAATTGCAAAATATGCAGGCAAATATTTAACAAAACTCGAGTGCTATCCGAATCCGCTTGCCCGAAATATTTTGAACTTTCCTGGACACATCCGCTTAAAAAGGAGGGATACTACGGCCTTAACACGCAACGCAGATGAAACTTTTT
This sequence comes from Germaria angustata, assembly GCA_963681545.1. NCBI lineage: Eukaryota > Metazoa > Arthropoda > Insecta > Diptera > Tachinidae > Germaria > Germaria angustata. The sequence goes on along the minus strand of OY813002.1, from coordinate 48,360,608 downwards.
GAAAATAATTTTGTGCTTAACACGACATTTATGTATTTTTAATTATTATCACTAAGTTTATGTCCGACACTGGTTGGGCCTAATTATTCTATCTATATTTAAGATTTGAACACTTTTTGTTAGTTCAGTTCTGAAGATACAAAAATAAAAATTAGTGGGAAAAAAAAAGGTTGGCAACTTTATGACAAACTTAACTAAACAGTTGTGTATCGCAATAAGACTGTGTTCAGACGAATCATGTCTTATTGACATGATTGCTATTTTATAGGCGAGATCGACGAGGGGAAAAGAAACGAGTACGCAAGTTTATGTACTCTGTCAGTACGTTTTGCTTTCTCATTCGTAATGTCAAAAATGTTCCAACAACGTTTTTTATGTACACATACATAAAAACAACTCGTCAACATGACATGACATGACTTGTGTGAACGCAAAAGAAAGTTCAAAGAAGAAAAAGTAAGAATCATGTCAATAAGACATGATGTGTCTAAACGTAGACTAACTAAAATGAGTTTGGTTGTGCATAAGTTGGGTTTACTCTCACACGACCAAACTGAGTTGAGTGGAGAACCGCAATGGGCGCTAATATTTTTGATGTTTTTGGCAATAATTGAATTTTCTTTTTAAAATAAATGTAAATCGGAAAAATATTGGGATTTATTTGCTGTCCATTTTATACGTCAAAAATGGCCTCGGTTGTATGAAATTTATGTGAAGGACTTTCTAATCTGTTTTATATACCAACCCGTCTTCTCTTTCTAACGCATTTCTGAATTAGACTTCAAAAATAGTTTGTAAAATTTTAATTTGACGTGCAAAAATTCAATCAGACCGAGATAGGGAGAATTTAGCATCTGGCGTAGTAATAAGAACGCAGATAGTGTTTCGATGCGCAAAAAGGCAAGATCCTGGTGTTTTAAAGTACAAAGACGCAAAACCTTTGTTCACGCAGGGCCTTTATGCCAAATTCCCCGGTTTTTCTCGCAGATTGATTATTTGGTGAAAAATAAAGAACAATGCCAGTTCTGCGATTACGACTCTTAACAGATGACCAAATATTCACTGATCCGTTTCATAAAGCTAAGCTTCTGGTTCAATTAAATATTTGCAAGTAATTCTCATCGGTAACTCGTTTAACATTTTATATATTTCATTGATTGAAACCTGGCCAAGTGATAGACTCGGGTGTTGAAGAGGTGTGTGGCGGCATCGGAAGCATGTGCATGTTCCCCCCAGCTAGCAGTTCTGTAATTTTAAGACGTAAAACACATCAAATTTTAATAAACATCATTCCCCATTGGAGTTTGATGAGATTTGAAGACGATTGTGTTCATTTAGTTAACAACTCAAATACAACCGTTTGGGATGATGCAGGGATTAGCAATTGGAATTTGATGGAAATAAAACAACTGATCAATGCAACAATAATAACATTTATCTCCTACAGTTTTTTATCTTTCACTAAAAAAAGACACTCCATTAGAGGCGCTTTAATGTGATACTGTATGAAAACTAGAAATAACAGAATAATTATAAAAAGCCTATACAAAAATCCTGTATAAGTTAGCACCTGAATCCCATAACACTGAAATGGTGTGTGAACAAACCATAGTTTGATCACGACACCATTGTCACAAGCAGTCACAATTCGCAGAACCAAACCTGCACCAATCTGCAGCTTCACAACATTAGCTGACCGTCTGGGAATATTCCTGTTTTCATAATTCTTCCCACAATAACAAGCAGTCGCAATTCGCAGAACCACACCTGCGCCAATCTGCAGCTTCACAACATTAGCTGACCGTCTGGGAATATTCCTGTTTTCATAATTCTTCCCACAATAACAAGCAGTCGCAATTCGCAGAACCAAACCTGCACCAATCTGCAGCTTCACAACATTAGCTGACCGTCTGGGAATATTCCTGTTTTCATAACTCTTCCCACAATAACAAGCAGTCGCAATTCGCAGAACCACACCTGCGCCCATCCGCAGATTCACAACATTAGCTGACCGCCTGGGAATATTTCTATTCTCATAATTCTTCTCACAGTACGAAGCAGTTGCAGTTCGCGGAACCAAACCTGCGCCAATCAGCAGCTTCAACCCTTTAGCCAATCATCTTCTCACAATTAGTCAGCCGCTTTGCCAAACAAAATCGTAGCTAGGAATTAGTATAAAATAGGGTAGAATAAGAATTAGCGTTAGAGTCTGATACTCACCTTTGTAAAGACAAGAGCGCATAGCGCTTAAATAAAAAACAATAAAATTGGGACATAGTCTCTAAAAAATTCAGTGTTTTATTCTAAAACGGGCACATAGTGTCCTACGCAACTAACTTATACAAATTATAATATATGACAAATGCCGTTCACGGATGCTGATGAAGTGTATGGTGTCACTAAGAAGTTGCAAATGTTCCAAATTTGCTTTTTCTATTAATCATGGAACACATTAAAAATTATTAAACATCATACTCTAATAGAGTTTTATGAGATTCGAAGTGGAGCTCACAAGTATAGGGACAAAAATTATTATTTTTTGGGTTTTATTTCCTTTTTATATTCGAGGCCTTAATTTATATGAAATGCATCCCAAAAATTATAATTAATAGCTCTCCAAAAAATTTAGGGATTATTGATTTTTCGGCTGTTTGAAATAATGTTCAGAACAAAAATGTCCAAAAGCAAAAATTAAATAGTTCCTAAAAATTTTCATACATTTCGCGAATTATCGTATTATGAAAGAGATTATAATTTTTCGGAGCCTAATATAAGTTTTTGAGAATTATTTTATTCGTTTTGGAATTATTTTTATTTATGAAATTACTTGAAAGAAAATAAAGGCAAAATATATATATATATATATTTTTTAATTTATAAATATTTCATACAGAAAAAATGTCTAAGCTCGGCTTCGCTTTCTAAGGCATTCCTGAATTTTCGAAATTTGCTTCGCATTCTGAAGCTGTTCTGCATTGTTGGCCTTCGGACAGGCATAAATACTATTTCTCTGTAATATGTCAAAACTCGGCGAGGTCATTCTTGGATATATGTATAGAGGAAAAAGTCCTTGCGCTCAGCCGAAGTCAGGCAAAGCAGAAAAACTTTAGAAAATATGTATTTCTTTATTTATGAGAAACTATTTAATTATAGAAAGTAAAATAGATAAGTGTTTCTGGAGGACTTCCTCCTATGGGGAATGAATAAAAACCCAACTTAACTTGCTTAAGCAATTCTATATATTTTTCCCATTTTATATTTTTTCGGTCTTATTCAATTTGTTTTTGTCGGAGTTATTTCTTTATGAAAAAAATTTAGAAAGTTGGATTTTGTTTCATATTCAGATTCAGAAATGATTTAATAAAGTAAAAGTTTTATAATTATCTGAAAAATTTTAACGTGTATTGAGGGCTTAAGACATTTCTAAAATTAAAGCTTTATTTCTTATACATATATAATTGGGGGATTCAAACGGTGTGCTATTCAGTCATATTGTCATAGTGTCTTAATATTTTAGTATGGTTTAAAAAAATTGTTGTTGTGGTGCAAACAAAAAAGTCATAAAATAATAAGACTTTTTGAGGTATGTTTATTGGTTTGTCATAAAATAATGGAAAAAATCTGAGCCGAACGGCCGAAACTCTTTAGATGAGCGGCGTTACACGTGTGCGTAATTTATCACAAATGCAACTAAAAAATGGAATCTGCTGGAAAAAAGTCGCTAATAGAGATTTTGGAACCCCAAGTTAGAAACTTATGCGGCTAGTGAGCAAACTAGCAACGTTTATTAAAGACCCTTCCTCAGTTTGTTCTTCCTCGTCTTCATCACCTACAAGGAGATGAACTAAAATTTAAATGGACACATTTTTTATACTTACTTGGTCCACCCATTATGATGTCCAACATGTAATTTTCACACAAACTGTGTATTATTTTAGTTTTTTCGCTTGTTTTTGGCATTTTCAAACAAAATTTTTATAAAGGTTTGAATTTCTTTTCTTTGATGTCAAATATTTATAAATGTTTTATGTTCATATCAGCTGACCGAATTCTGAAGTTATGACGGGTTGTTCGTAGCATTCATATATTTTCGTGCTATTATTTTATAACATATGACTTTATGACTACCGTTTGAATTCCCAAAACAATTCTCTAACAATAGGTTGTTATATCATTTGTGATCCGCATTACTGGATTATTATTTCAAGCCGTATTGTATATCACAAAATTTCAGTTTATATAATTTTTATTTCAGTGTCGCTTTTGGTATACGACTCTCACAAAATAATACACCCTTCATACATAAGTACGTTCATAATAGGGATTAGAAAGCAATAGTCACACAAGCATTAAAAACGTCCTTCAACATCAAATCAATATTTAAAAATAACTACATTCATAATATTAAAGCTGTTGTTCCTCAGGTCAGAAATGACATTTTTGCAATTCTTGTAACCAACACAGATCCCAATGATGCTTCAAGCCACCTTTGAGAAGAACTCAGTGAAATAAAAAATTGGTTAATTAAATGGAAAACAAAAGTTAACACAGAAAAATCTTTACATCGTGGAAATTGTACGTACATATGTATCTCTCAATAATTTCAATCTAAAACACTGAGATGCATTACGAATACTCCATGATTCATATCAAATAAAACAATCCATCATGCATCATCAATTCTAAGGGTTAATGACGAAATAAGGGTTTTAGCAAAAACTACTTAAAGAGGTTAAGTAATCAGAGCAACTATTGGTGGTGCTACCTGATTTGCAATTCCAAAGTTAAATATATAAGCAAAAACATATAAAATTCTCATTCCTTTAATTTTCAATTTAATTTTGTCAAATATTAAATATCTTTAAAAAATTTAATATATTTTTCTCATAACATTTGTACACATGTTCAACATAATATTATTAGACTTAATGGTTAATATGTACTTATGTTTGTTGTTGTCCTCGACATTTTTAATTTATTAAATGTCAATGTCTAATTTATCACATTTGCTTCTTATCGTAAAAACGATATATTTATTACATATAAAGTGTAAAAAGTACGTATGTACACACATACATGGATTAAAATTTAGAAGGCGGAAAACTCTTACACATGTATTTGTTTGTTTATTCACCTAAAAAACTTAAAAAAAAACCTACTACCAGCGAGAATGTCATGCACAAGGCATGTATAATAAGGTAGTCGCATTATCTAGGATACTCATCAGCTGTATTTGTTTATAATATTTATAAAAAATTTGCTCCCACTAAATGTATGTAAATTTCAGTTGTGTTTATCTCTAATAATTAAAAGGTTCAGCAAATGTGTTCACTGGAATTCCGCATTTAAAAAAGACGTCCAACATAACAGGGATGATGTTTTACTTGGGAAAGTGAAAGTAAAAATTTTCTTATTTGACTGTCGTAATGCGCTTTGCATATACATACATACATAAATATTGAAAAAGCTTAATATTTTTGTATGAAGGTCATATCAAACACTCCAATCACTCTTATGGTCTCCACATTACTTTCTTGGAGATGCTTTAGAGCTCAAGCCAATGATTTTATATACATATATGGCCAATTGACGCTCACCAAAATGTTTCTCTAGCTGCTATTATAGCTTCTTAATTAGCGTTCCTCTAAGAGCGTATTCTTAGATGAGATAAAAGCGGGCTACACCATAAAAGCAGCCATATTCTGAAAAATTGAATTCAGCTGATGGAATACTTCCGAAAACGTGTGCAAAAGCCACGAAATGTTGTGAAATTTAACAAAAATAAGGAGAACTACAATAGACTCACGTTGAGCATAATTGTTTGTTGTGTTGTTTGAATAAAAGCATTCTAAGCCTACTACGACTATGTATTTTGTTATGATTCATATACAATATTGAATTCTCATATTGTATTTGATTTGTATGGCATAAACATCCGAGGTTGAATGTTTTCAAACTGCTTAAACTTCACTGACGATTTGGTTTTATCTACCAATGAAATGTCGGCATATGAAGAGCTAAAGCCACAACAAACAATGCATTTATCAAAAATGTTAAACAAAATTAAAAAATATTCCTTGAAGCATTTCAAAGTTCTTGATTAAGAATATATATGGATTCCGTTAATGCGATTACCTCGTTAAATATGCCTCCGTCATTAGTTCTGTTCCACATGCATAACGAAACAGTCCGAACTAACCCAAAGTTACCCAAAACCGTTCCACATAACAATTTTTGTGCAAAAAAGTGAGAAATTGAGAGAGTAATTTTTTTCATTTCCTGTACAAATTTGCACGAACTTTTTCTTTGGGTAAGTTCGGACAAGAATTTAACAATCAGCTGTTTTTTGTTTACATATGAAACTGATAGATTATCAGAAAATTTGCAAGCAAAAGAAAAAGTTTAGTTTTTATAAATAAATATATTAAAAAGCAAAATGGAGAGTTTCAATGAAAAAATTAAAGTTGTAAATACGTTAGTGCATAAACATTTTCTTTTTTATTTAATATTTAAAATGTTTTTATATCTACGTACATATGTGAAGAATTTTTTTGTTTTTCAATTATTTTACAGTTGTTGACAATGATGCAAATGTTTTATTTTTATAATTTGAAGACTTTTAAGCGTCTAAACGCACTTAAATAGATTTTAGTTTAAAAAGTAAGCAGCATTAGTATTTCAGGAACTGCAAAAATGGTTTTTTGCGTTCCAGCTATTTTGGGTAACTTTGGCAAATTTAGAGAGTATTTTTCATTTTGCTCTCAATAGTCCGAACTTGTCCGAGATCTTGTGGAACAAACCTATTATTTTAGACCGAAATATGAAACATTTTTATTGTTTATTCAATTTAATTTTATTTATTTAATTTTTGTGTAAAATGATTTGCAAGTATAAAATTTAAATAGAAATTGATTTACTTATTTGCAAATATTTCAATAATAGAAAAACTAAGGCCAAGGTTAACGCATTTGAAAGGGTTATCAAATTTAGAGCAATGTATTAAATCTTTATTTGAATCGATAAAACGATCTATATAATTCAATGTTTAAACATGATTTTATGTAAATGTTGACCGTGGCTACGCCCCAAATGGTTCATATGTATGTTGGGTCCAATTTTTGCATACTCTCTCTATCTAATATAGCTTCCATTGCATCAACTCTTGCGGGCTTGTTCCTCTGAGCCTTACCATAGCCCAAAAAAGCCTAAAGACGTTAAATCGTGCGATATACGCAGCTAATAGATCGGCTCTAAAGGTGAGATAAACTGTTCACCGAATTCGCCTCTCGATCGGGCCATTGTTTCGCGTGGCACTGTCTTCTTGAAACCACATGTCAGCCAAGCTCAGCTCATTTGTAATCATCGCACGGTAGTGCTGGCCATTCACATTAACGTTCCTGCCTTCGTTGTCTTTGAAAAAGTACGGTACAATGATGCCATAATCCACAGCAAATAGTGAATTTTTCGGGACGCGTTCCAGTTATTGCAATGCTTCTAGCTGCTCTTCACAACAAAAGCGGCAATTTCGCTTGTTCACGTATCCATTCAACCAGAAATGAGCTTCGTCGCTCACATACGATGCACCTTTTAACCGAGCATGAATTTTCATAATAAAATTCAATAATCTGCAAGCGTTGTTCATTTGTAAGTCGATTCATGGTCAAATTATAGACCAAACTGAACATGTTAGACGAATATATATATATATATATATATATATATATATATATATATATATATATATATATACATATATATATATATATATATATATATATATATATATATATATATATATATTTAAGAGCAATAAATGTATAAAAAATTTATAAAATTGTAAAAACTTTTCAAATAATAATTTTCGGATGAATTTCATTTACCATCTCAGTAAATTTATGTATGTAAATTAGAACAATATTTCGATTTTAATTTTTAGATATTTGTTTATTTAATTTTTATTTATATTATTGTATATATGCAAACCAATAACTTTAAGTAATAAAATCATTTAGAAATTTGTAAGTAAAAGATATAAATATATCGAATTGATATATAAATCGGAAATCTTACATACACATATAGACGTATGTATTATGTACATTCACTGTAGAAAATAAGACGATAAAATGGCAAAACTGCAATCAATACATACATACGTATTGTGCAATAATTAAAAAATCTGAAAACTTATACTGCGAACATTAAACAATATAGAAAATTGTTCGTACAATTGACATTTTTTTAATTTACTTAAATTTCAATATCCAAAAATTCTTCTTCAATCGATTCGATAGTTCAACAGAAACATTTAAAATAAATTAAAATAGACGAATTCAATTTTTCTGCCTTTTATTATCATGAAAAACGTGAAAGAGTGCAACACCATTTTCTTTTGGAAACTGGTGAGATTTGAACCCGAACTTCTCTAATGCATGACAGTCATATTTCGTAACGGAGTATATACTTATGTATATAAAAATAATATATTGCTCAATGAAATAATAATATACTTAGATTTAGTGTTGGCAAGAGGCGACTGCGCCTAAATTTTAAGCGAACAGCCATTTGCTTTAAATACATACTTACATAAATTTGTTCAAACAACGTCATAACTCAAAAATTCGTTTTCTTAGCCACTATGCAGTGTTAATCGTCATATTGTTCTTTGTACTATGTGAAAAGTTCATATAAATATATTGTCAACTCACCTCTTTAGAGAATATTAATTAATTATTCACTTGAGCTGTTTGAAAATTAAAAACTTTGAACTTCTTTTCTGCAAAATTAGATTTATGACGTTGTTTAAGCAAATGAGGGATAATGTCTCTATAATCGCTATTTAACAAATAATGGCCAAAGACTTTAATTGAGCACCCACTGAAAGTACGCTTTGAAGTTTCCAAGAAAAATTATTTTATTATTTATTTACCTTGTATTTGTTTGCTTTTCAAGAACCTTTGTTTCCAGTTAAATTCTATATCTGAGGCATTTAGTAGTCGTGTGAATACAGTAGAAGTCGTACAAAACAAATATCCAGCGCTTTATCGGAAACCCAAAAGTCAACATACACACATACATACATACATATGTATGTATGTACATATGTATGTACATACATATATAAATGTATATTTCCCATACTTTTAAACAAGAAAATTAATTTTTTTATAATAAGAACTGTTCAACTTATTTAGTTGAAACAATTTTTAGTGTGATCTGAGAGGATGTACTACGTTTTTGTAATTATTTTAAATGTTTAAAAGAGTGCGATTTCTAATAGAAATGATGCAATCACTATAAAAGCTTAAGAAAGAAATGCACACTATACATATGTATGTATGTATATGTACGAGTTATTACTATTTACCATAGATACGTATGTATGTATGTAATAAAACAAATATAAAAAAGCACACAACGCTAACTTCCTAACTGAGAACAACTTGCTCAATTTTGACGTCACTATACATATGTATATGTATGTATTTATCTAAAATAGAATATATATATATATATATATATATATATATATATATATATATATATATATATATATATATATATATATATATATATATATATATAAATGCCTGGCATACATAGTACGAGCATAATATAAATACATACTTACATACTTAAGTACATACATAAGTATGTACTATGTATGTACTTACATCCATGTGCATTTAATTGAACTAAACATGCATACATACACGCATACATTCACATGGGCGTAGCTAGGTATGGGCCTAGAGGGCCGTGGCACCCACCTAATTCTATAATTTTTTTACATGCATACAATATAAAATTATTAAAAAATGCACAGGGTATTGTAGACGGATTGCTATTTTCTATTCAAGAAAACACAGCCAATTCAGGAATAGAGATGTCTGCTCCAAGGATAGTCTCTCGTCAAACGCACCGTTCAAATCCCCCATTTTCATCACCTGCTGAATACTGGGAGCGATCTATATACATTCCTTATATAGATTTTTTAATTTCTTCACTGGACAGAAGATTTAATGAAGCGAATAGGCCAGCGTTTGCAATTCATTGTTTGCACCCGTCAAACATGCTTTCTTTGAAGCTGGAAGAGCTTAAAGATGCCACAAAAACGTTTGAGCATTTTTATGAGTTGGATGATTTGGAAGGAGAAATTGAGCTTTGGTATAATTCTTGGCAACAAAAAAATGGGTAAAGACGAATTAGCCGACTTAGAGCTGGCGAGTATTTTGAAAGATGCTGAATTATTTTATCCAAATATAAGGAAGGCGTTATTAATTTCATTGTCACAGCCTTGCACTACAGCAACTGTTAAACGGTCATTTAGCACTTTAAGGCGAGTAAAAACATGGTTGCGCTCCACAATGACTGAAGCTCGTTTAAACGGTAAAATAATATGCAATTTTACTTATTATCAAAAAAATAAGTATATTGTATATTATAGGACTATGTATGCTAAGCGTCCACCGAAGATTGGTAACCGAGAAGAAGAACGAATTTTTGGAAAAAATTCCAGCAAAATTTTCAGAAGATCCACGCAGATTACTCCTCAAATAAATCGAAATTGCAATAATCATAAAAAATCATAATCATAAAAAATTATAATTTTCGTGGCACCACCCTATTTCATATCCTGGCTACGCCCCTGTACATTCATAAGTACATGTTAAAGATTGGCTCTTGGCCGCACAGTATCAAATTAACAAAGCCCCAAGGCATGACAAAATTTGTCATGAAATAAGGCCCCATTCGCTTCAGGATTTTTATATAAGTATGTATGTATATTGGGGCTTATTTCATTATTTCGTGGTGATATGAAATATGCCTGTCCCAAACGTTTATCAAGCTGATCCTTCATTAATGCCAAAACTGTTCATTATCTTACTTTATGGCACAAATGTCAAATTACGCAAAGAGGCACCTGGATTCTCGTATACAGTTAAAGTTATGAGCAGCAAATAAAAACAACAATTGTTTTAAATTATTTGCAAAAGTTATTTAGTTAATATTGAAATTTATTATTTTGGGATATTATGCGCAACTAATTGTTTCAACAATTAGAGTTATACAAAACATATTTTTTGTTATGGCTTTGGCTGTTCATATGCTGACATTCCTTTGGTCGCTAAACCAAATCGTCAGTGAACTTTAATCAGCTAAAGCCACAACAAACAATACATTTTGTAATCCATTTACTTTGTTCAAATTCATAAATTTTTATGCAATACTTGGTGTAGTATTTGGCGCCAAACTTGGAGGTCAAATGTCTGCAAGCAGTTAACATTGTGGCAGCGTTGAAAAGAGTTGCATGTAAATTTTTCCCAAATTGTAACTGTATATTTTGTATTTATGTTTGTTTATCAGAATTTAAACAAAATAGCTCCCTTGGGTTCTTAACGTATTTCACATGGGCGAAGAAAAGAAGTTAGTGAGAAAAGAAATTAGAAGCAGAGTCTTACCGGGAAATTGATCAGTGAAATAAAAAAAATTGGAATTACCGGAATTATTAACTGAAATCACTATGTACATTAATTCACCAGCTGCATAATTTGATCTTGAATTGAATGGAAGTTAGTGGATACACATTTCCTTTTCTTAATATCAGGTCTGTTCTGTGGTGCGATTCAGTAACTTGAAGATTGGACAGAAGCTAAATTTATCACTAAAGGTGGAGGTACATAACACGCGTTACAAGCCTCAGCGCGTTGTAGACTTCTGTCAAAAAAGTCGAACTAGAGTATTTTCATATAACAAGGTACATAAAAAAGTCGGCAACGCGTTTAACGCGTGAAGTTCGTCAACTTTCAACTTTTCAAGAATCATGTTTAAAAATGGCGGCTACTCAGCTCATATTATGAAGCAAATATTGTTACCAGCTGTTTGAGTATGAACAAATATGTAGCGTGTTGTGTAACTTGACGCGTGTAACGCGTAAAAAGTTTACAACGCGTTCAACGCGCGCACACGTGTAACGCGTGTTATGTACCTCCACCTTAAGGGTTGAGTGATTCACTGATTTCGCTCTAACAATTTTGTTGTAATTTTATATCTAGTGGCATCTTTGTTAAAATAAGATAAAAACACAAAGAGGAACAAAAAAAAAACAAAAGAATATGCGTCGACCAAGCAGTGTATAATATTTTGTTATGAATTTCTTTAATTATGATAAATAAATGTAAAAAATAATGAAATAATAAAAAAATAATAATAAAAAAATAATATAAATAGTATTGTGTACATATACATATATACATATGTACATACATATGTATATGCTTTTATAATTTTGCATATATGTAAGTAAGTATGTAAAATAAGAACTTGGGCTATTTGCAAAAGGACACGGTCTTCGACTGAACAGCAGACTTAATCGTTTCGGTAACCACATAAAAATAAAAATTATTGGCAGTGAATGAAGAATGTCTTTAAAAAGGTAACTGAATAGCAAAATCGTTAATTTTGCTGTTGAATGTTTTAATCAACTCAGTAATCTTTAAATAAAGTTACTGAATCGCTTAACTGAAATCATGGCGATTTTAAACCACGGTCGATTTTAAAATCACACTAATTATTTTGTGGTTTTCTGCAAGTCTCCAGATTTAACGCACTATTTGTCTTCTCGTAGTGTCTTTTTTTTTAATCGACAAGTGAACAGATACATACATACATAATATGTTCTGCTTACAAAACTAATACTTTCTCTTTGTGCAGTTGCGGTCATAACAAATTCTGAAACGCATCCCGTATGTCGTGCTAATATTTACATTCTATACTATAAGTACCAAATCAATCAGCAAACGTTTTTTTTCGAAAATTTGGCTCATTGTTATGTTTTAAGCATAAATTAATGTATAGTTTGTGCTCATAAGCAAAAACATTGTAAAACCTAAAGGCATAATCGTTCAAATTGTTTTTTGATTTGTTATTTGCAAAGACCAAAATAAAACGAAAGCAAACATTTCGTTTCTCTTTTATTTTCGTACTCTGGATTATACTGAACTGTAAGGAAAGATGAAAAAGAAGTTGCCATAACTCTCAGGTACTTATTGTTGCCATTTGCCTTTGTACATATATTTTTTACATCTGCGTCACTAAATTAACCGAAAATTTATAATCATTAGCTATTTTATATAAAATTACTGAATATATGTATGTAATTAAGTCGTATTTTAAATGACTAGTTCAATTCATTTAAATTAGTCATATCTTGCATGACTAACATTATGTGACTCTGGAAAACATTGATGTATTTCGAGGGAAACAAATCAGCCAAGGACGACATAGAAGGGAAAAACAAATCACGAAGAATGCCCAACAGAACTAATTAGATTTTGTAAAATAAGCCGTTTTTTAAAAAAATATACCAAATTTTAGAATTACTTTATGCAAAAGACAACATGTTGTTACAAAAAGAAATATAGAATATGAAATAAAGTTCAAAATTTCAAAAATTTTTGTGAACACTGGAAAAGTGTTTTCAGTGATATGGAATCACTTTGATGAAAAGTGATTTTCTTAATAAACCTCTATATAAAGAAATAATAAATTTAAATTTTTCGCCCTTTAATTAGAAAGAATCACATGATAATAATTTAAAATTTTTAACTTGTAAAATAAATAAATTTTATAAAAAGAGCCCTATATCGATTACATATATACGTGTAGAAGTTTATATCTTTAACCATAAAATTTTCAATTTAATACCAAACGCTAAACGGGATCGGTTTTTGTTTATCCTTATATAATAACCACTTTTAAACAGAAATCGGGACTAACATTATATACTGTTCAGATATACACCGTAATTGTGCAGTTATGAAATTTACGCATTAAGACCTTAATAAACCTCAATTTACAAAAAAAAAAAAACACAATTAATAAATTGAACAATTAGTACTCAATTCTACCATAATTTGATTCATATTCCCAGAAAGAACTCTGTACAATAACAAAATTAACTGTAAAAAAACAAAAGTATTTTTAAAAAATATTAAACAATAGTCCACTTGGAAAAATATGTTGCATGAAATGTTGCTGAATTTATTTTCTATAGCCAATATAATCATATGAGTTTTTCTTATTATAATATTTAGATAGTGTTTTTTATTAAGTAACCTAAATTAGATATTTATGAACACCAAAGTCAATAAATTTACAATTTAATTACCTCAATTAAGGTGCGGTCTGAACATAATATGTATTAGCCTGTTAAGAAATCAGAGTTTAATTAATGTAATACGAGAAATTAACTACTGGATTGAGCTTGAATAAATAAATAATTAAATAAATAAATACATACATATATATATATATATATATATATATATATATATATATATATATATATATATATACATATATATATATATATATATATATATATATATATATATATATGTAAGAATTTAATCTTGACCTAAAAAGTAGAAAACGAAAGGTGTAGCAGCCTGCGAAAACAGCGCGACTTTGACTTAAGATAATTTTTTTCTTACGTTACAAACATTCACATACTAATCTTAACTAAGGGACATTATCGTCTTAGAAAATTTAATCTTTTTGCAAAAAAATCATACGAGAAGTAATACTTGCAGTTTACTAAATATAGTTGCAAAAATATGGAAAAGAATATGATTTTTGAGATATGTCAAAAACTGTACAGGTCGAACCGCTCTATTGTTATTACATTGGTTGTGTTAGTTCAATCTTCTGAATTATTTAAAAAAGGCAGGAATTGTTGAAAATGTTTTTTATCAGTTTTAAAATTTAAAAAAAAATCCGAGCTGGCAATACAATTCATACATGAGTGACGAGTGTATGAAAAAAACAAAGATGTACGGCGTGTCAAAATTTTCGCCGCCATTTTCATTTCGTAAGTTTTTGACTACCCCTCTACGACTGTCACTAAAGATAAATTCACCCATTCGTTCTCTACGTTCCGAACGATTTTTTTATATTTTGAGAAAGAAAGTAAATTTAATGCGGAACAACAACAAAAATTTCGTTCAGAACGAATGGGTGAATTCACCTTAACAAACACGAGTCGCAGCGGCATCAACACTCTCAGTGTAAACTAGCTCTGTAAAATCTATATACATACATATGTACATAAGGTTATAAAAAAGGTGTAAAAAATTTATAGTAATTCATAAAATGAGAACGGCTGGGCCGATTTGTGTGAAAATTTTTGTCAGTTGTTTGTATTTTCGAGGAGAAGATCCCTCCGAAAAAGTCGGAAAAATCGAATATCGAGTTTTTTATGACATTTTGTGTGAAATTATTCTTTAATGGCTTTTCAAATGAAAAACTAGAAAGTTCTCAGCCAAAATCCGATAGATGGCGTTATATGTTGACTTAGACTTTGCGTAATCTGACAGGTGTCATTGTGGCATTGTAATTTTCCATTTAAATAAATCACATTGAAAGTTTAAATATTTGTGTTGTATTATTACTCTAAAGTTTGTCTGAAGGCTTAAAATTGGGGCAAGGCGAAGTTCGCCGGGTTCTCTAGTTTTGTTTAAAAATCACATGTTTAGACAATATAAACAAGGATATGACACAAATCGAAATTATTGAGCAATGTGAGTTCCAGTTGTTTTAATTATATAAGTATGTATGTATGTACATACATACATACATATGTATGTACATACATACTTATTTCGAGAAATACTTTTCAATATGTAAGTATGTTGAACGGAATGTTTCTATGTGCAGTGACTATTATACAAAATGTTTTTTTATGTTAAATTTTTGATATCATAAAATGTGCTCCACTATGTCCATAAATTATATTTTGATGAACTTATACTTATTTCCGACTTCACAGTCATAGTTTGATCTGGAAGCAGTTATACTTACTTACATATATGAGTTGATAAAAGAAGCTTTTTTATAATTGTTCAAGTATGCTATAAAATAATGAGAGGAACTTTTAAAAAATGTTTTGATAAATTAAATAAATTTTCTTATCTTATCCAACTTATCGTGATATGCACAATAAATGTTACTGAAAAGGTGTTAAAATAGTTGAATCACAAAAATAAATAGAAATAGTCATAATTAATAATTGTTGACAGTAAATCAGAGACTACGGAGAAAATCGTGAATGAAACAAAAAAGAGACAAATTAGAAATAGTATTTAGATAGAAAATTGTCACACACATACATATGTATGTACATTTTTCATGTGTCTCAATAGCCGTAAATGTGAAATTTTAATCGTTTCAAAAGTAAAACAGCGATGCGCAATTATTGTACAAAAATCGCAAACGTATTTCGTAAGAAGCCAATACAACAAAATCAAGCGGAACAAAGATATTTAAATGGAGAGGAATTTTCGCCAGCACGACAACTTACTGAAGGCGATAATGATGAATGCAAATCAGCAACAACTACATCTGCTATTTTCAACGAATATTCCGGAACCAGAAAATTTGATAAGCAGTCAGGTAACAATAACAATAAATGCGATCATGATGATAATGTTGATCGCAATGATAATAGTAATGGCAGCGGACATAGATATGAAACTGAACAACAAACGGTGACCGTTATTGCGGTAATTAAAGAGAAGCCCCTTAAAATGCCGTCAAGTCTGAAAATCAAAGCTCGTGTTGACAATGTCAATAGTACACAAAAATATAACGAAGATAGTCTAAAATACAAAACATCAGTAGTTGCAAATGAAGAAAAAAATCCCTTTAATTCTTTACAGCAGTCAAACGTTTTAGGACAACCCGTAGCAACTGAAAACGTTGAGAGCAAAAACGATACACTTTTACAGGAAAGTGAAACCAAGAAAAAACAAATTAAGTTGAGAACAACCAACGGTCATCGGCAGCAACGGCAACAAAAGAAGCAAAGGAAATCAAAAATTTCGTTGCTGACCGCAAGTAATAACAATGATTCAGTAGACAAAAGTAGCGAATATAAATCGTTTGTCGAAGACAGTAAAAGGAGCTTAATCCACAATCCATTGGCCCCTTCTCTGCCCCTTGACAATGAGTTTTTCGCCAACGATGATATTGGAAAGCTTCAAACTGCAGCAGTAATATACAATAACATTCAACACTCCATGGAAGGAGACCTATTGAAATTGCCTAAAGTGTCATCATTGCCTCAAATTCCACCCGTTGTGTTAAACAACCAATATTATGAAAATAAAACTCCAGAGGAAATTGAATACGATGCTAAAGCGACTGCTGAGGGAGAAGATGTAATGATGCCTTTGCCAACAGACACTCCAGCGCAACCTCTATACCGTGCCTTCGAACGAAATATTCAACCCGAAAAAGTGAAAGCAATACGCAATATAGACGCCAATACATTGCGCATCACCAATCTCATACTTGATAAAAAATTCGAGTTGCGCCCTAATGAATCAGAACATCAATGGGGGCACAATCGCGGCAATAGCAACGATCTTTTGCTTGCAACAAAAGCAAACATCAAAAAAGGTCTGGACAAATCACAAGCGATAGATGTTGGTGATGTTAAGCTGCGAGAAAATGTTCAAAATTGGGCTAAAATTGAAATTTCTAGATGCAGTTTATATGAGCGACGGCTGCCAAGAACTCCTAAACTGAAATTAGCTTTAGAAAACGAGAAATCGATCCCCAGCGGTGAAACAAATTCAACGAAATTTTTAAAGAAGACTGACTACGAACTTAAGGTATGACTAGATTAGCTCCAAATTGTATGGCAATGAATTTAAAAATTGTGCATATGTTCCAATAAAGGAGCGATATTTATATATGTATATATATATATTATATATATATATATATATATATATATATATATATATATATATATATATATATATATATATATATTGATTAGAGAACTACAATCGTAAGATCCTCCGAATTTTACGCACGTGGCTATGGACCCCCAGAAAGCAATTATTAAGTATTCTATATCTAGCATATAAGTACAACATTTGTATTTCCAAATTGTATATATGTAAGTACGTTTCTATGGGACTAAAGAGAGGAATAGAAGTCGGAGAAACATACCACCCATATAAATTATTTAATAATTATTTTATATCTTGAAATGTTTTGAACTTTGTCTTAAAATTTGATGGGGTTTACTTTAAGATAAATTGCGTACGTATTAAAAAACACTAGCACGATGTTAATTCTTTTGCTGAAGAACAATAGAGACCGTCCTGAAACTTATTGTGAATAACTTTGAAAAAAAAAAGAATATTCGAAGAAAAAAATTATGGAATCGGAGCGAAAGTAATGGTACTTCCCGAAACAAATTAATTGCACGCGGTGAGGGTCACCTTCATATAAAGCAATTATTTAAAATATATATACATATACAGAGTGTTTATTAAATTCATTGTTCGTGACATTCCCTAAAATAACTATTTTAAAATTTAATTTTTGATGCATTTCATTATATATTTTTACTCTTACAACGGCAGAAAAACGCAATTTTTTAATTTTCTAAGGCGGCAGTAAACATTAATAAACACAATATAGAGAGTCTTAATGCCCTATTACGTTTAAACTATAAGAACAGAATACAATATTATTCTAATAATAGTTCTGTTCCACATGCATAACGAAACAGTCCGAACTAGCCCAAAGTTACCCAAAACCGTTCCACATAACAATTTTTGTGCAAAAAAGAGAGCAATTGAGAGAGTAATTTTTTTAATTTCCTGAACAAATTTGCACGAACTTTTTCTTTGAGTAAGTTCGGACAAGAATTTAACAATCAGCTGTTTTTTGTTTACATATGAAACTGATAGATTATCAGAAAATTTGCAAGCAAAAGAAAAAGTTTAGTTTTTATAAATAAATATATTAAAAAGCAAAATGGAGAGTTTCAATGAAAAAATTAAAGTGGTAAATACGTTAGTGCAAAAACATTTTCTTTTTTATTTAATATTTAAAATATTTTTATAGCTACGTACATATGTGAAGAATTTTTTTGTTTTTCAATTATTTTACAGTTGTTGACAATGATGCAAATGTTTTGTTTTTATAATTTGAAGACTTTTAAGCATCTAAAAGCACTTAAATAGATTTTAGTTTAAAAAGTAAGCAGCATTAGTATTTCAGGAACTACAAAAATGTTTTTTTGCGTTCCAGCTATTTTGGGCAACTTTGGCAAATTTAGAGAGTATTTTTCATTTTGCTCTCAATAGTCCGAACTTGTCCGAGATCTTATGGAACAAACCTACTACTAGCTACTAGCACTTCCCATAACAAACCATTGTGATCGCCGAACATTACAAATACCAGACCACTTAGACTGATATCAAAGACTATAAATATAAGTATA
The DNA here is from genome assembly GCA_963681545.1 of Germaria angustata. Classification (NCBI taxonomy): domain Eukaryota; kingdom Metazoa; phylum Arthropoda; class Insecta; order Diptera; family Tachinidae; genus Germaria; species Germaria angustata. The sequence goes on along the minus strand of OY813002.1, from coordinate 48,341,302 downwards.
AGGATGTTGCACGTAATACATTTGAAATTGACAAACAATTTACGCTTATTTTGATGGGGGAAAGTATGTAACAGGAAAAGCATGAACTTCGAACTCACGCTAACTGAGAAAATTAATGAGAGTATAAAGCAACACACAATAACATACATACACATGTAGAAGGTGCGTTTTAAAATTATATTTGCGGTATGTTTTTTCTTTTCGTTTGCAAAACCTTCAAGAAAAATAAAATCAAGAAACTAAATGAAGTATATTTTTATACAATTTATGTGGAAATAAGCTGCGTAAATACAATTGTTACCGATTGTTTAATTGTAGGGTAAGAATAGGTGTTTTGTTGTTGTACAACTGGTTTTTTACATTTTTTCAAAATTTTCGTATTTAGTTTTTTTATTTTCTTAAGTAAGTAAGTAAGTAATGAAATGGGGTTTGGCCCAGGATAGCCTTTTGCACTGCGACCATTGCTGATCTATTGTGCTTCCCCTGTCCTTAACAGTTTAATACATTCGCAAATAGGATCAGCTCCTTCAGTGGGAGCATTAGCAGATCCTCTTCACTCAGCGTATATGCATGTAGAGTCCTGTGTCTCCTGTGGCACAATGCCCCACAATTTGTTATCAAGTGTTCCATCGACTCCTCATCTTCACCGCAAAATCTGCAGATGTCCGTGTCAGATAAGCGCATTCTGTATAGGTGGGCTTTGCAGGTGTAATGGCCTGTGAGCGCCCCTACCAGCGTCCGTAGGCTTTTCCTGTCCTGTCTTAGAGCCAGATCCGCCTTCCCAGCGTCAAAGCGTAGGAATTTCTTGGAGTGACATAATCCATTGATGTCATTCCAATGTTGTGCAATCCTGGACGATGTCCATTTCGAAATCTCCCCTTTAAGAAGACTTTTGTTGAAACCAAAAGAAGGGGTGGGTCCAATGAAGTTCCCCTCAGCCCCTCTTCTCGCACAGATGTCCGCCATCTCATTCCCGGCATGCCCCTGATGCCCTGGTACCCATATCAGAGTAATCTGATTATGAGTCGCCAGGTCATTGAGCCTGTTTTGACATTCCAGTAATAATCTGGACATGTACGTACAGCCGATTGGCTGTCCGAGAATATCTTAACCCGTATTCCCCTGTGTCCTCTCTCGGATAGGATCTCCACAGTTTCCAGTATCGCGTAAAGTTCCGCTTGGAAAATTGTCGTATCCTTGCTCAATGTTATAGACCTGTGTGCTCTAGGCCCCACTATTCCCGCCCCAACTCCTTGGAGCGTTTTTGAGCCGTCCGTGTACCACATTTGCGATCCATCTCTTAGCCATCCTGGGTTTGCGCACCATTCTTCTCTTGTGGGGAAGAGGACCCTGTATTTCCTGTCGAAACAGTATACCGGGTCCATATGGTCGCCCGCCTGAGACATATCAAGTATGTCCCCGATTCCCCTGAGGATAGCCAGTTAGGTTGCCCGCCCTAAGGTTCTCTTTTCCGTAGATAGAGATTGCCCTTATAGCTGCCTCCTCTCGTATAGCTAGATGGAGCGGTGCAAGGTTCAGAAGAGCTTCCATACCCAACGTTGGGGTTGTTTTCATGGCCCCTGTGACGCATAGGCATGCAAGTCTTTGTAACCTGCACAGTCTCGATATAGTTGTCCGTTGCTCAGTCTTCCTCCACCATACCAGAGCCCCGTACAGTATGGTTGGTCTCACCATCTGGATATATATCCAGAAGGTGATTTTGGGGCTCAGACCCCAGGATCTACCAAGTAGTTGCCTCGCTGTCCAAAGGCTCCTCGTGGCCTTTCCCAGTACTGACTCGAGGTGCGGTTCCCAAGTGAGTTTCATATCCAAGACGAGACCCAGATATTTTACCCTCTCCTTGGGAACTATCTCGATGCCACCCATCCAGAGACTGGGTAAATTAATCACCCTTTTCCTGGTAAATGGTACAATGATCGTCTTCGCTGGGTTAACAGATAGCCCTTCCGAAGTGCACCATTCATGCATCTTGTCTAGGGCGTCTTGCATTTGGTTCGTAATCATCCCTGCATGGTTCCCCCTGGTTCCCGATGGTTCTGTGTCCCCTCCGGTTAAGTAGCCCGATCAGGTCATCCACTAATACAGACCATAAAAGGGGAGATTATACTCCGCCCTGTGGGCATCCCTTAACCGCGGTGACTGTGAGATCCGTGGATCCAAGTGAGGCCCTAATCGACCTTTGGTTCAGCATGCAGCTGACCCATCGTACTATTACAGGATCAGCTCCTCTAGTAGTGAGTGCTGTTTCCATTGCGAGGAAGTTTGCATTGTCGAAGGCACCCTCAATGTCCATGAATGCACACAGGGCTATTTCCTTCGATTCCATGGCCTTTTCAATATCCCGAACAATATTGTGCAGTGCCGTGGTAGTTGATTTGCCGTTCTGGTAGGCAAATTGGAGCCTATGCAGAGGTCTCATGGAAAGTACCTCCGTCCTGAGGTATTGGTCCAATAGTTTTTCAATCGTCTTCAACATAAAAGATGATAGACTAATTGGTCTGTAGGACTTGGGAGATTCTGGGGGTCTGTTTCCACCCTTGGGTATGAATATGACCCCTACCGCTCTCCAAGTCCTTGGGACATGTCCTATTGTTAAACTTGATCGAAATATGTTAACCATCTTCCGATAGAGAATGGTACCACCTCTTGACAACAGGGCCGGAAAGATACCATCCGGCCCCGGTGATTTATAAGGTCTGAAAGAATTTACATCCCATTTTATCCTCTCAAAGGTCACTATTTTCCTGATGACCTGGTTCGTCGCCCTTCGCTGAGCATGCGGCCATGCCGCTGGAGTTTCAGCGTCCGAAGCTCCAAACCTCCAATCAGGAAAGTGAGTTCTAAGTAGAAGCTCTAGTGTCCCTTTGAAAGTATCTGTATAGGTGCCATCTGGCCCCTTCAATGTGCTTATTGGGTTCGTGCCCCCCTTCGAAAGTGCTTTGTGCAGCCTGGCTGTGGCCGGGACGTCCTTAAGATCTTCACAGAAAAGTTTCCATGATTTTCTCTTGGACTTCCTTAGCTCCTTGTTGTAAGTGGTTAGGGCCTCTCTGTACTCTTCCCAATTTCCAGTTTGTTTGGCTCTGTTGAATTCCAGTCTTGCCTTTCTTCGCAGTTTCCCAAGATTTCTGTTCCACCAAGGTACCCTCTTCGTGGAGGATTTTATCCTGACAGGACAGTTGTCTTGAAATGAGGATATGATTGCATCAGTTAGTCTCTCGACTGATGCATCCAATTCCTCAGGTGATGTAATGGAAAATGTGTTTCCAGTGATCCTAGACTGCAGATCCTGCGAGTATTTTATCCAATCTGTTGCCCTGAGGTTTCTGTAGAGCGATTGACTCTTCACCAATCCCCTGACTTCAAAAAGGATGTGTTTATGATCCGACATGGAGTCCTCTTCAGAGACCTTCCAATCCCTGATCATATCAAGTGATTTTGTTAGTTATAAGTGTCAGATCGAGAACCTCTTCTCTGATGGCGTTGCAAAACGTTGGGCTATTCCCCCTATTTGCAATCCCCATGTTAGTAAGTAATAAGTATTCTAGGAGTGACTCACCTCCGCATCACAGGCAATGATGAGGGTTTTCCTATGGCATTTACAATAATCCACTAGTCCCTTTATTTTCAGAGGTGGTGCTTCGTCTGTGTCCCCCGGGAAGTAGGCTGAGGCAATAACAACCTCTATCCTGTTTCCATTGGAGTCCAACTCGACTAGCGCCACTGCACTGTCGCCATCCATAAATTCTGTAAGAGGCAAGTAATTAATATTGGTGTTTATGATAAGCGCAGCCCTTGGTTTGACTGCGCGCGTGTCATAAATTACCTGGGTGTTTTGTACATTGAGGCCTCGTATGCGGCCTCTTGATATCCAGGGCTCTTGTATAAGCCCTATGTTGATGGTGCCAGCAGCAAATCTTCTGCTAATTTCGGCTGATGCAGCCTTAGCACGATGAAGATTTGCCTGGATGCACCTCATTTTGTAGTTTCTGATGTGAAAGGAGGGCTTTCGACCTCTTCTTCCAACTCCACTGCCTCCATCTGTTGAACAAGCGCATCCGCATTTATGTTCTCAGCCTTGAGCCTGAGTACAACTTGACCAAACCGGAAGTTTAGCTTCCCTTTTGACTTCGTCACACTAGTTGCTGATTTTTGGTCCACGGAAAGAACCAACGTGACCAGAGAGCCTTTTTCGGCTCTTTTTAATAAACGCCACGTTTCGACGAGGAGACCCTGATTCTGTCCCTGTAACAGATCCAAGACCTTGCTCGTCTCCAGCGCAGTCGAGTTTGGGAAGTACCTCACTGCAATGCGAGATTGAGGAATCTTATGTTCCTCTATGGCATTCAGTGAGATTCCCTCCCATGGGGATGTGTCGGTGATATTTGTTTTCACCCACTCAGCTGACATGCTGTCCTTACAGTGCAAGACTAGGTATCCTGCCTTGTAAGTACAGCCAAGAAAAGCAGGTTTTATGGCCTGATCTTTGCCAGCTACAATTTTTTCCAGAATCATATTCTGGATGGAGTCCATTTGCTGGGTTGTGAGGGATGTATTTGGATAGTCCCTTGCTAGAACCGCAGTCTTGACTCCCATTGTTATGTCCTTATATGAGGCAGTGGGATGGATGGTTTTTTATCATCCTTTATCCTCTTTTTCAGTGAGGATTCAGGTGGCGTCTCTTCAGACCTTTGCCTTTTTGGGCCATGTTTAATGCCCCCAGGTTTCTGGTCTACGGCCATAGGTTGCAAGGCCTTGGCGTATGCCTCCTCCTTACTAAGGCCCTTCTTGATTAGATATGCCAGCCTTTTCTTCCCTGCACCACTGAGTCTCTTTGGCCTCTCTTCATTTTTTTTCTTTACTGGGAGTTACTCCCGCCCCAGTTTCATTTGAGGGCTTTCTGCCTCTTTATTTTTTTTGAGGTATGTGTGCCTCTGCGTTATTTTTGGTTTTATTTTTGTTGTGTACGTTCATTTTTGTTCCCACGAGTAAAGGGGAAAAAACGGTCAACTACGCCAGAGCCCCGGTAACGCAGTAAGGCATTTATTGAAATGGGACCTCGCCTGTGCATCCCAAGTCCGCATATTAGGAACTAGTTAACCCACTAGCCATTCATCCCTCGAGATATGCTGTTCCCTCTTGGATTGGGGCAGGGCTGCCAGGTACTTTTTTTCATTATCCCCAAATCTGAAAAAATATTTCCCCGGAAATCCCCTGATAAAATTGAAAATCCCCAAAAGAAACCCCTGTAAAATATACACTATTGTTAACAAAAAAAATTTATTTTAATTAGGTTTGTACTAGAAGAGATCATAAGAAAGTGCATATACATACATATTCATATGTATGCACATATGTATATAGATATGTTCAACATGTATGTACATATTTCATATATTCATTACATCAAAAACGTCTGAATCGCCCGCCATCTTGTGAATATTTCTATTATACACATTCTCTGCATTAAAATTGGTTAGCATATCCGTTGTTGGTTTGAACTGTTTACAACAGATTTGGTTGATACTTAAATGAACTTGTACCCTCAGTAATGCCTCCAAAAGCTCATACTGCATACTATTTCGAAGTTTTGTTTTTGTGAACTTCCTTATAGAAAATACGCGCTCCACACATGCATTGCTTGTTGGTATCAAAAGCATATAAAGCACAGCCTGAGCCAATTCTTTGTAGTGTCTTTTACCAGCAGCATCTTGGAAGTTGTAAACTTTTGGGCAAAATTCCACTAAATTAAGGGGAATATTATTTTTAAAATAATAATTCCATTCGGTAAAAGGGAGCTTATTCCACTGAGCCTCGTAAACATCTAAGGAAATAGTTGCGTCCATGAATTTAAGCAAAACGTATTCGATTGTAGAAAATTTCGGCTACGATGTTGTATTAATACATTTTTGGCTGCTGAAGTACTTATATTGTTTAAAAATGTAAAGATTTTCAGGTAAACGATTTACTATTTCAAACAAAAGTTTTTTTTTAATACTGCAAACAATTTTTTTTAAAACTAAAATCTCTTCACTTCCTAGGCAATAATTTGACAATTCAGCTTCAAACTCTGTTCCGAAATCTACTGCATTTAAGGGAAGCAGAGAATCTGGGTCCGTCAATATATCCAATATATTGTAAATATTTTTCAAAACTTTTATTTGGTTAAAAACCGATGGCTTAAATATTTTGGAACATAATACTAGAACAGTCATGTACATTTTGTCACACAAACTGCCAGTATCAATTGTGTCGCACTGAAAACCTAGATTTAAACGATTTATGTCGTTAGTAATTAGATTAATGAAAATAAGGAACATTCGATTGCTATCGTCTTTCATTTCAATGTAAATCATCCTTGCAATGTGATAATTTTCAGCTGTTGCTGAAAATTTGGGGAACGGAAACAAGTATGTGGTTTTAAGATATTACTGATGAAACCAACAATAAATAGATAAGAAAAAAATGTATTAATTTAACGAATATTAAATGAGCATGTTGTTCTAAAATTCTCCAAAATATCCTATTTTGTTTTATAATATCCCCAAACCCCAAATAAAAAGTTTTGTCCCTTTCAGAAACAAAAAAACCCCTAATTTGGGGTCAAAACCCCAAATCTGGCAGCCCTGGATTGGGGTTTATTTAGAGTTTTCTCTCTTAGCCCGACTATATTTGCCAGGTACCCAGCAGAGACATGACCGTACTGGGTCCCTGTTACCGGTGGCCACCACGAGGAGGTTATAGCCGCACTTCTGCACAGCCTAGCAGTTACGGCACAGTGATCAGTGAAAACACTGCGTTATTCCCCCTACATAAGCTGGCAGCTAGACCACCTTTTATTTTTTTTATTTTCTTACAATAAGCTCTAAAGCACATCATATTATATGTACATATTTATATAAAGTAGTATTCCGGTATAACGATTATGCGATTTAACGATTTTGCGATTTAACGATGGCACAATTCATTACCATTGTGTACCTTATATTACGATGGGTGTCAAAAATGTTGTACTCAATATAACGATTACACACTAAAAAGGAAAAATTATTATTGTTTTTGTATTCAACTACGGTTCTCTTTCTTACTCTCCGTACGCATAGAATGCTGGAGTATTTGAAAGGGGTTATTTTTGTATTTATAGAACTCAGCAACAGAGAGTGGCTTTGTTAGTGGTTCTATAATGTAGGTAAGAAAAACGCAGTAAAATGTCTGAAAGAAAGAGACTATTGTTAAATGAAAAATTAAAGATCGTAGAGGATCACCGCAAAGGAGAATCTGTAAGTTCTTTAAAGACAAAATATAGTTTGCCCCAGTCGACTGTATCGACTATATTAAAGTCTGGTAAAAAGCTTTTGCACAATATGGAAAAAACAAATTTTGGTTGTAGAAACAGAGGATCCATGAAATCGGGAGAATTCGAAAGAATCGAAACAAAACTGTTTTTCTGGTTCCAAGCCCAACGTAAAAAACATATGCCGATCAGTGGCGCTATATTACAATTGAAAGCTAAAGAAATTCATAAGCAGCTGTACAGTGGAAGTTTTAATAATATAATAAAATATAGTATAAATAAATATAATAAAATATTTATAATAATAAATACATACATATAATAAAACTAAAAAATAGCTTTACTCTGCAGTTTCAACAATCAAAAATTCATTCGATATAACGATATTTCCGATTTAACGATAAGGGCTGACAATATATAGATCGTTATATCGAGATACTACTGTATAATAATATACAAGTATATTTACAAATTTTTTATATGTATTTAACAAAATAGCTATTAGAACGTGCACTCGACTTTTATTCATTTGTATATTTTTATTTTATAAAAATTTGTTAAATTTAGAACAAAACAAATTGCAATCATCTGCCACTGTGCTGCCTGCTTCTAAAAGTAACACACATCATTTACAGCAGCGATAGGCAAAAATACATATAAACATTTTGTTTGCCCTCACAAACACACATAAAGAATCACTATTGCCAGATCTGACATTTTCATGTCATACCTAAATTTGAAATCTTAAATCTCAATTTTCTCATAAAAATTTTGTTCATAAGAACTAGTATTTCCTCAGGTTAATTTCATATGAATTTCTGGGGATCTCACTTTTTGCATATGGCAACGCTAATTTCTAACAAGAAGCGTAACACGTCCATCGTGTTTGAGTGCTCGAGTGAGACTGATTTATGTTTTTTATTTCTCTGCAATACGTGTGCACATGTACACGAAGTAAGAGCGTAAGCATTGGCGCCGCGCCCTTGTTTTGCCTATCGCTGATTTACAGAGTTGTTCCATATGGTAGCTTTTTTCTCCAGAGCATTTATTCGAAGTGGGTGAATCTTTTGTGAGCAAACTCTCAGTAAACTAAAATTTTCTCACATCAAAAATTTCTTTCAGCATGAATTGGTGAATCCATCTTAAGACGGTTTTAGTTTCGGTCCGAATCGATATAGCTACGATTGTACAACAATAAAATTATTCTTACCATATAAATATATATGAGATAATTCGAAGAGAACTATTGCTGAGTAATTGTTCTCTTCGAATTTTATAATTACAAAGAGAGATGGCAGTACTTGTACTGCGATCAATGTTGCCATAATTTTTTTTTACAAAAACTGACAATTACCAAAAAAAATCTGTTTTTTACAAAAAAAAAATCTGCACCTTCAAAATAAAACTAACTAAGTGTCTATACCTGATAAAATTCTGTTGACAAGTCAAAATTTACATAAAAAAATTCAGGAAAATTTTTTAGTTTTCTTCATATGGAGTTTGACTTTTGTCTTAACAAAATTTTATCAGGTATACCTCTTATTAAAGAGAAAGTAATAAAACGATATTTGTATATTTTTAATCCAATTTTATTGAAGAAAAAAAAAAAAGAATAGCAAATAATATAAATTTTATATTTTATATAAAAATATGTATGTATGTATGTATATCTTCTATATATATAAAATAGGATGTGTGTATGTATGTATTTATGTATGTATGTATGTATGTAACGTAATGGCTCCAAAACGGCTGGGCCAATTTTGACGAAATTTTCAGGGAACCTTCAGAATACTCGGGCGGGTGACACTGTGAAGTCCGATTTTTTATTTTCTGTCTGTGGGCGGAGGGGCGTGGCAAAATCCAATAATTCATAAAATGAGAACGGCTTGGCCGATTTCTGTAAAACTTTTTGTCAGTTGTTCGTATTTTCGAGAAGAAGGTTTTTATGGAAGAAGAAAATTTTGAAAATTCCTTCGGAAAAGTCAGAAAATTGGAAAAGTCGAAAATCGAGTTTTTGTATGAAATTTTGTTTGAAATTATTCCTTAATGGCTTTTCAAATGAAAAAATAGAATGTTTGTCTGGAGGCTTAAAATTGGGGCGAGGCGAAGTTCGCCTGGTCCGCTAGTACACATATAAAACTAAAAGTAAAAACATAACATATAATATTTTATTTAATTCATCACATTAAGAGATCATAGTTAATTATTTAATTAAACATACATATGTATGTATTAGTTGTACATATTCTTATTAAATTTGGCTTCCATTTCTTTTGTTTGTACAAAATTTGTGCAATTAAATAATTTTTTTTTAAGTCTTTGGTCAGCAAAATTCCACATAGAGTAGGAATATCTAATTTATTTCTTGTTTTAGTTTTATTTAAATTAATTTGAGAAAATATCCTCTCAACGTTGGCTGTCGACACTGGTATTGACAAAATCGTGTAAACATTTTTTTTTTAAATTCGGAAATGGTTCTGAACCATCCCAACATTTTGTACTAAAGATTACCTGCCAAAAGCGTCCAATACTTCTTTCTTCTAACAAGTCATAATATTCATAATTGAAGCGTAATAATTCGCGCCATTCATCGTCAATATCTTGGATATGATTCAAGTTCACGACATTTGGTACAAAATTAAACAGTTCGGAAATGCTTCTCATTTTTCCCTTTATTACATTAGCAGGCGCTAAACCTTCAACGAATTTGTCTAGTAACCGATTACATGAACCCATATAAAATTTTGAACAGTGTTCTCTAAAGTCGTTTTCGCGATCCTCAGATAGTCTATGTATGGACTTTAATGCTATAGATACCTCTGCTCCTAAGTAAACGTCTTTGAGGTCTTTTAAATGCACGGGATTATTTAAGTTAATTTTATGGAACATTTCATTATTAATAAATTCGTCTTTTACGACATATTCAAATATTTTGAGATACAAACGTGCTATTTCAATACTTAAGAAGTGAATTTGAGGGGCTTCACTTTGGAATAAACGATTCAACTTATTTATGTCGTGCAATATAAATTTCACAAATAATAAATAGAGCTCAAACTCTGGGTTTTGTAAGTAGCTTATGATTCTCTGTTTCGAGTCAAATTTTTCCAAATTTTCATGCAAGAAAAATAACTGAGTCTATTCGACTCAGAAGCTGATTAACTGTTTGTTTCAGCGAAAGCCAACGTGTTTGCGAAGGGTGCAGCATGTTTCGGGGTTTGTAATCCAATAATATTTGAAAATCTTCAAATAGATCAATTCTATTTGGGCTGTTTTGAATAAAATTATAGATGTCTCTTGCACCACCTTCAACATTTTTTTTTTTTTTTTTTTTTTTTTTTTTGCTAAAATTTATTTATTGTATCTTCAAAAACTGAACTAACAATAAGTGTTCAAATCTTAAGTATAAATATTATAATTAGGCCCAACCAGTGTCGGACATAAACTTAGTGATAGTAATTAATAATACATAAATGTGTTAAGCACAAAAATATTCAAAAAATTTAATCTGAAGTGTGGCGTATTAAGGCCGTAGTATCCCTCTTTTTTAAGCGGATGTGTCCAGGAAAGTTCAAGATGTTACGAGCAAGGGGATTAGGATGGAACTCGAGTTTTGTTAAATATTTGCCTGCATATTTCGCAATTTCAGCGGACACAAGTGGCATATTTAAATCACGATGTAAAATTGAATTTTTCATGTACCATGGAGCCGATGTTATTAACCTTAAAATTTTGTTTTGCAATCGTTGTATTCTCTCTACATTGGAAGCTGAAGCAGTGCCCCATAACTGAATTCCGTAACACCATATTGGTTTCAAAAGCGACTTGTATATTAAAAGTTTACAATCTAGACTGAGGGTAGAATTTCTACCAATCAGCCAATGTATCTGGGTTAATTTAATCTTCATTTGTGCTAGCTTAGAATCTATGTGGTGTTTCCATGTAAGCCGTCGGTCAAGGTATATACCAAGGTATTTCACCTGTGAATGTTGAGGAACAACTTGGTTGTTAATTCGAATGGGGGAACAAGTGTCTCTTCGTAGAGTAAATGTGACATGAACACACTTTTGTTCATTTACTTTTATTCTCCATAAGTTCAACCACAGCTCCAACAGGTTAATATGTTCCTGAAGATATCGGGATGCCTCGAGAGGGTTTTCATGCATACTAAGGCAGGCTGTATCATCGGCAAATGTAGAAGTGAGTATATTACTGCTCAGAGGCATATCACAGGTATAAATCAAATACAAAACTGGCCCCAGTATACTCCCCTGTGGCACACCGGATGAGATAGTTTCAGGCACACTCATGAAGTCTTCTTCCACAACAGTGAACTTCCGGGCAAGAATGTAACTTTCCAAAAGATTTACAATGTTTATTGGTAAATATGTCTTCAGTTTAGAATTAGGCCTTCATGCCACACTTTATCAAATGCCTGAGAAACATCAATAAAGAGGGAAGAACAATACTTTTTTTCTTCAAATGTTCTTCTTATGAAATGGACCAATCTATGACATTGTTCAATGGTGCTATGCTGACTTCTAAAACCAAATTGATGGTCCGGTATGCATCCATTATCAGCTAGAATTGGGGACAATTTTGTCATGAGCAGCTTTTCGAAGAGCTTTGAAATTGTTGACAATAAACTTATTGGCCTATATGACTCAGCCTTGGTAAGATCTTTGCCCGCCTTTGGAATCATTTTGACCATGGCAAGTTTCCAGCTGTGTGGGTAATACTCCAGTCGTAAAATGCCATTAAAAATAAACAATAGGATTCTAATAGCAACACGAGGCAACTGCATCAGCATCTTGTTACTAATTCCATCAATACCCGGGGCCTTCTTCGGGTTGGTTTCAGCAATTAGTTTTTGTACATCACGCATCTTAAACTTTATGGGTCGAGGGGGTAGAGCAACTACACTAGGCAAATCAACAGTACCAGTACATGAGTTTGGGGTAAATACGTGTTTTAAATGCTCAGCAAATATGTTACCTTTTTCAGTATTGGTTCTTGCCCAACCTCCGGTCGAAGTGCGCAGGGGTGGTTTAAACTCAACGGGTGTTTTAAGTTTCCTAGCAGCGCGCCACAAGGAGTAATTAGATGCTGCTGTGACATCGAGACCTTCCAGATAGTTCTTGAGAGAAGCAGATTTTTCAGATGCAAGCAACTCTTGGAGTCGTTTAGTGCATTCTCTAAGTCTGATTTTATGTTGGGGCGATCTGTGCTGTTGCCATTCCCTTCTAGCTCTTCTTTTTTCACATACGAGACGTTCAATATCCGCAGAATAAATTCTATTAAACCCAGTCTGCGGATGGGAGGTAGTGGCATGTTTAGCAGCCTGTTTAATATTCTCGGTAAGATTGGCAATATTAAGTTCAATATCATCGGGAGTTCTAAGCTTGATGTTTTCCGAACAATGACTACTGAGATATTTTTTGAACCCCAGCCAATTAACATGGTTTATCATCTTCACATATGGGTGAGGTAATTCACTTCTTAGTGGGCTACAAATTGTAACGATCGTGGGAGAATGATCGGAGGACAGATCATGAGAAGCTTCAACATGAATTACATCCCTAGAAATATTTTTCATGACGCCAAAATCTATAACATCCGGCGTTTTTTGTGTGTCAGTAGGCCAGTAAGTGGGTTCCCCGCTCGAAATGACATCCAAACCCATTTTTGAAATTGTGTTGAACAATGCTCGACCTCTAGGTGTAATAAGACGCGATCCCCAAAACGTATGTTTTGCATTGTAGTCCCCAGCTGCTATGAAACAAGGTCCAAGAGTTTTGTAAAAATCCTCATATTGATCCTCAGTGATTGAAAATCTGGGAGGGGAGTAAATTGATGATATCACGAAATTTGTACAAAAATTTTCGATGCAAATATTTGTTGCCTGCAGATGGTCCTCACAAATGTTCTCAAGAATGTAGTGTTTGAGTCTTGACTTTATTAGAATTGCCGATCCTCCGCATGCTCTTCCTCTCGGGTCCTTTGTATCATATAAGGTGTAGCCACTCATTTTAAAAAGGCTTCTCGGAGTCAAATGAGTCTCAGATACCAACATTATATCAATATTCTTCGCCGAGAGGAAGTGCTCAAGTTCATATTTGTGTTGGCGAATGCCGTTTGCGTTCCAGAAACATAACTTTAACGTGTTCATGGCTTGTTAACTAATGCTAGAAGCAGAGTATTCTGCATTCGCAACATTTCTTGCATCATGCTAGTCATATTTGTTGTAAAATTGTTTATAGTTTGCACCAGATTATCAATAGTAGCTTCAAGGCGATTGAAATTAAAGCTTGCGTTTGCATTTGTTGTGTTATTTGGTGGTGACACTTTTTGCATGGGAACTGAGTTGATCTTCACAGCGTCAGCATACGATACTTGTGTAGAGATTGGTTGGGCCATAGGAGAATAAGTAGCGGAGTACGTATTTCCTGCTTGAGCTGGGGTTACTTTAGGCTTTTGACTCATAGCCTGTTTTACGAAGGAGTATACAGGACATCCTCTGTAGTTAGCAGTGTGATTACCTCCACAATTACTGCACTTTTTTTCCTTTTGATCCTTTGGCTTATTGCAGATAGCAGTGTTGTGTAATTCACCACACACAACACAAACAGTAGGTAATTTGCAATACGTTTTTGTATGGCCATATTCTTGACAATTATGGCATTGTACAGGTCCTGAACGCTTGTGTGGTTCTTCAACTGTGATTTTTCGGTATAACAGATATTTCAAATTATAAATGGGATGGGTCTCATTTTTCTTCAATAATATATCATTAGGCTCAAGTTCAACGCGAAATAAAGGTTGGGGGATCTTCTCCCTATTTATTATGTTGGATACATTTTTTACCTTGAATCCTTGGAGGGTTAGAGCATCTTTTATTTCAGCAGGGACAACGTAAGAATCTATGCCCTTCAAAACGACCTGTAAGCCTTTAGCGCTCTTAAGCTGGAATGTGTAAAAGCTTGTTTTATTTTTTTCTAATTCATTAACCATTTTGCGGAAATCCTTTTCTTCATATATTTGAATTTTAGTTTCATCAATGTTACCACGTTTTATTGGAACAATGTGAAATGCCTTTTCACCAATGACCGAGATTAACTTCTTAATAAGTGTGTTAGAATTTTTTTGTCTAAGATAGATTGGTGGTGGTTTTGAGGTTTTTTCGAGGATGCTTCGGGTTTGTCATTGTCATCCTGCAATATTTTAAAACGGTTTTGACGGTTAACTATTGCGGCGTCGTTATCCCTGGATATCTTGGGAACCGATGAGATTTTAGATGAATTTGGGCTTCGCCCGCGCTTTACTACTGTGATATATCTGTCCATTCCGACAGGCACTTTAGGTTTCTCAATATTATTGTCTATAGTGATAACTGGGTTAAGTGATGAACACGAGCCCGGAGCGGATAATGGCGCTGATTTAAATATAGAAGTACTAGGCAGCGGTAATGTTATAGAATCACTACTTGGCATCGGAGTAAGCGAAGTTGATCGCTCACGTAAAATTGGCTTTGCCGTTAGAAAAAGACTATCATCAAATTTTTTATTTTTATTGTTTGCATTAAGAGCTTCAGAACTCACAGTAAAGTAGGCATTTCTGCCGTTAGAACTCACTTCACAATTTTTTGTTTTTGAGGTACTCATACAGAGTATTCCTCAGTCACTTTGTTTGTGTTTTTTTGTTTGTTTTTGTTGTTTCAGTTTATACGAAAAATATTATTAATGCAAGTAAAGCAAATTTAACAAAAACTGTACTTATTACGAATCAGTACTTATTACGAATATTTTTTTTGTTTGTATTTTTGTTTGTTTAGTATGTAAAAAAAAAACTCCGCTAACACGTCTGTTCACTACGAAGGTTCAACAAGACACCTTCAACATAACTTGGTAAAAAGCCACAAGCATAATTAGCGCACAATGAAAACGAATGGCAAATGCATTTAAATATAATAAGGTGGGGCAATCATTTTTTAATAGCTTAGCAACTGAATGATAGGCACCTGTCATGGTATTTGCTCCATCCGCTCCAAAACCTATTAAATTTCTTTTGTAATCAATCCTTTTTTGCTCGAAAACGTTAATAATCGTCTCATAAATTCCAATAGCGCTGCAAACTTTTTGATGAGATCGAAAAAAAGTCGCAAATTTTGCCTTTTAATTGCATTCGCATAACTAAAGAAAGCAATTTAGTTTTAGATACGTCTGTGGACTCATCTATGCATAAGGAAAAACCATATTGCAAAGGTCATCATGATGGGTTTATAGAATTAGTAGCGTGTATCATGCTGTCGTACTTGTGAAGAATACTTTCTAATACGAATAATAAAAAACTGCATTGGTTAAAAAAACTGTTTTTTACAGTAAAAATCTGAAAGCCTGTTTCGTACTTTAAAAAACTGCAAAAAACAGATAAATCTGCACATTTGGCAACGCTGACTGCGATGGACAAATTAAGCACTGACAATACAATGTATAGCAGTTCAGCATCTTTATATATTTATAATCTTTGCTGATATCGTTCTGTGGGTGCGCCAAAACGAATCTGCTCGAGCCAAACATTGCAATCACCACAGTAACTGCAACATACTTATAATAAATGCAAAAATGTTCTATGAAGCTTTTAACATAAATTCCATCTTTGTTTCTACTGTTTTTTGTTACTCTCTTTACACAATTTCCAGAGACATTTGTTGTGGCTTATTTCGCTGAAATAAGCCAAACACATACATATTGGTGTATTGAAGTTTAACACTCAAAAAATTCCAGAATTTCTTTTACAATTATAATAAATAGTATG
This sequence comes from Germaria angustata, assembly GCA_963681545.1. Classification (NCBI taxonomy): domain Eukaryota; kingdom Metazoa; phylum Arthropoda; class Insecta; order Diptera; family Tachinidae; genus Germaria; species Germaria angustata. Next base: position 48,325,173 of record OY813002.1, on the reverse strand, counting down.
ACCAATCAATTACTGGTAGAAATTTTACCGTTTGTGTTATTGTAGGGTGAACATTCCTCTTCTATTGTTGTACAAATAAAATTGCATCAGTTCGCACCGAATATATGATGCGAACATCTTCAATGGAATCGAATGAGTTTTTTATTCCATAACAATAAATTTATAACTGTTTTAAAATTTAAATTTTTTAGCATTTGCTGACTTGCGAATTCTAAATCAATATCTAAAGATATGCTTTCCGCTTCTCGTTCCCTCGAAAATCAGATTTTACCATCTTTTTCCCCATATTACCTAGTTCGGTGTGTGTTTTAACATTTTTTATCAACCCCTTATAGGTATTAAACAAAAGAGCTTTCTTTGAAGTGAGTTCAAAATAAAATAGAGTCATTTTGAATTCGAAATTGTGACCTCTCCAAGTCCGCGAATCATAATTTTTATGCAATCCAATGATATGGGTATCAAATGAAAGGAATTATTGAGAAGAGAAATAAAAATAAAATGGTATTACTCTTACCATAATAAGCACACAAATACTGAGTATTAAAAAACACATAAGTAGTAAGTTGATATGGAAAACTCAGAAAAATTTTTAAGTAGTTGCTGAACCCAAATCGCATTTATTAAGCTTCCAGGATTATTTCAGATATCCTACTATTATATTCCATTTAAGGACTCCCTAGACTGCCATCTCTATATAGAGTGTAGTACCAGCCCCTATCCATTTTTCCAATATGACCACTATTCTTCTCAAGAAATTACATTTGTTTAAACAAACTATATTGCTGCTCTAACATGTATTTTGCCTTCCGTATTGTCACAATTTCAATAGTTTTTTATCCTTGTCGTAGTTCCTATATTTCGCCTTTTAAATGAAACTAGTCCATTTTGGGATTTCTGTTAACTGGTTAACAGAGCTCTGCTAACTGCGAAATTGGCATTACTAAAATATGTGGTGTTTGTCTGTACTAGTTAAATTTTAATATATCTTCACACACATATAAAAATTGGTCGTTTTGTGAGAAAAAACAAATTTTAAACTCTTTCTTTACATGTATGTTTGTATGTATGTATACCAAAATTGTGAAAATTAAAGTCACACATGATTACGGCCTTTCATTTAGTACCAACGACACAGATTACTATATGTGCCAACGAGACACTGACGAATGAACATGTGAAGATTTCTTTATTTTTTCTTTTTTTTGCATACTAAACAAAATTAATGTTCAAATCGATTGAATTTTCTTAAGGATAAAAAAGAATTATACCATTTACAAAATATATCATGACTCGAAATGCTTCTGCCAATATGCAATGCCACTCATGTTATAATACATTAACAAAAAATGGAAGGAAGACGTTTTAAAAGCGCAATTTGATACCTTCATAGTACTATGAATAAAAATAAATTTTTTTAAGAGCATAAAAAACATTTTTGTACTGAATTTATTAAGATCAAAAAAATTACGACATAATCAGGTAATATCAAATTTTGTTCAGTGCGTTCTTGATAGATATCTATCAGAAAGTGACTTACCTGTATTATTTTTTGATTATCCGTTGTCATTACTCTTCACATAAAACAATATGGAAATCATTAAAAAGTATTATTTTTCGTACATATTAAATTAATTAACAGCTCTATAAAACGAATACTTAGCTTTATTTTTAGTTATTACCTAAATTTTAAATAAATTGCTTATTTAAATAATATACAATAACAGCATTTGTTTTAAATTGCCGAACTTTTCTCCCAGTGCATCTCAATTTTATTCACCAATAGAAATAGTAACGCTCTTTGATTTTGTTTACTGTCACTTCTATCTTCCTATCTCGCATGCAGAAATGTTTTCAAAAAACATTTTTGGAATAACATGGGCATTCTATATGATGATTTTTTTGGCAATGTGTACTCGTAATTATATACATATGTAAATATTGTCAAAAAATTTGCAATCACGGATATACTAATACGTATGGCAAAGACATATACTGCTACATGAACGCATTAAAACATGCACTATAAACGCACCAGTGATGTTAAACATACGGTAATTACCGCATTGTACGGTAATTTTGAGCTGCGAACGGTAGACAGGTATACTGTATATATGTAAGTACATACAGTCTGCCAATAATGAGATTGCACATTGAAAATAAACAGGGTTTAGTTAAATTATTTGCAAATAAATTATACTTTTTGTTAAAACAAATATATTTTATTTGTATATGTACATACATATGTATATCATAAACTTATATATAACAATAAACTCTTTACACAAACATTTTCTTGCGCATTTTATTTTAGTGAAAATATTAAAAAGTTTGTTTTGAAAATATTTAATATTTGGTATTGTACCCTTTTGCATCTACCACACACTGTAGAAGTTTTTTCATTGAACCTGTTAACGTCTTTAGGCCATAATTCGTTGCAATTTTAGGCCACTCTACTAATATTGCTGTTTTAAAACATGTCATATTTTTAGCTGGCATTTAGCAACTTGTTTTCAAATACACTCATAGATTATCAATAGGATTGAGATCGGAACTTTGAGCGGGTGTACCTTCAATATCTATAAATTTATGATATATATAAATAAAATATATTTTTTTTGAACAAAACATATAATTTAACTGCTAATAACACGTACAACAAAAAATATATTTTGGCTGTCCTATAGATAAAAGTATGCGGACTGTATGGATTTTGATGCGCTAAACTCAAATCTGTTTCAGTTTTTCTCTATCAGGTAGATATTTTTTTAATAGGCGTGGCTAATTTTTCCACCTAAATTAGTCGGACACACTAATATACTTCCCTATAACTCGAGAACCGCTACATCGATTTTAATATATAATAGACCAAAAAATGCACTACGAAATTCTGTTAAAAAAGTTAATAACCATTGTTTTCTATCTTTTATTGTTTCGGAGTTATTCAGAATTTAATGACGAAAAAAAATTATGCAAAATTCCTTAATTTTTTGTTTTAAAAATGCAATAAAAAATATAGCAACACAGAAGTTTAAATTTTTTCATTTTTCTTAAAGGGTCTTGTTGAACCTTCGTAGTGAACGGACGTATTACGGAGTTTTTTCTTACATACTAAACAAACAAAAATTACAAAAAAAAAATACTCGTAATAAGTACTGATTTGTAATAAGTACTCATTTTGTGAAATTTGCTTTATTTGCACTAATAATACTTTTCATACAATCTGAAACAACAAAAACAAAAAAAAAACACACAAAGTGACTGAGGAATGAGTACCTCAAAAACAAAAAATTGTGAAGTGAGTTCTAACGGCAGAAATGCCTATTTTACTGTGAGTTCTGAAGCTCTTAATGCAAACAATAAAAATAAAAAATTTGATGATAGTCTTTCTCTAACGGCAAAGCCAATTTTACGTGAGCGATCAACTTCGCTTACTCCGATGCCAAGTAGTGATTCTATAACATTACCGCTGCCTGGTACTTCTTTATTTAAATCAGCGCCATTATCCGCTCCGGGCTCGTGTTCATCACTTAACCCAGTTATCACTATAAACAATAATATTGGGAAACCTAAAGTGCCTGTCGGAATGGACAGATATATCACGGTAGTGAAGCGCGGGCGAAGCCCAAATTCATCAAAAATCTCATCGGTTCCCAAGATATCCAGGGATATCGACGCCAACTCAGCTAACCGTCTAAACCGTTTTAAAATTTTGCAAGATATCACCGACAAACCCGACTTACCCTCGAATAAAACCTCAAAACCACCACCAATCTATTTGAGGGAAAAAAATTCAAACACCCTTATTAAAAAAATAATTTCGGTCATTGGTGAAAAGGCATTTCACATTGTTCCAATAAAACGCGGTAATATTGATGAAACAAAGATTCAAATATACGAAGAAAAAGACTTCCGCAAAATGGTTAACGAATTCGAAAAAAACAAAACAAGTTTCTACACATTCCAGCTTAAGAGTGCCAAAAGCCTACAGATCGTATTGAAAGGCATAGATTCGTATGTTGTTCCTGAGGAAATAAAAGATGCTCTCACCCTTCAGGGATTTAAGGTAAAGAATGTCTCTAACATAATTAACAGGGAGAAGATCACCCAACCCTTATTTCGAGTTGAACTGGGGCCAAATGATATAAAATTGAAGACAAATAAGACCCATCCAATTTATAACCTAAAATATCTCTTATACCGAAAAATCACAGTTGAAGAACCACACAAGCGTTCTGGACCCGTACAGTGCCATAATTGTCAAGAATATGGCCACACTAAAACTTACTGTAAATTACCAACTGTTTGTGTTGTTTGCGGTGAATTACACAACACTGCTATTTGCAATAATTCGAAGGACCAGAAGGAAAAGAAGTGCACTAATTGTGGAGGTAATCACACTGCTAACTACAGAGGATTCCCTGTATACTCTTTCGTTACACAGGCTTTGAGTCAAAAACCTAAAGTAACCCCAGCGCAAACAGGAAATACGTACTCCGCCACTTATCCTCTAATGGCCCAACCAATCACTCCATAAGTATCGTATGCTGACGCTGTGAAGATTAACTCTGTTCCAGTGCAAACAGTGTCACCACTAAATAATACAACAAATGCAAACCCAAGCTTTAATTTCAGTCGCCTTGAAGCTACTATTGACAATTTGGTGCAAACTATAAACAATTTTACAACAAATATGACTAGCATGATGCAAGAAATGCTGCGAATGCAGAACACACTGCTTCTAGCATTAGTTAATAAGCCATGAACACGTTAAAAGTATGTTTCTGGAACGCAAACGGCATTCGCCAACACAAATATGAATTTGAGCACTTCCTCACGGTACACAATATTGATATAATGTTGGTATCTGAGACTCATTTAACATCGAGAAGCCTTTTTAGAATGAATGGCTACACCTTATATGATTCAAAGGACCCGAGAGGAAGAGCATGCGGTGGATCAGCAATTCTAATAAAGTCAAGACTTAAGCACTATATTCTTGAGAACATTTGTGAGGACCATCTGCAGGCAACAAATATTTGCATCGAAAATTTTTGTTCAAATCTCGTGATATCATCAATTTATTCCCCTCCCAGATTTTCAATCACTGAGGATCAATATGAGGATTTTTACAAAACTCTTGGCCCTTGTTTCGTAGCAGCTGGCGACTACAATGCGAAACATACGTTCTGGGGATCGCGTCTTATTACACCTAAAGGTCGAGCGTTGTTCAACGCAATTTCAAAAATGGGTTTGGACGTCATTTCGAGCGGGGAGCCCACTTACTGGCCTACTGACACACAAAAAATTCCGGATGTTATAGATTTTGGGGTCATGAAAAATATCCCTAGGGATTTAATTCATGTTGAAGCTTCTCATGATCTCCGATCACTCTCCAACGATCGCTACAATTTGTAGCCCACTAAGAAGTGACTTACCTCACCCATATGTGAAGGTGATAAATCATGTTAATTTTGTAATTGCTTTTTATAGGATACTGCCAGCGCTGAATCTTCCAGTGAAAGAAACAGAAAGAAATCGGCTGGACATAGGAAGCAAACTTTCCCTTCCTCATGGGAAAAACTATTAAAATTTGCAATTTTGATAGGTGTGCCTATGTTTCAGAAATATAAAAATAATATGTATGTGTGTGACAGGTCTGTGTAAAATTTAAGATTAATGTTGGTGTGTGTATCACCCGCTTAAGACAGTGACAATAGATGGAAGATATTTCCGTTTATTTCTTCCACCTTCTACAATGATACGATTTTCAACATTTCCATAACGTTACCAAATAAGAAGCAACAACAGATGTGTATATATATATATATATATATATATATATATATATATATATATATATATGAGAGAAAATTTATGTTTTAATGCAATAGAACATGCCCTGGTAGTGAAATTTAGTTTTTCTATCGTTTGTAATCATTCCCAGGGCTGCCGTTTTTGGTTATTTCTAACCAAATGTGGTTATTTTTTTCTTTAATGTGGAGATGTGAATATTTTTTTTTTAGATGTGAATATTTTTTTGAACAGTGGCCCGCCTTGCAGTTATATTTTATATCAACATTCTTTGAGGTAAACGGCATAAAAGCTTGTGAATTGGGGGAACTAATGGGTGAACCAAGTTTGAAAATATACTTTTTATTTCTTTCGTATATTATAAATGTGATTAATAATTTAAATAAGGAATCCCAGTCAGAGCAAGTGCGCCTTCTAGACGTTTATACTCAACTTGAATCAAATTTTAAATTAATTTTGAGCAATTTTACTAAAATTAAATTCGTTAAAAGTTTAAATTCATTAGAAAATTTAAATTTGTTAGAGGAAAATAACTATCTAAACGTGGAGAACATCTTTATCGGCCGAAAAGCTGAACTATGGATGGAACAAAATAAGTTCTCACAGTTGGAAAAATATGAAATAAAAAACATTTACAATCTTTTTATATACATAGAACTATTAAAAGAAATTTCAAAACGTTTTGGTTTTGCACGGAAAGATTTAAAAAATCTTGATATCATAACACCACCTAAAGTGTTAAGTAATTCAGAAATAAAAATTGAGCCGTTATTGCCGTCATTCCCGGATTTAACGGATAATAATGAGGAAAAATATTACATCAATGGAGACTACTAAAGTTTTCAAATATTGCTGTAAAGAGCGATATGGATATTGCTGAATTTTGGGATAAAATATCAATGTACAGAAATGGAGTCAATGAAAAATGTGAGCCTGTCAATTTCTTGCAAAAATTACTAAGTTTGCCCCATGGTTCAGCTGCAGCCGAAAGGATGTTTTCCCAACTGAGTTTCATAAAAACTAAATTTCGCAACAGTCTTGATTTGAAAACTGTTAACAGCAAATGCAGTCAAAAGAACTGTGTAAAAACGAAAATATATTACACTAGACCATATCACGCAGACCATAGTCTGCTAAAAAATCTTCATTTTAAAATGAAATTAATTTGAAGTACGCACTTCTATGATCTTAAATTTTAATATCTTTTTTATTACTATACTACGAAGTACAAATTTTGTTTATTTTAAATAAAAAATTTAAACGTGTTATTTTTTATATACATGTATAAACGCTTACTAAATACCCGTAAGTATGTATGTACATATATGTATCTAATATGTTATTTAATACAAATACTACATATTGAAATTTGGTTATTTTTTTCTCATTTGGTAACTTTTAAAACGAATTTTGGTTGTAAAATTTTTTTGATTCTGGCAGCACTGATCATTACACACATTAAGAATAAATAAACATCATTCTCAAATGTAGTCTGATGAGATTGGTACTTAGGTTAGGTTAGGTTGACAGGAGGGGTGCGATAGCCCATGTCGTACGACATACACCTAAGCCAGTGAAGGCTTGTTGTGCGCTCCCTTGGGTTTAACCATGACATATTGGCCCAAAGGTCTACAGAAACTCCGTGTCACTCACAAAGTTCCTTTATTTCCTCCAGCATATTCCCCGTAATCGGCTTATGTCCGTTCTTCTCTCGTCTGGATCTCCCCATAGAATTTTTGTATTGATTCCCATGGTTCCGTTATTCCAGAGAGTTGAATGAGCCCTTTGTGCCCAAGTCTTTAGCTCGGATTTAACTGCATCGAAAGGTTTCGAGCATTCTAAACTTATATTACCTAACTCTATTGCCCTAACAGCAAGTGAGTTTGCCTTCTCATTTCCAGTTATCCCCGCGTGCTCTGGCACCCATATGATACGCAGTTCACCATGTGTAGAGTAACTGTTAATAGCGTTTTTGCAAACCCAAACTGTACGTGATATAGTGCGTTCCGCTGATATTGCTCTGATGGCCATCTGACTATCTGTAAATATATTTACAAGTCCTGACCTCCCCATTACATTGAGTTCCCTGATACACTCCGTTATCGCCCGAACTTCCGCCTGCAAAACTGTGCAATAGTCCGGCAGGCGGAAAAACAGTTCTGTGGTGTTTTCTATATAAACACCAAGTCCCGTTTTCCCTCTCGACCTTGATCCATCCGTGTAACAATGAAGCCCCATGGGGATCTGGTTCCAAGGGTCGGTCAACCAGGAATGGATGTCGGGGATCAATGTTCCGCAGTTGGCCTCTAGTCTAGTCTCCGGTATGCGGTCATTTGCAACATTATCCGGTATGGACTCTCCTATGGCCGTAAAGATTCGTTGATGATGCGCTTCGTGTTCCTGATCGATCCACTCACCCATCACCTTTAGTCGTTTTGCTGCAAGAGCCGCTTCGTATTTTATACGAATTTCGATTGGCTGGATAGATAATATTGTTTCCATCGCCCCTGTTGATGTCGTTCCGAAGGCCCCACTTATACCAAGACAGCAGGTTCTCTGAACTTTTTGTATTGTTTTGATGTTGCATTTATATTCCATCGATGTCCACCACACTATAGAAGCACTATAGATTGGAACTTGATCCCATGAATAAAGATCATATTAATTTCTACAGCAATGTTTTGTTCAAATAAAATACACTCAACAGTTTAAAATAATGCAGTACCGGGCAAAAATAAAAATGTTATAAGGGCAACCAACACTCAGTTGGGATTTAATGGGAATTAATTCACTGAACAGTACAAAATAATAACATCTGTATCCTGCAGTTTCTTATCTGGCACTAGCAAATATGTAATTAGCCCAGGAGAGACGGTCTAATGTGATATATGAAAAATAGAAATAACAGAATACGTTTCGCGTAATCGGACTTCTTTTAAGCGAAGTAAAATTAATAAAAAATAATAAATAAATAAATAAATTTTCGTTTTCAATTAAATGAGTTGTCATATAAACGGCGTTCGCTTATCCGAATTCGACATTGTTGGATAAATTAATAAAATTTTGGTGGACACTTTTCCTGTGTGCTTTTTGCCGCTGTGTGGGCAATACATGCCACTCGGCAATTTCAGATACGCAAGTATTCATTCAGCTGGCAAAAAGAATACTTGTTTTCTCTATCTTTCTCCCAGCTGAATTAAAATTTGCTCAATTAAAATTGCGGAGTGGAATACACGTGTTGGCAGTGACCAGATCTTAATGAATTCAGGTTTAAGAGAATATCATATTGTTCCCTGACTTAATTTACTTATTTCGTTTGAGTTGCACCTATAATACAATTACATTATTATGCTGAATTCGTTGTGGTAAAAGGAATGAGTTAATTAATGACAAAACATTTCTCTATAGGATTCAGTCTTGGTAATTAGAATGTTGGGTATAGTGATTATTGTAGGTTTTCGGGTTCCTTGAGAAATGAAAGCAAATCTTAGAGTAACAGAAATGGTTTGTTCTGCTTAAGGTGTTTTTTTTTATCGGCATTACCGTTGTGTGACTAAAGCGGTCATTCGACATTTTTTCAGCGCCTTGCCCCCTTTTCCTGATGCTTTTTAAGAAACGTTTTTGTGTTTATTATTTTATATAATTTTTTTAAGTTCTAATTTTTACTGTGGCGGTAAACATTTTTTATGTAAGTTGAGTGTTTTTAAAATTATAACACATTTAAATTGAAGGAAAAACTGTGCATCCAACTTGCAAGAAATAAAGGTAATCCAGGAAGGAGTGCCATTGTATGTAAAATAAAATGTACTTAAAATTTTTGGTTTACAATCTAAAAATTATGAATAAATCGGACATTATTTTTCAGATTTAGTTTCGTCAAGTTGAGGCTTCTTTAGAGTTGTGTTCAGACAACTACAATACTACATTGCACAGTGGCTCGGTTTTCTGAAACCCGTGGCAAAAATCAAAAATTCGACTACAAAATTTTTAGAAGTAAGCTAAACGATATTGTAGGTTCAATTTTACTGGTCCAAATTCAAAAAGCCGTTCTTAAAAAGAATGAAAATTGTGGGTGTTATGGCCGCTCAAAGTTCGTAATTTTTTCTTGGACTGTGAAAGAAAAAGTAAATTTGGGACAAAAACTTCAGGTTTCAAATTTATTTTTTACACAAAGTTTGCAACCGTTTACTATTTTTTTTTTTCATTTTGTTTTGTCGTTTGTTTTTTATTTAAATTCGACTAAAAAATTTGTTAGGTTTTTTTTACACTAGTAGGCGGAGTTCTTCAAAAGCCCTATATTTGGGTAGTTTTTGGGAATTAAATAGATTAGATTAGTTCTATTCAAGTTACACGAAGTTTCGGGAAGTATTGTTATGAACACTTTGTCTTTCTTGTACACTAACTATATTAAAAATTTGGCTGCCCGATCCTGCCCGTTCACTTGCAAGAAAGAAACAAGAAAGAAAAAAGAATAAAAAACTATCACAACCTCATTAATAAGGCGAAAATACGTGCTGTAATGGATATATATGACTTTTTCAATTAAAAGTGATATAACTTTTATCTCAATAAAGATTTCGCCAAGATTCAAAAAGCATTCAATAAAAAACTTCCAACACTATAAAACAAATGCTCGCAAAGATTGCCACGCCCGTAGAGGGCGTAAAGACTTTCCACCAATTATCAATACTACTCACAGTTTTTTAGGTAGTAAACAATATTAAATAATTGTAAGCAATTGATTCTAAAAACTAGCAACAGGTAATTTATCACTAATTCCTTAAGATTTCAAAATATGAAAAACTATTATTTTGGACAACTTGTCCAGCAAAGTCAAATGAAAGACACAAATGCGCATTACACACTGTTATATTGGTTTAATCCCAATGATTCCGTAAGCTGATTGACTGTACCTAAGAGATTACTGTATCTAGGGATAATTAGTATTAAATAATTATAGTCCCTAAATGAGTGGATTCCTCAAAACCAAATAAAGCTTCGGAACAAAACTCAATACAAAATTTTTAGTTACATGCATTATTTATCTTTTGTTTATTCTTCAAGAAGCAATCGCAGCGATAAGACGTGTTACGTGACAAATACATACGATAAAAAATAAATATTTTTTTTCATTATTTAAAATGAGTTAGACGGAAATTAAAACAATGGAGATGTCCCTGAAAAATTCAGAGTTGTTTAAGTTATTTAGAAGCTCCGATGCTGAAGGTACTTTTAAACTAGCTGTTAAACAAAGGTTAAACATTCTCACAGAGGTGGAACAAAATGAGGATCTGAAAGCTAGACTTCATTCATTTTATAATGTGTTGAAAAAAATGGCAGGCATCTAATCGCACAAAAGAAAACTTTATGAGAAAAAATTCCGCTTGGTTAGATGAATTCACAACTATTATAGAAGTTGATAGAAAATCTCTTGAAGACTATGCACCATATACAAGAAAACGGATGCTACCGCCTGAATAACTACGCATCATTTATCGGAAGCGTTATCTATAAAATACGTAAAAGACCAGGAAAAGGCAAAATCAGACATCACAAAGGCAGTCTCGATAGCAAGTCCACAACGTCAAAATAGGATAAAAGAGAGCATATCTACGCCACCAAATACTTCCCCTACAAAGTATACTTTAAAAGAAGCTTTAGCATTATTTTTGGACTTGGGATTATCAAAGGATAAATATTCTATTTTACGAAAGTCTTTAAAGCATCATAATGTTAATGTACTTCCTTCGTACAGTCAAATTACTATTGCAAAAGAAGAAGCAATTCCGATTCGCTTACAGATAACTGAAATATCAGCAGAGGTAAAACTTCAATCCTTAATGGATCATACTGCAAAACGTCTAATTCAAAGTTTACCTGAAGGACAAGCAGAACTACTTCCGGAAAAACTCACATTACTCCATAAATGGGGTTGCGATGGATCATCCGGTCAAAGCGCCTACAAGCAATTAATAAATACAAATGACATGACAACTACAGATGCAAATATGTTTATGGCTTCTGTAGTTCCTTTAAGACTTAGAAGTGAAACCTCAGAGTACTGGAAAAATCCTCGTCCATCATCAGTTCATTTTTGCCGTCCAATACTGTTCCAATATTCAAAGGAGTCCTCAGAAACAATCAAGTCTACACTAAGCAATATTAAAGATCAAATTGATAAACTTATCCCTTCTGTTTTTGAAATAAGTAATGGGAAAATTGTTACTGTCAGTCATACATTTTTTCTTACAATGATTGATGGTAAAGTCTTGAATGAAATTCCAAACACCTCGTCAACTTTGAAATGTCCTGTTTGTAAAACAACACAGAAAGACTTTCAAAATTGAAACGATTCAACCAGTGATGAGAACAACTACGAATATGGAATTTCCCCATTGCATGCTAGAATTAGGTGCATGGAGTTCATTTTGAAGCTGGCATATGCAATTCCACGGGTGGGAGAAATTCTTAACGAGAATGCACCACCAAAGGAAAAACAGATGATAAGAAAAAAAGTCATACAAGAAGAATTTATGAAAAAACTTGTACCAAAAGTAGACTATCCAAAGTACGGATGTAGAAATACAAATGATGGCAATACGGCGAGACCATTTTTTAATAATGATGAAATGATTGCTTAAATTACTGGTGTGGATATGAATATTATAAAAAGGTTTGCCGTTATTCTTAATGTACTAAACTGTAAAGCAAAGGTCAACGAATCAAAATTTGAAGAATACGCATCAAAAGCTTCCCAACTTTTAACCCAAATGTATTCCGACAAAAAGCTTACCCCCACGGTACGCAAAATTTTGGCTCATGGGAATTGGAGAACTTTCAGAAGAAGCCCAGGAGTGCAGAAATAAACACTATAAAATATTTAGATACACGAACACTTGTAAGATTTCACGCATTAGAGAAAATGAAGATCGCTTCAACATATTGCTTTCTTCATCAGATCCACTCATTTCATCACGAAGACATGTTACATCACGGAAGGATTTGGAAAAAATAATTTTAGTTCAGAAAGTTTATTAGATATTGCTCCAAATGTAGATGAATACTTTGTAAAGAACTAACCAGTAAAAAGTTCATATAATGAAAATATTGTACCATTATTAAAAGTTCAAAAAGACAGTTATATATAAAATACTAGAAAAATATTTATGGCTGTCATTAACATTAAAAATATTTCAATAATATATGTAAATCTTTGACGCCAACAAGAAATTTAATAAAAATTATAAATATAAAATTTGCACCGAAACTATTTCTTTAAATTTAACTGCGATTTTTGCAGCATCCTGTACTTATTGAAACACATGTGGTATACAGTTTTAAAGCAGAAGATGTTTTCTTTCATCACCATTTTGAATTCTTAAAATATCCCCATTACTTCAAAAGTTATGATTTTTGCAACGGAAAAAGTCAAAACGAGCCACTGTGCATTGTAACGATGTACGAAACCGAATCGCTACAACAGTACCTACGAGAACTAGACGGAACTTCACAAACAGGTTGTTCACTACGGTGAGCTTGAAAAGGCCCACAATAAATAAGCCTCCTCCGCGTTATCGGAATAAAGACTGGGCAAAAACAAATACTGAAAAAGGAGCGTTTAAGAAAAGTATTCACGGTAAACACATCCACTGATAAAGTCGAGCTGCCACCAAATGCTGCTGTAGCCTCTGCTCCATTACGATTTTATAATCTGATTGGAAGGATTTCTAAAAGATCATACTCTTGTGGAATCTTACTGGCCTATAAGTCTGTTATCTAACATGTCAATGCTGTTTAAGAAACTGGCTGTATTCCGGATCATCAGTTTGGTTTTACGAAAAAACATAGCACCATCAAACAAACACGCACACTTGTAAATGTAGTAAGAACTGCGTTTGAAGGTAAAAATATTGCTCAGCTCTGTTTATTGACGTTTTCCAGACTTTTGATAAAGTTTGGCATGAAGGTTTAATAAATAAATTGAAGCGGAAGTTATCCGCAAATATTCACAACCTTTTCGTATGCTACTTAACTGGCCGGAAATTTGGAGAAGGAAACTTTTTAATACACCGCACCCAATATAAACAGGAGCTCCTCAAGGCAGTATACTATATCCAACCTTGTATTTGGTATATGCCTATGGCCAATAAGCAGTAATGTTCCCACATCAACGTTTCTAAGCATCCATGAAAATGCGAAAGAAGCTTCCTTCAAGTTAGAGGAATATATTTTAATATTGGATTTTTTTTAATATGGAGAATAAAAGTGAACGAGAAAAAATGTGTTCACATTACTTTTACATTGCGAAGGCAAACATGTTCCCCTATCCAAATTACTGGTCAATCAATACCTCAACACAATACAGTCAAATACCTTGGCATACACCTTGATCGTCCCTTAACATGGACATCGCACATAGAGGCTAATTTGATGTAAATGAAAATAAAGGCTGGTCAAACTAACTAATGGGAAGAAATTCTAACTAACCGAAGATTGCGAACTTCTTCTATACAACGCGATTCTAAAACCAGTTTTGGGCCACCAAGCCAATTTAGGAATAGAGATGTCTATTCCAAGGATAGTCTCTCGTCAAACGCACCATTCAAATCCCCCGTTTTCATCACCTGCTGAATACTGGAAGCGATCTATATACATTCCTTATATAGATTCTTTAATTTCATCACTGGACAGAAGATTTAATGAAGAGAATAGGCTAGCGTTTGCAATTCATTGTTTTCACCCGTCAAACATGCTTTCTTTGAAGCTGGAAAAGCTTAAAGATGCCACAAAAACGTTTGAGCATTTTTATGAGTTGGATGATTTGGAAGGAGAAATTGAGCTTTGGTATAATTGGCAACAAAAAAAAATGGGTAAAGACGAATTAGCCGACTTAGAGCTGCCGAGTATTTTGAAAGACGCTGGATTATTTTATCCAAATATAAGGAAGGCGTTATTAATTTCATTGTCACAGCCGTGCACTACTGCAACTGTTGAGCGGTCATTTAGCACTTTAGGGCGATTAAAAACATGGTTGCGCTCCACAATGACTGAAGCTCGTTTAAACGGTAAAATAATATGCAATTTTACTTATTATCAAAAAAATAAGTATATTGTATATTATAGGACTATGTATGCTAAGCTCCACCGAAGATTGGTAACCGAGAAGAAGGACGAATTTTTGGAAAAAATTCTAGCAAAATTTTCAGAAGATCCACGCAGATTACTCCTCAAAGAGATCGAAATTGTAATATTCATAAAAAATCATAACCATAAAAAATCATAATTTTCGTGGCACCACCCTATTTCATATCCTGGCTACGCCCTTGATTACAGAGTCCACATTCGGCTGAGAAGGACGGACACTCTTGCTCTTAGACGATCACGAGAAAAGTGAAGAGAAGACATAAGAACCCGCAAAAAATAGTGTTTTTTGTCTAGCATTGGCTGGGCTTAAATAAATAATAATTTAGATTTAAGATTTGAATACTTATTCTTAGTTCAATTAAATCGAAGATCCAATAAATAAAACTAGTGATAAGAAAAGTTTCGTCAACAAAACATATCTAGTGTATTATTGGAAATTAAAAAAAAATTAAAGAATGTGTCATACATGCAAATATAGAAAGAAGACATTAATTTAGCAATATTTTACATATTAAAGACCAATTAGAATATGTACAAATGCAATGAAGTCGTACTAGAAATATGAAATAAAATGTCTGAAAATGTAATATGATTCATATCAAGAGTTTTGTTCTGAAATTTTCTCAAAAATGAATATTAACGATAGATGAATTATTTGATTATTGAATCTAGATTCTGTGTTTAGTAAATCAAATGAAGATACCAACTACTTTGAAATTGTTGGCAAATTTACTAAAGTAATCAGCGAAACAGAGGCTATTTTTGAAATATCTAATCCTAAAATTTTCTAGTACGAAACAGGCAATTCGAAATAGTGTTTGGACCGCAAAATATATGCAATCTTAGGAGCATGTAAGTTTGGTACGTAAATGTATATTTATTTAGTTCGCTGAATAGTAATGCTTTCGTTCAACTGGTCTTTCCAAAATTAGTTTTACTAAAAAATAAAATATCAATCAAGTTGAAAGCAGAAACTTGCTAATCTATGCCGTCAGCTCTAAATTAATCCCAAAGTGATTTAAAAGATATAGATTTCCGTTTTCTAAGAAGCAGTGAATTACCATTATTCTATACAATTTCGGGTTAATACACAATTGTTTAGCAAGTGCTAAACAATTATTAATTATTGACGATATATTTTCGCAAAATTAATACTTTTGTTGCATTTCATGATGAATAAGCGATTTGCTTTTCGTTTTGTGTTCTCTTTTTTGTTGTTATATTATTATTTTATTAAATAATTTAACCCTCGTCTATATAGTAAATTTTAAAAATACTGGATTTACGTGTATGGAGTTCGAAATTTGTTTATATATTTTTCTGTATTTTTGAATCTGAACTAAAATTTTTATTTTTATTGTTCTTTTTAAAATCGCGTTTTTTGTGCCCCATATTTCACTGAAATACACATTTTGTGCCCCCTTTATAAAAATTTCAACTATAACGCTGGTTCTTGTAGCCCCCATTGAGAATACAACGATTCTTGCTCTATTAAAGTTGATGGATCTACGGCAATGGATTTGCTAAGAAGGACGATATCGCTGGATATCGAAAGTTGTCTCGTAAATGTTGAAGCTTCTAGCAATATAGATTTTTTTGTTACATTTAGTTGATTGATTGGGATTATTTGATTTGTGTTTGGGTTGAATCAATGTGCGAATGTCACAGTCAGAATATTTTTGGTATGTTTGGAATGCGATTTAGTAATCGTTTATGTTTAAACTGTGCAAACTCTCACAAATTTTATTGGGATCGTTTTGAAGGATTTGGTATTTTTATATCTTTTGGGAAATAATTTGTTTAGCAAATGTCAAACTTTGAAAATTTTTTTTCAAATGTTTCACTAAATGAAGATCAACAAGATTGAACTCAGAAAAATATAATAAATCGCTTGATCTATGAAAGCGAAAAAATGCATATGAAAAATAGAAATCATGTACTTTATGAAACTTTTTAAACAAATTGGATTTTAATTTTGGAAAATAAATAAACAATAGTTACATACATATATATTAAGCTACCGAAAAGATATCGAATTGAAATTTTCATTTATTTGTAATTGCAGCGAAATGTTTTCGAAATCAAATACCCGTCTGTGTTACCACCAAATCCCAATCTCAAAGTAAGTTATGGTTTCGCTACAATTTGCCTCGGTGAAGTCTTGTAATCTATTAAAATGTGAATTTTATTTTATACTTGAAAAGGCCCTTTTGATCTTCCACAAAACCGACAACATTTGTGAACTGATGCAGCAAGCATGCAGCCGTCAACATTTGGAAGTGACATTAGTGAACTCAAAAGAATATGCCATGGAAATTCTTTGCAATACCTCAGATTGGTTTCACATTATTATAGTAGATGCACGTTCCACAAAACACATAGATGCTGAGCACATTGCCAGGTAAGGTTACTATGAATCATGTAATGGAAACCAGACCAATTCAATTCATACACATGAGCTACTTTACAGTTCATGGAATCCAACTCCATTCCGCTGATGCCTCTCGGCGGTTACTTGTTATTTCTATTTATACAACTTTTGATGGTTTCAATTCGTTTTCCTTTTAGATCTATTCGTCACATGAGTGGTCACAACTTTACTACAATAATAGCTGTGGTCAAGAAGAGGTATGGTAACACTTTGAGCTTTAATATGTTCGTTTTAATTTTAAAATACTTATATGTGCTATATATTGCAATCTGTATAATAGAATAGCAGAGCATTGCATTTAGTTATCATGTGTGTTAGTTATTTTTGACTAATGATAATTTAGGTCCCGCTCCAGTTTCCATTTTATGTCTCTAATAGACCTCCTATGGCAAGATTTTAGTCATGTACATATACAATCTTTTAAATGACACCTACATTCTCCAATTCTATTCATTCAGCCGTAAGCAAAACCTGGTCAATATTGGCGCCATGAGGCGAAGTGTGAATAAGACGATCACTACATTCTTGTAATAACATAAAAATCTCAAGATTTATATTTCAACTTAGAATAAAATTTTTAGCATTAAATTAATGGTTTTAGCTTGAATTTTTCAATCACTGTGACATGTTGTTAATTAAAATAAAAATTATCTGAATCAAATTACAATTTAACTAAAGTCTGTTGAAAAACCACCGAAGGAATCAAATAAATAGTTGATTAAAATTTTTTTAGATGATATCAAACTATTATATTGATCTTTATGTGAAATACGTACTAAGAAAACAAAAGGGACAGAGAAACTTTAAAGCCTTCAAATAAATGTCGATTTGATTGAAATAGTAATTAATCTTGTTTAATTGAGAAGATCTATTTTAAATTTCTTCTATGTAAAACCATATGTTGCATAGAAATGAAACAAAGCAAGCTACAGTTACTAGGTATCGACCACGTACAGGAGAGGATAAAGAAGATCGTCGGTGACGGTCATTCAGTTTTCCGCAATGTCGACCGTGTGCTGTTTTTTATAGTCACAAGGAAATCATAGAACTCTTAATACTCAGTATTACGAGTGTAGGGTACAAGCAGTTTAAATTATATAATGATATCGAGGTAAAATAAGATTTATAGGAAATAATAGAGAAAAAATGTATGTTTGTAGGTAAAAACTATGTTAGTGAAGTACATACTATCGAAACAAAAAGAAAAAAGTTCGGCACTCGGTTACTCGTTTCATTTGAACAAAAATAATGTTTTGAATCTATAAGAATTTCAACGAGGTCTGTTCAATAGAAAGGTGAATTTTCATTTATGAAACTGTAATCGTTTTTCCACATCATAAACAGCTTGAATAGTGGTCTCGTATTGGCAGTAAAATTTATTAATTCATAAAGTAATCGTTATAGAGGGTTCGAAAAGAATTTTGTACTAAAGTCACAGTCAAACTTAAAATCAGCATGGCATTAGGAGGAGGTGTAGTTCCCATGCGAAGCAAACTTTTGATTTTCACAAAGAAGAAATACTAAAGTTTACAATCTTGGCGAAATTTACTTGGAGTACAGTGTGCTTAATTCATCAAAAACAATCTGGATATGAGAGGTTGTAACTACTCCATTTTTTATATTCCATTTTCACAAAAATCACAATTTGATACCAAATTTTTGCGTATGAGGAAAGTTTAAAAATAAAAATTTTTCCCTCTTACACAGATAATTTTTATTCCATCTCTCATCAAAACTTATTTAAATAAAAAAATTTAGCATGCTGAGTAAGAATTTAGTAACATTTTTGAAATCGAAATACGATTGTTATTTTATAGTAGAATTAAATGCGAATAGGAAGCTGCATAATGTTCTTCACCCGTTAAGTTTAGTACGGAGCTTTGTCCTAATTTTTCATTTATATCTTCACGGAAAAATAGTCTTGAATGCATATCTATAGAATTTTTATTGTATTCACATAAACCGACATTTACAATATGCGACGTGAGAAGTCAACGGCGTGATAAACATCAAGGCAGAGCAACCAACGATGCACACAGGTGGATGCCAAGATGACCAGTGCAGTTGGGAATAAATTGAAATTGCGGCGTGAACCACATTATAGTGAAGCGGTAAAGGTACTGCGATGAGACTGGTGATGGGTATCCATTTCATTATCACAACCACTGAAACTCCACTTAGGCTAGGCTCTTCATCTCCCAACTTATGTTTGTAACATATGGTTGAGACCTAGCCCTCTTTAACTACAACATTCTAAAATAATGTGAGTCAAAGACCCCTCTCAGCGAGCATGCGCATTGAATTTAATAGTGCAAAACTTATGTTTAGAATCTGACGGTTACACAAATGAAACCTCAAGAAGCCCTATGTTCCCCTGGGAAGAAAGGACTAAATACAGACATCAATATAGTAATTTTCAAATAAAAACAAGAAAACAGACTTAAATAAATTACAAGACACAATGAATACTAAATGTCAAAAATTCCGTAACTATACAGACTATAAAATTTCTCCACTAATATTTATGAAATCCCTGTAATATGCAGTATATATGTATGTATGTATGTTAAAAATTTTCAATTCTTTTCCATTTTGAACTCCGTACCAGCAAACAAAAATTTTTTTTGAAAAATTCACCAACCCAGTTTTCGAGCAGAACCCTGAAATAGTCTTTGGCTGGTAAATTTTTAAATTCTGGACTATTCCTACTATAGACAAATAAATGGAAAATTTAAAAATGTAGTTTTCATATAATACCACTTTCTTATGATAGTTTATATCATTCGATCTATTGATAAGAAATAAATTAATATGAAATAATAATCCCCCTTATTTTAATTATCATCGCCGTCATCAAATCAAGTCGACATTAAAAAATTTCTGTGCTCGTTGCAGACAACAGTTGAGTATTATTGACGACCATTTGCCATTTTATAAGCTTTAGTAATAGTACCAGTAATACTCGTATTTAATGCTGCCGATAACGACCCCTCAATTGCCAAAATAATCGTGTCGACCTGGTGTAACGTCGACGAAAACAATTAGAATAGGGAAGAATAATACCACCATTAATTGTTTTTTTATAATTTGATATAATTTAAAATTTTTCTTATACTAATAATAAGTCCTGTTTCACACACATCAAGTTTTCTTGATCAAGTTTCAATTCAGCTGGGAGAGAGATAAAGAAAGAAATACATACTCTCCCTATCGCTCTCCCAGCTGAATTGAAACTTGATCAAGAAAACTTGATGTGTGTGAAACAGGACTAATTGTTTTATATTTTAGGTTTAAGATTTCTCTTTATTTATGAACATTTTCCTATTTGTTTATGATTTTTATTTAAAGTTAAATAGGCTACTTAGTTCAATCGTATTTTATAAGCCAAATTACATGTGATAGTTATCAAAGAACTAATTACAACAAAGACACATGTGTAAATCATTTTGACAAACACTAGCAGAACGGAACAACATGCTGTTTTCGAAAGCCGCTACACTTTCATCATCAGCGTTCTTGTGTTTGGTCCACTTCTATTGTGACATTACAAAAAAGCTTTCACAAATTGTGATACGATGAATCAAAACAATTCTCGTATTACATTTACAGTGAAAGTTTGTATAAATAGCTGAAATATACATCAACTGACACCATAGAAGTGGACCAAACACAAGAACGCTGATGATGAAAGTGTAGCGGCTTTCGAAAACAGCATGTTGTTCCGTTCTGCTAGTGTTTGTCAGAATGATTTACACATGTGTCTTTGTTGTAATTTGTTCTTTGATAACTATCACATGTAATTTGGCTTATAAAATACGATTGAGCTAAGTAGCCTATTTAAATTTAAATAAAAATCACAATAATTGTTTTAATTTTTTGTGTTATTATTATTATATATTTATCAAATTCGTTATTCGAGATATTCTCCAAAATAACTATTTTAATATTATATTGTTTGTTGTTGGCTTAGCTAGGTATATGCCTGCATTTCATTGGCGCTAACCAAATCATCAGTACCCTTTTAGCCAAATCATGATTGAAAGCATTCAAACCTCGTATACTTATGCCACAGACTACAAACACTATATGAGAATTCAAACAGAACTCAATCATATTTTTCTATTTGTAATCAACAAAAACACAAAAGTATAAATAGCTTTAGAATGCCTTTGTACAATCACAACACAACGAATTTGATAAATATTGTTATTATAAATTTTGTTTTTTCATTGCCTTATAAATACTTTCATTATCACCCCACGGGCGATTAATTGTATAAAGGCGTAAAAAGAAAAAAACAAAAAGACGCACGTCAATTATAATTGTTTGTTGTGTTGTGATTGTACAAAGGCTTTCTACAGCTATTTATACTTTTGTGCTTTTGTTGATTACAAATAGAAAAATATGATTGAGTTCTGTTTGAATTCTCATATAGTGTTTGTAGTCTGTGGCTTAAGTATGCGAGCTTTGAATGCTTTCAATCATGATTTGGCTAAATGGTACTGATGATTTGGTTAGCGCCAATGAAATGCAGGCATATACCTAGTTAAGCCAACAACAAACAATAAAATATTAAAATTATTATTATATATTATCATATACAAATCCATCAAATAATTTTTAATATCGCTGTACAAAATCCTCTTCCTGATAACGTATTTATTATTTTTGAATAACAAAACCATCCATCGTTCATAAAATTGTAATTTATGCATAATTGCTAAAATTAACTAGACATCAGATTGAGTTTGAATTTTAAAATATATTACGGAAGCAACATTTTAAAATATCCTGATAATAAATTAAATAATCAGTTGCTATGCCCCTCTGAAAAGTTGTGATTTTTATGATGATCGTACCCTGCACCCAAGTTACAGTGTAAAAACGTAAATCTTTAAACCGAGTCTTTCATTCGCCAACGAATTTCAACAAATATTTTCTTGTTTACGAGATAAGACACGCATCTTTCAAATAAAGGAAAGGTTTTTAATTTAACAACACAATTATGATTTATTTGTCAATTCCAAGAATACCATTATTTCTCTAAAAAAATAGAACCAGGAAGTGATCGAGAAGAACTATTAGTATCTTCGTATTCTATGGAGTCCAACAAAACAGAACTGTCTCATAATAAAAGCTCCTGCATACTGTCACTCTTGTGTTATAGTGTTATCGCATAAGTATATATGCATGTGTGTACATACCGTATTGGCTGATTATAAATATTAGTGAGAGTGCTCATATTATGCGGTATTAGCTCACATCTAACTGAATAGGAGCAAGAGGTGCTTCTTATACCTATATAATTACATTACTGAAAGTCATCAGTCTTGATGATCTAGTCCAGCAGAGGTAGGAGCAGTTAAAGTTAGTCATCCTATACTATAATATTGAATTATATTGATAACTAAAAACTATTATTTATTTCAGTATAAATGAAAATATAGTCGATGTTCAAGTATTTTTTCATAAAAAAATATTTATAGCAAAAATTTTAAAACAAAACCACAGGATTTTAAGAGTTTGAGATAACTGATTTGTTATTTTATGTGTTATCTGTGGAATTTTTCGAAATTGATGTCAAGAAAGTTTACATCCAAGCGGAAAATTAAAATTATTGGTTTAGCACATTTTTGCACCATCTTCAAGGAGGTCGTTACTGATATTTTAATTATTTCATTTCTTTATCGGCCTATTTTTTAAATTTGCAACTTTTCATGCCGCATAATAGTAATATTTTTTAAGTCTTTCTCAAAATAGTTAAATAATTACAAAAAATGTAACTACAACTATTGCAAAATGTTTTGCTGATATGAAAGCCATTGTTTAGATAAATAGATAAAAAGCACGAATAGGTAAAAATTTTAGCAAATGGATATGCGTCTTGTGGAAACTTGTTAAAACTGTTTATAGACCATATCACTCAAAATACTTCAAAAGTTAACATTAATTGATTGCATATTTTCGTAGCATTTCAGAGAGGGATGATGTACTAAATGCTCTCTTGGACGCTGGCATTAATAGGGTAAGTAAAGTGAAACATATATATGATTGTCAAACAATTTGTTACGTTCGTAAATACAACAGTTGAGCGCCACTTCAGTTTGCAAATAGTATGTATGTACCAGAATATGACAAAAAGTCGCATGATTGATAGCATTGTACTAATTGTACAATGCTATCAATCATGCAAGTTACATATTCGAATCCAAACACAAACAAATAGACTAGGGTAGATATTATTGACGACTTTTTAGCTAAAATAAATAGAACAAAATAAAAATGTAAAGTGAAACCTATTTCCGGTACGTTAAACTAAATTAAAAATTTAAAATAAATTTGCAGACGAAATTCTGAGAAATAAAGTATTGAAAACAATTAATGTAAAACAGATAATAAAAAGTGTCATATTAAAAGATTAAATAAGCAAGATTGCAAAACAATATTTAATGCTAAATAAACATACATATGTAATTATATTTTGCTTTTAAGTCTAATTGTAATTATGAAAGAAAAGAATAAAGTTAGTTGTCGTTAAGCTGGCTCTAGTGACGCTTCATTTTCTTTCGTTTTAAACTCAATTAGTTAACTGGCGCAGTCGGCAGGATCCTTAAGAAATTATATAAGGATCCAGTGATTCGAACAACAAAATTCGAAAAAAGAAATCCTGCGAACTCAGGATTCAAAAATCAAATAACTATAGTGAACAGTGACTTGAAGAAGAAAAAAAAGTAAAGTAATTTTTTTCTTACACTA
Organism: Germaria angustata; assembly: GCA_963681545.1. NCBI lineage: Eukaryota > Metazoa > Arthropoda > Insecta > Diptera > Tachinidae > Germaria > Germaria angustata. Next base: position 48,301,031 of record OY813002.1, on the reverse strand, counting down.
CTATAAACAATTTAAAGCTGTGCAGTAAATCCTTTTCAATTAAACTCCACACAAAAATATAAAGTGAAGTGACCGGCTATAAGGTGAATACCGCAGTGAGCGGTGTGAGGAAAAAGAACAAAGAAAAAAAATTTTTTTCTTCTCACACAAGTGAATAAAAATTTTTTCACCATTAGAAAACAAAGGCAACGAAGATTCGACGAGAGAAGGATAGAGCAGGCTCAAGCAAATGTAGACCAGGCTCAACCAAACATGTTTCCGGCAGATATAATGGAACAACTAAACCGAAGAGAACAGCAACTGGAGCAGCTAAGAAGTGCATACATAAAACTCCAGCAAAGACAACCAAACTATATGGAGCAAATCAATAAAAATGTAGCATATCTTCCGATATTCACGGAAACAGGTGATATTACCATAAACTCATTTCTCAGCAACGTGTAGTACTTACTGGGAACCATTCCAAGGGAAGAGATGAAAAAGGAAGCAACCACAGCCGTCTATTACCGAAGCATACAAGGGAAGCCAAAAATATCATCATTAACATACAGCAACCGGATAATTGGGAAATGATCAAGAAGGCCTTGAAAGTGAGATACAGACCAGACATCGAGCCCCAAAAAATATACAGGAGGATTTATAATTTGCGTGTGAATAATGTAAGTGAATTGAGTATAGAGATACAAAATATAAAACATAAAGCTGATGAGCTAATTATATATTATCAAAATGAACATTGTATAGATTTAAGTAATATTGAGGGTTTGTTGACTAATATAGTAAAGGAAATGACCCGAGGAGTACTACTTGATAAAATTTATGACGAACGTAATTTAGGAAATATTATTGACATAATGACTACAAGAAGGTTTGAGGACAGCTGTATAAGACTTGAATATAGGAAGTCTAAATTTAGAGCGCACATAAGATTTAAACAGAATAGGATTTTGGATAAAAGCAGTAATAATAATAATCTACAAGCGTATTATCAAAATAACCAGAGGAATGATCAGCCCAATTACAGACACAACCAGTATTACTCTAACAGTTCACAACGTCCATATCTTAATCAGAACATAGAATACAGGGGAGGTAACTCAGGTCAATTTAGACCAAACCAACAAAATTTTAACAGGAATCAAAATACGGAAAACTTCTCCAATCAAATGAGAAGAAATTACTAAAATTTCAGTAGAGGATTTCAACATAATAGGTCCGGACATTTCAGGGGAAATCAGGTTGAACCCATGGAAATAGATTGTATAGAAATGAATAAAAGTAGGCCTCAAAGAGCAGAAAACACAAATTTAAATCACAGCCAAGAACGTTGGGATCAGATCCGTCAAAGTGAAAATCCAGAGGAAGTCAACAATACAATTTTTTTACGAAACCTCCGCAGAGGGATTACCCAAAATAACTTTGACCATAAATAAAAAGAACTATGTCGCCCTTATATATACGGGAGCATCCTTTAGTCTTATAAGTAATGAAATCAACGACTTTCCTAAACACAAACTAAACAGACCTTTAACTTTTAGAACATTCACTAACACAGACACCATTAGATACAAAGTACACAAAGTTTCACCAGAAGAATTCCACTTGCCAAATAGTGCAAGAATAAGGTGGAAGATTGCACCGTTAATAAAAAGAACATAGAGCTTTATTATTGGTATTGATATTTTGAAATATCTTAATGCAGTAATAGATATGGAGAAAAGAAAAATAATACTAAATCAGCAGCAGAGTGCTACCTTAAATAACACAACTTTTAGAGAACAAGGGAAACCTAGAGAAAGAGATAATATACAAACGTGCAATTTAGGAACAGATAATCCATATAAATTTAATGAAATCTGCTCGTTAGAAACAACATGTAGCAAAATAAACGCAATTCAATTGGATCTTTTGAACAAAGAAGAACAGCAAGAAGTAAAGAAAATCCTAAAAAGGTATGAAAATTTATTATTTAAAGAGGGAGATCTATTGACGAATGTCACTGCAGTACAGCATGAGATAAGAACCATAACTGAACAACAGATTAATTCAAAGTTGTACAGATATCCTCCTCAACACGAGGAAGAAGTAAGGAAACAAGTAAGAGAAATGGAGAAACAGGGTATTATCAGAAAAAGTAGGTCAAAATATTCAAGCCCTTTGATTGTCATTCCAAAGAAAATGGGCAACTCGGGAGAAAGGAAGTTGAATGAGGTTACGGTGGATGACAAATATCCACTACCGAACATTGACTCTATATTGGACAAGTTGGGAAGAGCCCAATATTTTACCACGTTCGATTTCGCGAAGGGATACCACCAAATATTGGTCAAGGAAGAAGACAGAGAGAAAACGGCGTTTATAACTCCACACGGGCTATACGAATTTGTGTGAATGCCCTTTGGCCTTAAAAATGCCCCGGCGACGTTCCAAAGGTTTATGAACGAAATATTAAGGGACTATATGAATAAAGTATGCGTCGTTTACTTAGACGATATATTAATCTTTAGTACCTCACTACAGGAACATATAAAAGCCATAAGAGAAATCTTTGATGTATTGGAAAGGAAAAACTTGAAGATTCAGGTAGACAAGTGCAGTTTTCTAAGAAACGAAACAGAATTTCTAGGACATATTTTTACTGATAAAGGAATGAAACCAAATCCGGATAAGATTAAAATTATAGAAAAATAGGAATTACCCTGAACCGAAAGGCAAATTAAAAGTTTTTTGGGATTAACGGGCTACGCCGTAAGTTTATAAAAGACTTTTCGAAAGTAGTACAGCCCATAACAAAATATTTAAGGAAAGGAATAAAGGTTAACACTAAATGCCGAGGCATTCTTGAAGTTAAAATATCTAATTAGTACACACCCAATACTACGATTTCCGAATTTTGACAAGCCATTTACGCTAACAACGGATGCGTCGAATTACGCACTTGGAGCAGTATTGTCCCAGGAAGGACATCCAGTATGCTACGCCTCGAGGACGTTGAATAATCACGAGACGAACTATTCCGCTACGGATAAAGAATTCCTGGCCATCATATGGAGCGTTAACTATTTCAGGCCATACCTGTACGGAAGAAAATTTAAGATTCGGACAGACCATCAGCGAATAAAGTATTTACAAGGCAAGTACAAAGGAAAGGCTTTATCACCTAGACATCAAAGGTGGTTATTGAAATTGGGGAATATGATTGTGAAATTGAGTATTTTATTTTTTTGAGTAGGTTGGAGAATAATGAAAATATGGAAAATTTAAAGCAAGATCCATTTTCAAGGAATGAGGAGGACAACACATCTGATCTAAATATAATAGGTAATATAGAAGATGAAAGCGATTGCAATGCTACGATACATTCTGCAGAGGAAAATTTAAATGGCCATTTTTACATAAAGGACGAAATAGTAAACAAATACAAGGCACAGATAATATTAACAAACAATAAAGTGGAGGAAATGAAGATGTTACACAATAAAAGAATAATATTCATAGCGGAAAGCGATTTTGATAATATGGGGGAAATATTTAGAAAGTATTTAACAAAAGGATGGGTAGGAATATACCCGGAATTATCTATATACAAATATAATATAGTTCAACAAAAACTGATTCAGATGTATTCAAATGATAGAAATATAAAATTTATACAATGTACAAATGGGGCACAAGATACTGAGACTGAAGTGGAAGTAGTGAAACAAATATCGTTGTACCATGTGAACGAGAGTATGCATTCAGGCATACAGGAGACTTAAAATCAAATTTGGTTATTAACCAATGTGACGTTTGTAAGGAAGTTAAATATGATAGAAAACCAATAAGGCAAAAATACAAACTATCAGAAACACCGACGGATAAAAGTCAAATAATTCATGTAGATACTTTTATAGGTTTTTAACAATAATAGACAAATTTTCAAAATTTGGCGCAGCATACCTATTAAACGATAGGAACCCTATTACAATAGTTGAGCAACTGAAGGATCATTTTGCAAAAATTGGAAAAACTAACTAAAATTATAGCTGACAATGAATTTAAAGCAGCGCGAATTAAAGAGTTTCTGAGCCAAGAAGGAATTCAACTGCATACAACAAAACCAAACAGTCATACGGGTAATGCAGATATAGAAAGGCTGCATAACACACTCGCAGAAAAATTTAGGGTAATATATAAATCAGACAAAAATGTGCCAATAAGACAAATTATACAGAAAGCGATACGCAATTATAATAGTAAATACCATTCTACAATCAAAAGCACCCCTTAGATGTTCAAAATGGTAAGATATATAGAGAGAAAATAAAGCAAAATATTGAGGATAGGAAAAGAAAAGTCATAGACAAACTAAATAGGAATAGGGAAGAGTATAGCGAAAATAGAAAAGAAGGAGGAGGAGTGAGGAATTACAAAGCGACTAGACATAAGGAACTACCGAAATTTAGAAAACTTAATTTGGACAATGTACACACATGTAATATTAAACGACATCAAAAAATTTTCAGATATGGTGGATCACGCTATTGATCATGATGTGGACACCATATAAGGCACATTTCAATATGACAGAAATAAAGGACCAAATGGGCTTTGTGGACTTACAAACTGGAAATCAGGAAATAGTTAGGGATACGGACATAGTTATACATATGATCAACGTTGACTAAATTGAGGAGATTATAAATGAAATGACCAACAATATTATTCTAATGAAAATAAAGAATAAACACATACTTCAGAAAGAACTACTGGACGCAAGAAATAAACTATTGACTTTACTGCCAAGGATCAACAGACACAAACGGACTAATAAATGTAATTGGTAGCATGTCGAACTGGTTATTTGGAACAATGGACGAGACTGACAGACAGGACATACAGAATCACCTTCTTAAAACTGATGCAAATATTAGTCGGCAAATTCAAGTAAATGAATATTTTAATACAGCATTAGAACAACTTAAAGATATTGTATAAAGTGATAGAAAAATTATAGAAAATACAATAAATAGCATACGCAAAATTTATGAAAAAGAAATAGAACAGAATTTATATTTAGAACAATTATCCAAAATACGAATGTTAAAAGGCAAAACGGAACATACACAAGATAATATTGTATGAGCAAAATATGGCATACTTCATCCTAATATATTAACTAGTGAAGAAATAATAGAATATGATATAGACTATACTAAATTAAAATATTTACAATTAGGGATAGCAGTCTTTAATAATACATACTTGATATTTGGAATAAAAATACCAAAAATATTTATATATGTAAACGTTAGATTTCTCATACCTATACCAAATAAAGAAAATAATGAAATAGATGAAAAAATTAAAAAAATATTTAACTATAAAAATAAAACTTATGAATTGGAAGAAAACAAACACTTAAGAGAGTTAAAACTCAGCACTAATTGTGTTGTAAAATCAAATTGTAAACTTATAAAAAACACAGAACTTGAAATAATTCCAATTAATGTAAAAACAATTATTGTTAAGAATGCTATTAACTTACCAATTAATCACACTTGTATTAACAATGAAACCATTATTAGTGGAAACTATCTAATACAATATAGTAACTGTTCCATAAAAATTAAAGACTATTATTTTTCAAACCTTGTTGAAATGTCAGAGGAAAATTCAAATTTTTTGAAAATAGAATATGACAATATTCAGAATTTCACAAAGAAAATAAATTTTGAAGAAGTTTTAGAAAATAATAAAATAAACAAGGAAAATATCTCTGATTTAAAAAACCACGGTAAATTTACTTACAGAATCCATTTGTTAATAATTATTTTGATAATAATCTTATGTATTATAATTTGTATTAAACATAAATATATGCATAAAGATAAAATTAGAAAATAGAATTCAGGAGAATTCTAATCTAAAGGGGGGAGAAGTTACATATTCGAATCCAAACACAAACACATACACTAGGGTAGATATTATTGACGACTTTTTAGCTAAAATAAATAGAACAAAATAAAAATGTAAAGTGAAACCTATTTCCGGTACGTTAAACTAAATTAAAAATTTAAAATAAATTTGCATACGAAATTCTGAGAAATAAAGTATTGAAAACAATTAATGTAAAACAGATAATAAGTGTCATTGCCTTGCTTCTAGGGCAATAGAGTTAGGTAATATAAGCTTGGAATGCGCGAAACCCTTCGATGCAGTTAAATCCGAGCTAAAGACTTGGGCACATAGGGCCCATTCAACTCTCTGGAATAACGGAACCATGGGAATCAATACAAAAATTCTATGGGGAGATCCAGACGAGAGAAGAACGAGGGAGCTGCTAAAACTTAGTAAGCTCGAACTAAGTAGAATAATGGGAGTTGTCACAGGGCACTCTCAGCTACTGGCACATCTTAAACGCATAGGAATAGCGGGAGGAGATGAATGTAGAGCATGTGGGGAGGAGAGCGAAACGTTGGAACACTATTTGTGCCAATGCCCCGCCTTCTCACAAATAAGATCCCGATATCTTGGGGGTGACATCTTACCGGACATAAGCCGATTACGGGGAATATGCTGGAGGAAATTAAGGAACTTTGTGAGTGACACGGAGTTTCTCTAGACCTTTGGGTCAATGTATTATGATTAAAATCAAAGGAGCGCACAACAAGCCTTCACTGGCTTAGGTGTATGTCGTATGACATGGGCTGACAATACCCCTCCAATCAACCTAACCTAACCTAACCTAAAAGATTAAATAAGCAAGATTGCAAAACAATATTTAATGCTAAATAAACATACATATGTAATTATGTATATTTTGCTTTTAAGTCTAATTGTAATTATGAAAGAAAAGAATAAAGTTAGTTGTCGTTAAGCTGGCTCTAGTGACGGTTCATTTTCTTTCGTTTTATTTTTTTTTTTAAATTGAGAAGTAAACTCAATTAGTTAACTTGCATGCACACGCACGAGTTCAAGTTGTCATCATACATAATATGTAACAATTGGAATGTAATAAATATATTTTTAGCCAAGATAATTACAAAAAACCGTCCCCTGTAAAGTTTGGTTTTTTGCACTTAAGCTTTTTCCGCCGTTATAACACGATATGTACATATACTCACTGGATTCATTACAAGTTTGCCTTATGCCCAGTTTTTAACTTTGTATTTAAATGCCATTTAGCTTTAAATGCCATTTAAATCCGAAATACAGTTCTTCAAGGCTTATTTAATTGCAACTTAAATGAGCAACATTGGGCATTTAAAGTTTATTTAAAGTCCAGAAGTTAACATATGATTTTGCCGTTTGTTTACCTCTCAATTTCTTGGCGTCAAATTAGAGATGGGCGCGTGTTGGATTTTTTCAACACGACACGACACGAACACGAAACCCAAGATGTCAATCACGAACGAAACACGCACGGCAAAAAATTTCAAAACACGAGACCAACCAACACGCACGAAACTAAATTCAATAAAAAAAATTTTCAACTTAAATTCACTTATGTATGGATGTACATACATATGTACTTATGTACATACAAATATATTTTTGTTTTAACATAAAAGAATCACATAAACTTAAATATATTTAGTTATTTGCAAATAAATATCTATGTGTTAAGATGTTATGATAAAAAATTTCAATAGTGTTTGCTGATATTTTTTGCATATACAGTGACACAAAAAATTTATTTTTTTACTGAATACATATTTTACACCTACTATCATTTCGTGTTTTCGTGTTTTTCTTGCTCAACAAGACACGACACGAACACGAAAGAAATCTATTTTTTCAACACGAACACGTCGTGTTGATCGTGCATGTTTCGTGTCACGAAAAAAAAACACGACTCGCGCCCATCTCTACGACAGCTGTTTTCTTTGAAACTATCGATAAATTTTTTAACATTTCATAGTGCTACCATATTTTCATTGCTATTTAATAGCAAGAATTATTTAACACTGAAAAACTGAAGCTGTATTTAAATACAATTTAAATTTATGTTAAATTTAACTAATTGCATATTTAAATATTAAGTTAAAAACTGGGCATTAAATTCATAAGTATAATACACATTCATATGTACGTTTTAGGCTTTTGCAAAAAAACAAAAAAAAAAGTAATTGAGTACATCATCTTTTTTTCGTTTATTTGTTTTATGGTACTCCTCTCTTATAAGAAACAAGCACAATAAATGTTGTGATTGTACAAAATAAATACAGCAAGTGATAGAGCATAGGAAAAGTAAGCAAAAATAATAATAAGACATGCAAATACGGCAAGCAGTACTTAAACCATTTAATATAATACTTGAGTATTTTTGTAATTTTTATATTATTTGTATGAAATTACATTTTTGTTTAATTTGATTCTAATATCAAATTATCAACATATCTACCTAGATATCGTCATCTAAATTTACAAAGGTCATATTTGCGTTGGATAAATTTTACAGAACATGGAAAACAATTTAAAAAAAGCTTAAACTGGAAAAATTTTAAATTTTTGATTTTGAATAAGTTTACAAATATGTTTTGCATATGTATGTATCTCCTGCAATTGCTCGCATGTGACTTATGACTTTGTAAAATCTTCTACAAAAATTATTAAGAAAAGTAATAAGTTATGTAACTTTAGCATGAACTTAATACAAATAAAAAATAAAATTTTATTAAACCAAAAATTAATAACTCAAAAATTCAATTTTGGGATGGGTATAAAATATCCTATTTTTGCGTGGTTGAAAAATAAAACACATTAAAAAGTCATAACCATTGCTTGATTTCAATGCTTAAAATACTCATATGGTAAAATAGATACATAGTAAAACACTTAAGACTGGGGCACATTGAATCCGTCATCCGTCGACTTTTTCAACTGACAGCTAAGTTAAAATACAGGTTTTGTTATGAGCTTTGTTATATACACTACGTCTCCTTCAACGCAACGTATGAAAGTTGGTCAACTTTTAACTTTTCACGTACGTTGAGTACTTTGACAACTATCAGTTGATTTTTCTGTATGTTTTGTTTTAATTAACAGTTGATTTTTTGGGTCTGACCAAAAATCTTCGACTTTTATCCATTGTATCAAGACAAGCTTGAGCTTTATAAAGCAAAATTATAATTAAAATAAACTCCGTAATTTCTTCAAAATCCATTTCTTTTTAATAAAAAGAAATGTTGTAAATATGTGAAAAAAACAGCTGATTTAATATCCGTCTACGAAGTACCCTTTGTGCCAACCTCATTCGTCATTGCGTTAACGTCAGTTGAAAAAGTCTACGGATGACGGATTCTATGTGCCCCAGCCTTTACAGCATATCAGCAAACATTTGTTTTACTTTGACTTCCTTATAGTAAGCAAGAATGAGTAAATATAAATGCTCTGAGCATATAAAGACAATAAAGATTGTTTTTACATTTGTCTCTCTCTTTTTGTTTGCTTTGATCCCCTTTTGTATTTAGCTTTAAACTGAGAATATTTAAAAAAAGTAAATGTATTTGAATTTAAATGTACTTGTGCAAAAGCCTAGTACGTATGTATAATACACAAAAACTTTAATTACCGAACGCCTTTAGTACGGCAACACAATAGTGCCCTTAGATATAAGGCACTTTACACACGACTAGCTTTGACCACGATGTTGTCTATATCGCTGTTTACAGACGACTGACTCAAGCTCTAAACACATTGACGACAGCAGACTTCACGACTTCACGGCTTCAAATGCAGCCAACTTCAAATGCTGCTCTGAAGTCAGCTTCATAATTATTTTGAAGACAGCAAAAGTGTAATAATCAGGTGATGTGTATTTTAGCAATACAAATTTCAGGGATGCCGGATATATATTTTATAATGAATAAAATTAAAGATATTGATAAAAAAAATGTAATAATATCAAGAAAAACTATAAAAAACACATAAATTTATTTCTTTATTGTATTTTTGTGATGTTCTTTTATGTTTAATATTAAAAAAATTTTTTTGTTTTTATTTATCCAATTTATGTATATAGTGGCAACACTATATTTGTTTAGTGCTGCCCGTCAAAATAGAAAATAGCCTAAAGCTCTAAACACATAGACGACAGCAGACTTCACGACTTCACGGCTTCAAATGCAGCCAACTTCAAATGCTGCTCTGAAGTCAGCTTCATAAATATTTTGAAGACAGCAACAGCATAATAGTCAGCTGATGTGTATTTTAGCAATACAAAGTTCAGGGATGCCGGATATATATTTTATAATGAATAAAATTAAAGTTATTGATAATAAAATGTGGTAATATCACGAAAAACTATAAAAACACAGAAATTTATTTCTTTATTGTATTTTTGTAATGTTCTTTTATGTTTAATATTAAAAAAAAATTTTTGTTTTTATTTATTCAATTTATATATATAGTGGCAACACTATATTTGTTTAGTGCTGCCCGTCAAAATAGAAAATAGCCTAAATTGGCAGCAGCAGCAAATGCTGTTGTGCAGTCGTGCTGCTGTGCTGCCGTCAAAATAATCGTTTTCATTTAAATACATGCATTTTATATTTGACATATTGCTGCTTGCTGTCTGCTGTCGTCTATGTGTTTAGAGCTTAAGTTGGCAGCAGCAGCAAATGCTGTTGTGCAGTCGTGCTGCTGTGCTGCTGTTAAAATAATCGTTTTCATTTAAATACATGGATTTTATTTTTGACAAATTGCTGCTTGCTGTCTGCTGTCGTCTATGTGTTTAGAGCTTCAGACTGCTTAACAGCAGAGCTTTTATAGTAATAAGATATGTTACTTGAAAGTTGTGGAGTGATCAAGAAGCGGTCGTTAATTTCAAATCTCTATTTAATTACTAATAGTCGTTGCGTTTTTGAAGCCTTTGTTGGTGTTATTAAAGCATTTTTCATTATGGCATTGTTGTTGTTTGCAGCTGCTTACTATTGTTCAGCTTATGGTTGAAAATATGTGCGTTTATGTGTATATCACTTCAATGTTGTTGTTGTTTCTTAGTTATTTGCCCTCATTATGGATTGAATGGATTTCATTACTGTTGATGTTTGTTGTTGATTACGTATTGTTCAAGATTATTTGAGGTGCTAAAATTTTCTTTTGCACAGTAGTGAACAATTGCTGAGAAAACATAAATAACTCTGATGATTATGAATATTTCGTAAAAATATTCTAAAAGCATTTTTCTGTTTCCCCTAATAATCATCCTTATTATATTTGGCGTCGGTAATTTTAAGACAACATCAGTTTAACACAACAGCAACGCAATACAACACCAAATATGCCGACGACAAAATCAAAAGCAGTTAGAGACAACATCAACGTCAATTTTGCTTCCAGAATACCAAACATGTGTTAAAAATAAAAACGGCGCTGTCTTTTCTTGCCGTTGCAAAGTAGAATAAAGACGAATGATAATAAAAAAATCAGCACCTCAGAAGATATTTTTCATATGAAAGAAATTAAGAAGAATTCAAATAGTAGGCGGTAACAAAGTTAATAAATATTATACAGAGAAGACCCATCATTACACATTAAAGAATTCTCAATAAGAAAATATCTTATAAACGATGTGCTCCTTAAAGAAGAAATAGCTGAAATCAAATTCGGGTTGAGTTTTATGGATATTAAGGTTCATCCTTGCACTTTATTACAATACATTCAAAATAATCAAAAATAATCATTAAAGTACTCAGATAAATTTTTGATTACATTCGATTCTTTTACATTATTTTATCGTAATCACAAGTAATCCCAATTGTTTAATTGATTATGATTTGTATTCGTAAACAATTAGTAATCATAAATTCTTAATCAGATAATTATTTAACCATTACGATATTGATTACTAATCATAAGCGCAGTTTAATACATATACTTACGTGTATATAATCGGACGCTTAATGAATGTTGACAAGAACAAAATGCATTTTCAGTTAATCTCAGGTATGACTTACTAAATTGCAATAGCTATTGCATTGAAACGGGACGTCGATCACTATTTATTTAATAGTGATCGACTGGACCCTGAATATTATAGAAATTACATGATGGATGTCGAAATTTTATATACTATTGGATGATAAATTGAATATATCATACACATCTGCATAGCAATGCTAATATTTCCTTCACTGCTTTCCCTTCCTTCTTTATACACTATTTCACTTTTTACTTTAACACATATTTTTACTAAAGAATAAGTTTGAACTATCAACACGTATTTTTTCTGTACAGACATTTAAAGAAATTTATTGTAATACGTCCCAATATATATCCTGGTCTATTTATCTTCAATTTGTATTTTTAGGTACCCATGCATTAAAAAAATTATTTAACATTTAACATGAATAAAATTTAATTTAATTTATTTAACATGAATAAAACTCTTTTACTAAGATTTATTACAAAATGTATTGTTTGTTGTGACTTTAGCTGTTTATATACCGACTTTTCATTGGTCACTAAACCAAATCGTCAGTAAACTCGGAGAATATCCCGAAATAATAAATTTCAATATTGAAGATTTATTATATATTTTTTTTCTAAATTATGTACTTTTGAAAGGTGTATTGTAAGCATTTATTAGCCATAATCATTTACAAAACTAATGGATCAATTCCTTGGCTTAACAAACCAGTGCGTTGATACCAACGGACACAATAATATTTTCACATGCAAAAACTTAAAGTAATAAATGAAAAGAATAATAAAGATTTAATAAATGAATATTTTGTATCAAAGAACTTGTTCCTTGACTCAACGCACTTTATTATTCCCTAGCGGAAAATCAAGTAGGAAAAGAAAACGCAAAAGAAAAAAAAAATAATTTAACATATAAAGAGAAGACATAAAAAACAAGAAACGTACACACTGGCAGGCCCAATAATACACTGAAGAAACGAAGACTTCAAATGTGGTAACTTGTGTCGCGCCTTTATCTGTCATTAAATAAATTATTTATGTGTATTGTGATGTCCAGTTCTTAACCCTTTATATTCTATATATTTTTATATTTTCATTCTTAATGTTGTATTAAAATTTGTTCAGATCTTCTAATAATAAACTAGTTCCTGAAGAAGTGGGAAAAAGCCAACAAAACGTCGAGCAAATATTTTCCAAAAATTGTTTTATTAAAATCATGAAACAAAATTCACAATTTAACCAGTCGAGGATAACCACCGGTATTATATTAATATAATATTATATATATATATATATATATATATATATATATATATATATATATATATATATATATATATATATATATATATATATATATATATATATATATATATATATATATATATATATATATATATATATATAAATAGGCAAGTGGAAAAAGTTAAGAACCATTTTAACTGACTTAAACTCAACGTATTCGCTTGATTGTTTTTTTTTTTTTTGTTTATAGATTGTCAATAGGAGCAGTACAGAATGTATTTTTTATTTTACATTTTTATGCCTAAGATATTTAAAAACAGTTAATAATATTAGCCAATCATAAATCCATGATCTCTCTTCCTCTCTTAATTTGCACACAACTCAAAATTAACTAAAGAAATTTGGCTTGGCAACTCCGTAAACATACTGAATTGTTTTTATTCTTATTGAGCCTTAACACACGAGAACAATTATGCAGGCATAACATCGTACTTTGTTGGCAAGAGAGACGAGGGGAATGGGTTTTCAACCAGTAATAACACCGTATTATTAGCACAAAACCAATACATATGCATTTATGAAAAAACAGGTTCGATTGTTTTGCTTTTTACAGAACATACATATTTAAGGCCATGTCACATAAAACTTTTGCTTCGCGTTGCGTTGCAGCTTCGCTTTGACATTTAAGATGAAATGTACATACTTATACGAAACATGCCACATAAAACACTTTTAACGCAGCGTGACGCAAAAAGTTCGGCAACTCTCAACTTTTTGCGTGCTTTGACAAACAAAGTTATGTACATACATATGTATGTATGTATCAGAGACAGGCAAAAATCACGTTTTTTATGCCTTTACTCATGAATAACTTTTTTGTGTCCAATTATTCACCAACACATAAGCAAGCATGCGCGTACGCTCATAATCTTTATTTGTGTTAATCATTAGGAAGGCAAATACAAAAATGCCTATATGAATTTTTCAAGCAAGATTTTAACACAGAAGCTATTTTGAGGGTTTGCATTCATTAAACACAAAAACGAATGGCATTTATTCAACATGCCTTTTCTTTGCAAAGAATATTAAGAAAAATCATGCAATGATATATGCTGGCACATAATCTTGAGTGTGTAGGTATGTAGGTTCCCAGTAAAAAATATATGGATTAATCCATAATCGAGCAATAAAGGAGTAATGACTTGGTCATCCATTTGGAGTAACAAGCGAGCTATCGAAACTTTTTGTTAGTTTTGTTGTTTATGCCTCGCTTAATACTCCAAATGGATCAATGAGGGATGTATCAGTTCGTTTTTGTTTTTTTTTTCTTTGACATACATAACTGTTAATTGTTGACGTTTTCGTTTTGTTTTTCAATTTAGTCAGTTTAGTTTTAAAAAGTGAAAGATTTAAAAAAGCAAAAGCTACGGGTATAGTAACAAATTGTTAAAAATATGCAAAATTTATTAATTATTTGTTTTCTATTTTAATATATTTCAGATTTCGTACATTAAATAAATAACCAAATTTGTATTTTATATGAATGTTTACTCCCTTTATGCTCTTTTAGGAGACAAAAACGATTACTCCCTCTGTCGTCATTTTCAAGATCAAAGGGAGTACTCCATAAGGAGCTTAAAAGGAGTACTCGTGTCTGCGGACATGTTGTGTTAAAAATCCAATGAGGTCCGGAGTTTTATGGAGTAATCCATTACTCGCAAAGGAGCGCTCCAAGATTACTCTTTGGATGATCCTATTTTTTACTGGGTTGTTAAAACATTGTGGTTGAGAAATAAGGATGCCATACGAAGTTACCAAAAAACGTCGGTTTTACAATAAACTTTAAAAATCGCAATTTTCGGTTTAAAATCGTTTAAAGATCGGATTATTTTTTACTCATTCAAAAAAACTTGTTATTTTTATAAGAAATACTTCAACCTTGCCAAATTTGTTTGTTTTATTGAATTTTACTGAAATTAAAGTCGTTTTTAACTCCCAAGAATAATACCGCTTTATTGGTTTGGTACATAGATTACTTAAAAAGAAGGGTCTTTAAGTGTATTTTTCTGAGCGCGGTGCGCTTTTTTTTAAATTTCGGTGCTTTTTTTAATTGTTGGCGGCACGGAAGCAAATTCAACAAATCTATTTGTTTCAGGGTGAGAAAAAAATCTTTGTACAATAAAATACACCCGTTTCAACATTATTTTATTCAACAGCGCAAAATTTTTACACGTTTATATGAAAATGATTATTTTCACGACAACACGGCTACATGGCTACACGACCACCGTTGTAGCTGTGGTAGATTTAGGCTAACTTATATTTTTGTGAGCGACAGTGAGAGTGTTTAATATATAAGTGCTTAAAATACTTTACTGTATTTAACAAAAAATAAGAATACAAAACGCATTGCTTATAATATAACCTCCTTCATGTATACACATATACACACATGTCTATATAATTACAAAATGATAATTGTAAAAATCTGGATAATTTTAAAAATATATTTCTTGATTAATTATCTGTTTCAGCGTATCGTCGTAAAAATGCTATTAAACTGTTAAGTCTGGCAACCGTGTTGCCTAACCATTCCATAAACACACAGCTCCTTGTGCATAAATGTACACTTGTTGATTTTTTGCCTTTTTCACATTAATTCTTTTTGCATTAATGCCTCTAAGTTTTTGATTTCGATCATGAATGTGATTAAATAAAAATGTGTGCTTTGAAGAGTTGTCCAAAAATTCATGCACACACAGTTTTTAAACACTCAAACTGAATAGCTGGCATGCGGCAACAGATTAAATTTACATGTTCGCAAACAACCCTTATTTTGCTTAGCATAAAATAGAATAGACACAATGTTGATAAACGCATATTTGAACGTTTGAGCGAAAATGACATGTTTTTCGAGTGTTTGATTAATCTGATTTTTTTAAATCACCGGTTGCAGGTCTCTGGTATGTATGTATGTTAGAATATGATATGAAAATGTGATACTTCTTTTTTTATTTTTAAAATGTATATCCTGTTGAAGAATATGAGTTTGTTTTTTTAACTAATTATAAAATAGTACCTATTTGCATGCTATATGTAAGTAAGTATATAGCATAAGATTATTTTATTGTAAAAAATCTGTGGCAGCCTATTATTAATAAGATTTTACCTTTTTATATGAATATGTGTGTATGTATGTATGTGTTTGAAAATCCAAAAAACAAAAACATTTATACTGTATAGTGGTGTATTTTCAATAAACTACAATAGGTGATAACAAAATAAACACAGAAAAGCAAATAATATTTTGACTTTTATTTTTATAATAAAAAATAATTAGCAAAATTCATAACCACCTTTTTGGTAAACACAATGCGCGCGTTCTGTCAAAGTTTTCATTGTGTCATACACCTTTTGCGTTACGCTTTTCTGTCACAGTTAAAAACGTCACGCGACGCCACAAAGTTTTATCTGACACGGCCTTTATTTATTCTTCGACCGACGTGGTGTCAACATGGATTTAAAAGAAGAAGGCGGCTTAGTCGCGCAAGCAACATGCATATATAGCATTTTCAGTTTAAATTAAACCTTTTTCACATTAAAAGGAACCTTTTTCAAATTAAACGAAACCTTTTTCAAATTAAACGAAACCTTTTCCAAATTAAACGAAACTTTTTTCCAATTAAACGAAACCTTTTTCAAATAAAGTAAAACATTTTTCAAATTAAATTAGACCTTTTTTAATTTTGTATAAAATTTTTTGCTTTGCATTATTTTGTGAGCCATTACTCTGAATTCGCTCTGGAAGAAATTGAGAGGATTGTAGAATGTGAACCGGGAATAACTATGAAAAATATTCGCAGAAAACTATTTGAACAATTCAATGTGGAGTTAGCTCTATCTACAATTTTCAATGCCCTGAAAGAACTCAAGATTACGCTGAAAATGGCTTCCATCGAAATGGACCGTATAAATAGCGTAACGACTATTGAAACCCGTCGACAGTATGCCTCAGAATTTCCAATTTGGTCTCCGCAACAAAAAGAAAAAATGATTTTTATAGATGATTGCGGGATTAACTTACACTTACGGCGTTCACAAGCACGTGCCAAAGTAGATGAGAGAGCACATGTTGTTGTGCCAACCGTAAGGGGAAGGACGACTCTCTAATTGCAACGATGAATAATGCTGGCGTTGTTCACCAAAAAATTATTTTTCTTTCCACTGTGAATTCGGCCCGTTTCCAAGTATTTCTACGGGAGCTCTTAGATAAAATTGAATGCAGCTCAGAGTTAGAAAACTCATTTTTAATTATGGATAATACATAAATCCCAAGAAATACTACATATGGTGGACAATAGTGGATGTACATTGAACCCTATGCTGAACCCGATAGAGAAGGCATTTTCTAAGTTAAAATTCCATGCCCGATCATTATTAAGTGATTTAACCACTGAGCGGAACATAGTTAGTATAATTGATGAAAGTATCGCACAAATCAGCCAAAATTATTGTGCGAACTATGTTATGGACATGATCATCCAAATTCCTAAAACGGCCAGTTGTCAAGCTCTTCATTAACTTTAATGTAGAAAAGGTTTAATTTAAACTGAAAACATATGTATGTATATTATATGATTTTATTTTTTTACTATGTATTATGTTTTTTTGTTTAATTTAATTTGAAAAATGTTTTACTTTATTTGAAAAAGGTTTCGTTTAATTTGAAAAAGGTTTCGTTTAATTTTAAAAATGTTTTGCTTTATTTAAATAAAGTTTCGTTTATTTTGAAAAAGGTTTCGTTTAATTTGAAAAATTTTTCGTTTATTTTGAAAAAGATTCAGTTTAATTTGAAAAAGGTTTCGTTTAATGTGAAAAAGGTTTAATTTAAACTGAAAATGCTATAAGTACATAAATAGTCTTAAGGCTTTGCATATATACAGACATACATTGATTCGTAAAAAATAGGTAGGAAATTTATTTTGTTTGTTCGCTATTTTTGTGAAATCCTGTATGATTGCTTTTTACACTTTTCGTTACCTGCGAAAAAACATGTACAGTACGATGGCGAAATGTAATCATTAAAAAGTAATCTATATATGTATAAATAGGCGAGTTGAAAAAGTTATGAACCATTTTAACTGACCTAAACGTATTCGCTTGATTTTTTTATAGATTGTCAGTAGGAGGAGTTCAGAATGTATTTTTTATTCTACTCTATATATAAATAGGCAAGTGGAAAAATTAAGAACCATTTTAACTGACCTAAACTCAACGTATTCGCTTGATTTTTTGTTTGTTTGATAGATTGTTAATAGGAGGAGTGCAGAATGTATTTTTTACTCTACATTTTTGTGCGTAAGATAGTTAAAAACAGTTAAGAATATTAGCCAATCATAAAGCCATGATCTCTCTTTCTCTCTTAGTAATAATTTGCTAAAAAAAAGTACAACAAAAAACTCAACATTAACTAAATTCAATTTCAATTCAATTTGGCTTGGCAACTCCGTAAACACTCAGAAGGAAAAACTTATTTTATTTGTTCATTCTATTCCACGGTGAAACTATTCCACTAAGGTGCGATTTAATGCAAATTTTACCTGTTGTTCCACACGGGACTCGATTTACTTTAATTGAAAATTGCATCATTAGTTGGAAGGAATTTAATTCTTTTCACAAAGTTACCTTAACACAAAATATGAGAGCTGGAGTAGAATTTGTCGAATTTCATAAATAAATTTGGTAATGGTGAATTAAGAAACTATCCAGATGATATTATTGAATTGCCACAACAAATAATTGGTAATATTCGTGAGAATATATATCGGATCAAATTCTTAATTCCGTAATTTTAGCTCCTACCAATGAAGACTGCGCTTCAATAATTAATGATATACTTAATCGTCTTTCAGGGGAGGAGAAGGTTTATTACAGTTTTGATAAAGTTTCTAATGATGAGAGTAAAATGCTTGCACCGCAACACCATAGATTGCGAAGTATTAACGGGAGTAGTTCGTAGTACAAGAATTTTGATTCCACAAATAAATTTACCATTTTCTGGAACAATTCTTCAATTTAAATTTCAGCGGACACAATTTCCAATTATACCCGCATTTGCTACGACCATTAACAAGTCACAGGGGCAAACATTTGAAAAGATAGGTGTCCTTTCGAGACTACCTGTATTTGCTCATGGCCAATTATATGTAGCTGCGAGTAGAGTTCATTCATTCGACGGCCTACAATTTTATATTTCAAATGAAAATGGTCAAGGAAACATACTCAATGACAATAGAGTTTTTACGAAGAATATTGCATATAAAGAAATTTTCCTTACATAAAGATGCCAGTCGTACAACTACTTTAAATATTTTGAATAAAATTAATTTTTTTTACTTTTAGTTTTTCTTCAATTAATCAAAAAATTTTAATATTTTAAATATAGGCAATGAATTTACGTTTCTTAAATGAACACCGTTTCTATTATTTATTTGGAAAGCTCACATTAATAGATACAACTATTAAAGAATGGATTAAGTACGGTAATACATTTTATTAGAAATGAAGAAAAATTTATCTGAGCGGTTTTGTATTATTGCAATAATGGTTGAATTTCAACCACTGGGCGAACACTAGTATGTATAAGTCATCAATCATATATTGATCTCACCGAAGATTATATACCATATAGAATGCGCATCTCATACAACCAATAACGATTTATGAGAAATTCACCACTAATATTTACTTGCTTTTTTATTGGTCTTTTTGTGTATTGATGTTGAATATTCAAAATATTCCACAAATTTTGTTTGCAATTGTAATGAATTTTCGGACCAAACAATTAATTTAAGTTTAACGCTTGTGTTATTGTAGGGTGAACACACCTCTATTGTTGTTGTACAAGTAGAATTATATCAAACCGAATTAGTTTTTAATAATAAATTTATACCTGGTTTAAAATTTCAACTTTTTGATCATTCGTTGACTCGCAAAAACTTCAATTATAAATCAATATCTTCAGATATGCTTTCGGCTACCGGTTCCCTCGAAAACCCATATCACCTATTCCGCTATATGTGATATTAACTTTTTTTATCAGTGCCTTATTATAGGTATTAAGCTATATATAGAAAAAGAATCAATCATACATAAAAAAATTAAAATATGAAAAATGATCGAGGTGTTACAACGAAAATTTAAAACCAGTTTTCTTTACGTGTATATATGCTCGTACCCAAAGAAGTTACATACGTGATATTATACTTCCATCTTCACCCCTCGCTTTAACTAAAGTTTCCAAAAAGCATTTAATTTTTGGAATGAAGGTGCACATTTTATATGATCTAGCACTTAAAACGCACCTGAACCTTAGAAATTTTCAAAAATCTTGAGGTAATATTTCGTTTAAATATATTTTACATATGAACTTATTAGGGTATTCAATGATTCCTGTATATCTTTTCATCTAATAATTGCTCTACCAATTAATCGAGATTTTGGTTTCGCCGGATAGTACACAATCGGTTAATTTTGGTTTAGTCAGCTAAACGATTACACGAAACTTTTCATAACTTAATTTCAACAAATAAATACTTATATATAAATTATTATTTAACAATTTATTATTTGTTGTTGGCTTAGACTGGATTTCATTGGGGCTAACCAAATTATCAGTAGTCTTCAGCCAAATCATGTTTGAAAAGCGACCTGCGTCGATCACAATTATACGTTTTGTAAATCGCAAGTGGAAAAGGTATTGAGTTGTATTGATTTTTTTAATATGTATATGAGTTCAAATGCTTTTTTTTATTTACGATAATTGTACAAAATAAAATTATTTTACATATAAATAATTTGGCCTCTGCGCCTAGAAGGCATTTTAGAGGATTTAGCTAAAGAGTACTGATGATTTGGTTAGCGCCAATGAAATACAGGCATATATTTAGCTCAGCCAGTAATCAACAATAAATTTTTAAATAGTTGTTTTTGAGAGCATCTCGAATAACGAGTGTAATAACTACTGTTGCTATAAATTTTGTTTTTCATTTTGCCTTATAAATATATACATTCATTATCAACCAAAGACGATTAATTGTATAAAGCTGTAAGAAAAATAATAAGGTAACTTTGTTTCATATTGAATTTTTCTTTACGATCTGGATATTTTTTCATATCTCGTGGCGTTTACGTTTACTGCATTTACGAACGGAGCCATATTTACAAGATATTTACTTAAAATTTGTTTCCTCTTAACAGTGCATGCCGGAAACTTCAAGCTTGTCAATCTGCACAATGGAGTTAAAACAGACCCTTCACTCCATAGTACGGCCAAATAATGTCATATCAACCCAACAGGTAAGAATATTTATGGTATATTGGTGGAAAAAATGCACTTTAAAATTACGAATATATATACATATATATATATATATATATATATATATATATATATATATATATATATATATATATATATATACATATATACATATATATATATATATATATATATATATATATATATATATATATATATATATATATATATATATATATTTATTATATATAAATATATATATATATATATATATATATATATATATATATATATATATATATATATTTATTATATATAAATATATATATATATATATATATATATATATATATATATATATATATATAGATATATATATATATATATATATATATATATATATATATATATATATATTTATTATATATAAATATATATATATATATATATATATATATATATATATATATATATATTTATTATATATAAATATATATATATATATATATATATATATATATATATATATATATATTTATTATATATAAATATATATATATATATATATATATATATATATATATATATATATATATATATATATATATATATATCTATATATATATATATATATATATATATTTATTATATATATATATATATATATATATATATATATATATATACATATATATATATATATATATATATATATATATATATATGTATGTATATATTTATTATATATATATATATATATATATATATATATATATATATATATATATTTATTATATATAAATATATTTATTTATTATATATATATATATATATATATATATATATATATATATATATATATATATATATATATATATATATATATATTTATTTATTTATTTATGTATTTATTATATATATATATATATATATATATATATATATATATATATATATATATATATATATATATATATATATATATATTATTTATTTATTTTCTTTATTTATTTTTATAAATTAACCACACCCTCACAAAGTGATCCCTTTCTTAAGATCGCAATGGAACAAAAATAATTAATTTAATAATTTAACTTTAGCATTACTGACCATGTATAATAATAAAATTAACAATTAATTCGTTTATTATGCAATGTTGAATGTCCATATATTAAACCTTAATAATTCCTTATATAAAACCAATATGTAAGCAAACAAAACCATTTTTTGTATTAGCAAAGGTGTTTACAGAGTAGGAAGAATCTAGGCTTGTAATTTCTAACTCTCTTAGCTGTCCGCTTTTTCCAACTCAGCTAATTTTGCTGACGTAGCTCGTTCAACAGCTCAGATGATTTCGGTTCTGCAGGCGATTTCACGCCTGATTAAATAAAGCAACTCTGACAAATGGTGATTTCAGTTTTAAACTTTATTTAAAGGAAATGTAAACAAAGCAATGAAATTAAGTTTTCTCCTTTGAAATTAGTAAAAATATAAGGTTTTATTTCAGTAAAATTATCGAGTAAAATTATTGTAAGAAAATATATATATTTTTTGGTTTCAGATATGCTTCTTAGGCTGTTTATTAAGCGATTGACTCTCAATACACTTATTACTAGTTGCACAATTTTGGGGTTGGCATGAAATTTAAAAAATAACACAATAAATCTAGGATTACCATATTTTACTTTATTTTCTTTACAAATGAGGGATACCTTTTCTAAAAATGAAAATTCATGATTCTGAGTTCCTTTGCCGAAAACTCTGGTGACATTTTACGGCCCTTAAATTTTGGTGCCATTTTCCTACAGGTGCCTGAAGCACTAATGTAATTCCTAAGCATAGGTTAATCGTCCACATTATATCCTCCTTCAACCACGTTTCAATCCTTTAACACTGTTGTTTACTTGATATCCTTTACAGCCTCCAATAAATTCCTTCCATATTCGACATCAATTCCCTTTAACTTCTCTCTAAGGAAATCAGCCACCGTTCCCATTCCATTTTTGGCATATTGTACATTTTAATCCTAAGAAAATCATGAAATAATCTACATGGACCATTGGAAAAGGGACATTACCCTTGGGAATTCTATGCATTAATTACATTTTAGACCATTTTCTATATGATCCTTAGTACTTTTCCTCACCCATTGAAACCAATACGAAGTCATTATCTCATTTATAACCTTATCACATTCCATGTGTCCCATTTCATCATGATATTTAATAAGTGACTAGCGTAGAGCCGGAACATAAAATAAAAGCTTATATACAATTTTCCTATAAACCACTTCGTTCCTCAGCACTCTCCAGTTCGCCACGAATACTATATATGTATTTCTATATCCTTGCCAAATCCTGTTCGAATGTATTTTCTTCAAGGACTAAACAGCTTGAAAATCTACTGAGTGCATCTACATCTCGCATTTTCGTGCATGCTCTGCAACAGGATTAACTTCCTTCTTGTTCAATGTATCGGATTCCTTTCAAATAAACTCTGAATCTTCTAAGAGCGTAAACAATGGCAAGCGTCTCCAGCTCGAAACTATGATATTTCGATTCACAGTCCGTCGCCCGTTTTGAAAAGTGAAAAACTGGATGAAAAATTCCATCTTTCTTCTTTTGTAACAATATCACTCCAAAGCCTAGAGAGCTTGCATTACAATGAGGCTCAGTCTCATCCTTATGATCACAAATAGCCAATATGGGCGCTTCAATCAAATTACATTCCAATTTTTCAAAACATCTCATATCCTAATCGCCAAATTTTAAAATAACAGTGTTCCTTATAAAAACAAGCAATGGTTTAGCCTCAATCGAAAAGTTTTTTTATAAGTCTACCTAAGTCTGAGCATAAACTGATAAAACTATGTACTGCCTTTATATTACGTTTAGCAGGAAAGTATTTAATAGACTTTATATTCTTCGCATTCGGTCGAATACCAGCCCCAGAGATAATATAGTCATAGTGTCTTATTTCGAACCTCATGAAATTTCATTTTTTAAATTTCAATTCCTTACCAATTTATCGAAAAATCTTGCAAGACTCTCTAAATGATCCCCCTCAGTTTCAGTCTCAATCATTTTATCATCTAAATAAATTGCCAATTTGCCTACTCTAATCTCATTTTTGAACACACAGCTTAAGTTCTCTTGCGAACCAAGACGATCGGAGACGTATATTCCGATATACTTGCTCTAATAATTCCCTTCCCCAAAAAATTCATCTAAAATTTCCTGAACACTATCCTTTTCGCTGTATGAGAGTGTACCTGGGGAGCAGCTAAAGGGGTTTTCACTTTTCAAATTAAATCTAAGCTCCCATTCAACTTGAGGTTTATCAGGATATTTGAATATTCTTTAAATAACTATTTATAAAATCTATTTTAACAAGTCTTACATATTCAGCATCATCTTTGTTTATGTGCATGTGATGTACATATTATTTCTTTTTTGTTATCAATGAGTATGTCTTTGTTATGTCGCCATTTATGTTGCTAGAATTGTCTTCTTAAGGAAAGGCCACTTGAGCAATCTTAAAAAAAATTTTAATTTCACTTTACAGTAATTTATTTGAAATTAAAGCGTTCATTTTGTTTTCGACCGAGATCAAAAGCTTAAACTTAAAATTTTTTAACTGCATTTCCCAATGTTCAAAACAATCGTTTTGGCCACAAAATTTTTTGCAAATGTAAAGTTCAAATTTTGTTTGGTCGTATTTTCTTTTTCATCACTGTATGCTTGCACTTGGTTTATTCATTTCATTTTCTTTTCGCAAAAATTCATCTTCTTTCCTTTTAAGTCTATTTCTTTTTCAAGTAATTCAGTTCTCCTTTTCAGAAATTCAAGATCATTTTTAAGTTTTAACAACTCAATTTTCGAAATAAAGGATTACGTTTTGAGGTTCTAAAAGTGATTATTCACAGTATCTGTCGTCCCTACACTATACAACTTTTAAGAGCAACAGAAAAAAGAAAACTTATCAAAGAAAACAATCAAAGTAAATACTAGACAGTATCCAAGTGACAAAAATTAGTTCTAAATAACTAATTATCACAGTAAAAAAGACAAAAATTACAGCTTTAATCCAGAGGATTAACAGCAATTTAATAAGAAGAATTATTTAATTTTTTTTAGAAATATTCTTCTTTATTTACAACAAGCTTCTTTCAAACAAACACCAAACTCTGTACTAAAAAATTAAGAATTTTTTACAAAATACAAATTTATTAAAGAAAAAAAAATCGCAATAAAATTCGGTTATATGAGAGCATTCATTAATGAAAGATGCTGAAATGAAAATATGAAAAGCGCTCAGCACTAAAATAAAAATGCTCAGTACTGAGCTAAAATTGACAATTTCAATGAGCGCTCACTTCTCTCAGTTTACCGAACCGTTAAATCGAGCCAGCTCGCAGCTTAGCTGCAAAACCTGCTGCTCTCTTACGATTTTTTCTTTATCAAAACGAAATTAGGACCCTAGAGGAGTCCTTGGTGGAAATCGGACCCGCGAACTTCAGACTAGTAGCGTAACTAGTAGTTACACTACCCACTAGTCTGTGGGGCAAACAAAGGAGCACAATTTTAAATGTGGGGCAAATTAATAGATAATCTATCCGGCTCGAGTTAAAATTTTTCATTTTAGATGAATAGTTTTTTCAAATAATTTGATTTTATTATTACATATTGCCCCTTATTATGATAGTCGACGTCGACGTCACATCAAGTCGACATCAATATATTGGCAATTGTGGAATCGTTATCGAGAACTATTAAATATTATTGATAGGATATTACTACTACTATGGCTTATAAAATTACAATTGGCCATCAATATTAGTTAATTATTGCCTACAACGGGTTCAGAACTGTTGTCTTTTTTTACTGTCGACTTGATGTGACGTCGACGTTGACAATCATAATAAGGGGGATTGTTTTTTTACAACAATAAGTGCGTAATTTCCATGTATCTACATTTTAAGGACTGAGTAAAGTCAATGCTGAATAAAACCTCTACATTTTAATTTGAAAAATATGTTTCATAAACCACAATTTTAATTTTCTTTCAATATCTTATTTCGTTTCGAATGTATATGCGATTTATCTTCTTAAAGGGGCTGGTTAAAATAAGCTGGAAGCCACTGTATATGCAATTTATTTTATTTTTTTCTCTTCTATTCTTCCTTATGGTTTTTTAATACGCAAATCAAGGCAAATCAATAAGGATATGCACTGCCGCTATATAACACTAATCATTTTTGTAGTGTTACTGACACAATAAAAGTCAGCTGTTTAGTGGAAGCAAGTTTTCTTTTGCCAATAGAGCAAGTTGTCGTTTTACATGAAAATTACGAAAGGATTAAAAAAATATTTGTATACGAGTAATTAATATTATTTTTATTATTTAAATAATTATCGTATTTTACTATTACACTGTTTGGTAGGTACGAATCCATTCGCTCCTTTTTTGGTTCCTAATTATAACAAACTTGATAACAACAAGTTAGTAAATTACATAATCGTTACTGTACAAAATTAATAATTGTTGAACTTTTAAGTTTTTAAATCGAACTACAAATGGTCCAGTAAAAACAGCTGACTATATATGTGTTTTTATAAAGTGTTTTTTGGCCTTTCAGCAACAACAAAAAATCCATGAGGCAATGCATACTCTTATATTAATTCACCTTCGTCTTTTTGGCGACTTTTAATATTTTAATAAATATGTATGACGGGAGCCATCATTTATTGTAATATTTGGCAAATTATTACCAAACACATGAAAAGCTGTTGATAAGTACACAAATAAAGGCGGATGTTGATGGTGTGGCGGTCATCGAATCGAAACCGGATTAGCTTCACATAATATATCTCTTAAATTTTATTTAAATATTATTTTGAAATCACATGCTTTTTAACATCGTCCTGTAAAGCTTAAAGTCCATTAATCTTCAGTTATTTATAGTCGATTTTGAAATACATGTCTCGGTTTCTTCTTCAGGCTCTTTACACTGCTCTTCATAGACTGAAAGAAGTTCTTATTATTACCGATGATCTCCTAAGAATTCAGTACGCCAATAGATCTGCAGAAAGGTTGCTCCATATGCGATTGGTAAAAAATTAAATATAATGTTTTATGTAATTTTCTAAATATATTGTGGATTGTTATTATTTTGTTCAAATAGGATGAAATTATAAATAAGCCACTGGATGAAATCTTTGTTTCGGATGTTTCCATTATAAATCATAACACAGGCAAAGGT
Source organism: Germaria angustata (assembly GCA_963681545.1). Lineage (NCBI taxonomy): Eukaryota > Metazoa > Arthropoda > Insecta > Diptera > Tachinidae > Germaria > Germaria angustata. The sequence goes on along the minus strand of OY813002.1, from coordinate 48,273,291 downwards.
ATGCGCGAGTTTGATGGAATATTGACAGTCAAAAGAAAGAATCAGGATGGAATACCAATGCATGTGCGGGTGGTTCCAGTTGTTTGTATTGGCAGGTATGTACCCAAAATGAAATACTAGTTGCTCTTGTAGCAGACTAAATTCTATTAGATATTTCATCCTAAATTGCTATGTTTAACCTTTCTTAACATTTACTTATGTAGGTGGTGGTTGTAAATAAAATAAATAACTCATAAATAAGCTAAATAACTCTCTTTTTGTTCACACAATTATTTCACGAATATTCTTTTTAACAAAACTCTTTATTACGGCAACACAATGGTGCCCTTAGATATAAGGCACTTTACACACGACTAGCTTCGACTACGATGTTGTCTATATCGCTGTTTACAGACGACTCACTCACACCATAAACTACCTAGACCCGACAACTTTGAAAACGTGCATAAAGTTTGTGTAAAAGAGATAGCCAAACTATTTGTTTTTATATAGATATCTCTTCACACAAACTTTATGCACGTTATATATACAAAGTTTATGCAAAATATGATTCGGACCCTTTTTATACGTCAAAGTTGGGTATTCTGTGTATATTCTGTGCTCACACTGCTTAACAGCAGAGCTTTTATAGTAATAAGATCATCCGTCATTCGTCGACTTTTTCAACTGACGTTAATGCAATGACGGATGAGGTTGGCACAATGAGTACTTTGTTAACGTGTGGAAATCAGCTGTTTTTTACATGTTTGCAACATTTCTTTTTATTAAAGAGTAAAAATTTTCGATGGATTTTGTAGATATTATGGAGTTTCTTTTAATTATAATTTTGCTTTATAAAGCTCAAGCTTGTCTTGATATAATGGATAAAAGTCGAAGATTTTGGGTCAGAGCTCTAATTTCAAATAATAAATAAAAGCCATAAAATTTTTTTCACAAAATTCATTTTATTCGCTATTGTGTACATACATACATATATAAAAATTATGTAATGGTTAACAAGCTAATTCATTATTAAATAGGTTATATTGTAAAACAACAATAAAAAAAGAATTAATAAAAAAACAGTCTTCAATGACTAGGTACAGAGTTGCAAAAGATTCACGTCAGTACCTGCCCGAAGGCCTAACCTGACGGTGTACTATTGCACAAGGGTGAATAAAGCACGTTCACCACCGCCCCAGTAGCCCCCGCCAAAGGCACATGACTGGAGCGCCAACTAACATGTGCCCCTGACAGGGACAACATGGTAGCAAGTTCCGTACAGGCTGCAGAACCATGTACAGACACCTTGCTAAGATGCTTGGAGCTATCTAACCTCCTACTACCCAAATGGCACGGCAGTGGAAATTTTACCCCCATCTGACCTGAGGCTTCACCTACCGTAACCATTAGAGCAGCTCTGTCGAATAGCAACAGCACCTAGAGATATATGGCCTGAAGAGAACATCCACATCATGCCACTAGCCCATGATTGAAGACACACTCATCCAGCCCATACCTCTCCCCGCGTATCTTTGGGTTTTGACCACAGCCACCACGTGATCCCCGAAGGGGCCTCACCAATAACCAGTCTAGGACACGTCCTAGGGGCTACTGGTTCCCGTGGCACCAGATAGGACTCTGGTCAGCCGCGTGTTAAAAACACCTCCGATTTTAGGTCCCGTGCAAACCTGAGGTATCGGTAGCACCTCTACCCAGACAAGCATAGGCAGAGCTACTTCCTTAAATTAAATATATGCACGCCCGTTGCCCTGTTATGTCCAGGGATAGGGTAGTGACATATAAGTTCAAGGGGTAATTGGCCAAAGGTCAAGGTCTGGAAAAACCAGATTACCCACTTACCGGACGAGCGAGCGAACCCACTTTCACCTTTAATTTACTTGCATGCGCGCCCGTTGCCCTGTTGTTTCAGGGATTGGGTAGCAACATACAAGTTTTTAGGGGTTATCAGCAAAAAGGCCTAGGTCCGGAAACCTGATAACCCTATACCCCGGGAAGCACAACACCAAGCCACCAAGACAAGATGTATTGACCGTGCCCCCCGGGGGGAATGACTAGGTACAAACGCATATAAACAGAAAATTGTTTTTGTAAAACAAAACTAAATTTTTATTTAATTAAATTATTTTTTATTTAATTTTTGCAATCGCCAATTTTTGCCGCCACACAACAAAAATAATTATGTATATGAAAATATACGAAAGATCAACTGTTAATTAAAACAAAACATACAGAAAAATCAACTGATAGTTGTCAAAGTACTCAACGTACGTGAAAAGTTAAAAGTTGACCAACTTTCATACGTTGCGTTGAAGGAGACGTAGTGTATATAACAAAGCTCATAACAAAACCTGTATTTTAACTTAGCTGTCAGTTGAAAAAGTTGACGGATGACGGATTCTATGTGCCCCAGCCTTTACTTGAAAGTTGTGGAGTGATCAAGAAGCGGTCGTTAATTTCAAATCTCTATTTAATTACTAATAGCTTGTTTCCACGATAATTTGAATCTCCTGAAGCAAGTTTATGAATATGCTGTTTACACGACTCATCTATCTGCTTCGATTTTATAATTTTTTTCTTTCCATTGTTTTTTAACTTTTATAAAATTTCAATAAATTAACTTTTCACTCAATTCAAATTTATTATTACGTTTAGGAAACACACACAAAAAACAATTTTATTTTTTATTTTTTCACTTTTAATTTTGCTTTGTTTACAAAAATATTAATTAACAAACACAAACTGCGAAGCTACTTGGCTTATCTGCAGAGACACCCGGAGTCTGCGGCAGGAGTCGAACCTGCGACCTTCGGACTACCAGTCTAGTACACTAGCTACTAGTCTACGAAGGCGCTCATTTGTCACTAGTTGTCAATATTTATTTAATTTTGACAACTAGTGCAGATAAACTTACGATAAAAATTAGAGAAGAGAGGATTTTTTCTTGATTCGCAAGTAGATTCAATATGAATCTACCTGCTTCGCTCTCAAAATTTTGTATGGCGAAGCAAGTTGATTCGCTCATGATTGGGGTGTGAAGCAAGAATAGAGAGCGAAGCAGGTTCCGTGGAAACAAGCTATAATAGTCGTTGCATTTTTGAAGCGTTATTAAAGCATTTTTCATTATGGCATTTTTGTTGTTTGCATCTGTTTACTGTGTATCAATGTCGTAGTTGTTGTTCTTAGTCATTTGTCATTATGTTTGTTGTTATTGATTGCGTATAGGTGAAGTTTGTTGAATTATTGTTTAAGATGCCAGAACTTTTCTTTCCATAGTGGGATAAAAGTGAATAACATAACATACACAATTTCGATTAATATTTATTTCTGAAATCGATTTTTATAAAAATATTTATAAACATCATGTACATGTTTTATAACAACAGAGAGCTTTAGGTTAGGTTAGGTTAGGTCGATTGGAGGGGTATGTCAGCCCATGTCATACGACATACACCTAAGCCAATGAAGGCTTGTTGTGCGCTCCTTTGAATTTAACCATAACATATTGACCCAAAGGTCTAGAGAAACTCCGTGTCACTCACAAAGTTCCTTAATTTCCTCCAGCATATTCCCCGTAATCGGCTTATGTCCGGTAAGATTTCAACAGAGAGCTTTAGTTTTCAAAAGATTTAGTTTCGAACGTCATAGCTTTTATTCCAGCTTAAATGATTTACATGGGTTGGGCTTATAGCAGACATAAAACTGATAAATTTTTAATAATCCTGTAATTTATTGGAACCAGTGCGTCATAGTATTGGTAGCGAAAAGTAAAAAACTCAGACATTTATTATAATGTAAATTCTTTTTCGCATTTAAAAGAAAATCTTCTGATAAATCCAAAACCTACACATTTAAAAAACTTAGGATAGCTGTACCCTGCCACGCTTGGCAGTGCCCAACTTCGATGTAAATTTTATGATTTATAATACAAATCATTTTACAACTTCATCTAAATATTTTCTATTATATAAATAATAATGTATATTTTATATTATATATAACCAACCATTTATTTCTTCATCTATGACGTGGAATCTACTGAAAGTCGTTGTGTTGAACTCCAAATCTCTGTTCGTGCATGACAAAGTCACAGTGTCCAGTCATCACAGACAATAGTATTGATATTTTTTTTCCTACTCATGGAAAGTTGGGATGTTGTGTCGGCCATGCTTACGCGAGGTTAGAGTAAGCACTTACGTCGGTGGTGGACACGATATTTATTCTCAAATACTCTGTCAAATCTTTGATAGCCACGATCTATTTTTGGAAAATCGTAAAGTGATCCAGCATTTCTAAAATCCCTTGAGCACACCTCCATTTTTATACCCTCGTGGCCCTCTGAGCCTCCTGAGTATAATTTTACGCTTCTTATTCTTCCTATGGTACCACTACTATAATGTATTCCCCATGCTTCGTGAGCTTGCATCCCTATTTTGTAGAGGCGTTCATGGCTTAAAACGGATATGTTGTAGTTATTGCCATCTCCTTACGAACAAAAACACTGGTAGAAGATGTAGAATCATCTCTAACATATTCATAAGAAAAGTCTGTTATTCTATAACATATTAAATTATGCATATCATTTCGCCATAGCATCCCATTAGACTATAATCCCTCATAAAATGATAGGACGAACTATAGCTTTATAGATATGAAAAATTGTGCCAAGCCCATACAATATCATTTCGTATGTTAGATTGAATCCAGGCCTGTAATTAATTTATTTGTTTCACTTTCCACTCAAAATTTTTGTGCACTTGTTTTTAAAAAATCAGTGTTAGACAAGAATTCAAATACGTAAGACTATTTTAAATCTTAAAGAAATTTTAGCATAAAATTAAATTTACTAATTATTTAAATATGTAGAAATGTATAGACAGCATTTGAAAGTGTATTCCAGTCTTTTTGTTGTGTTAGTGGAGATGTGGTGGAAGGTACACCACAGCGAAGAATTAGCAAAACAAAAATGATCGCTAAAAGTTTGAATTCTCAAAACAAAAGTGATTGTTCGCAATGACGAACTTAATTTTAAGTAAAAACGTTATCTTCGGTAACCTGAGCAAACCTTTATAAAGGATATCGCAATTCCTTTTTAGCGAACGCGAATCTTGAAAATAACTAGAAATAAAAATGCTAAAAAGTCTCTCTCAAAAGAAAGCAAAAGAAAATGCATCGGCTTTTCTACTTTTCATATGCGAAAGAATAATAAACAGGTCATTTGCAAGTCAATATTTAAAGTGTGTAGGACGAGAATATTTGCTCGTGTGCTGGCGAAACAGTTTTCAAGGACCGAAACCAACAGCAAAAAACGTATAAGGGATCTCCTCCGACTTGAACTAGTCGACGTAAGAAAATGCAAGTTTCTGCTTATAATAATTCTGATTTCAACTTAATTTAAAAAATAAATCTTCATTCTTGGAAAAGGAGTTTGCAATATGCTCATGATAAATTAATAAGTCGGCTACGTGCCAAAAAATTTAAGTTGAAATCAATGAAACTGGGCATCCCCAGTAAGTTAATTATTTATTTATTAATATACATACATAAATCACTTGTATACTTATGAATATGAACATTATACACTAGAGCCCCGACTTGCGTCGTCCCGATTTGCGTCGCTTCGATTTGCGTCGCTTTTTAAAAACTGGATAAATTCGATTTGCGTCGTTGCAATTTCAAGTTGCGTCGGTCCGAGTTGCGTCGTTTTGACCCCGATTTGCGTCGATTCGATTTGCATCGTTTTGATTTCGATTTGCGTCGTTTTGATTTCGATTTGAGCCGCTAAAAACGGTTAAATTGTTTACTACAGCATTGTGGATTACCATTTTTAGCATTTGTAGTGCCTGTTATAGCATCTTTTCTGTCTTTTAGCATTTTTACGACTTCTGGCCTGTACATTAAGAAGTTTTCAAATTGCGTGAAGTAAGGGGAATTCCCTTTTCTTTGTTATATAAGAGGTGCTAAGAACAACTGTCTGGTTATGGTAAGAATTTAGCGTGTTATTCGCCAAAAGCCATCCAATCAAATGTTGAGTTGTTGATTTAGATTTATCATCTGAAGAGAGTTCAATGTATGCTAAATAAATTAAAATTGTTTAATGCATCTACTTTTTATGAATATACATACATATGTATGTACATATGTAAATGAATTTAATTTTTATTATTATTTTTTTTTTAATTTACTGTTTTATTTCTTTATAATAATTATAAACATGAGTTAAAGTAAATGAAATAAATAAAAATGTATTCATTGTTGTTTTTTTTTAAATCAAAAATACAATACTTTTTGCTTTGTTTTTAATATTTCCCCCAATAAATTAAATTTCAGTGCATTTATATAGAAAAAGGTGATTCGATTTGCGTCGTTTCGATTTGCGTCGCGTTTTTCAGGTCCCCATTAACGACGCAAGTCGGGGCTCTAGTGTACACATAACTAATACAACCTCATTATGCAATTTTTTTATTATTTGAATGTCTAATAAAAAACTCTTTTTATTAACACTTTTAAGAGCACTTAGTGTTGAAATTTACCGGGATTGTACCAAAAAATATATACGAATATAAACATTTAACTTTTAAAATTTTTTGAATAATTATTTTGGAGAATATCCCGAAAATTAAATTTAATGCGTATTGCTGAACAAGAACTTTATTTTCTGTTTTGCCAATGATTCGCATCAAAGAGACGTCTAATTTTATATGGTTGAGAGAAATATAAATAGATTCGTCGGATATAAATTGCCTGCAAGCATACGAATTTAAATGCTGCGCAATCAGGTTGAATCTTCTGATTAGCATCAATGCCCATAAATGTCCACATAAACACATATTCATTAGATAATTTTTCAATAGTTTAATTTTTATGTTAATTTTTCAGAACTCCTACACACTATGTATTTAACTTCGATGTACCTGGTGGTCAGACGGACTTCATTGCAACTCTACCGCAACCAAAAGAAGCCCCTAGAGGTTCACTTCACTCCATACGACGGGGAAGTTTTGATGTCCGATCAATCGCATCTGATGGTCTCAGGCGCACAAGCCTAGCAAAGTTAACGTCATTACCTTTAGAGGCACCTATAACAAAGGTAAGATTGCTTAAATGAACACTACAGCTGTGTACTCTATTGAAAATAATAACAAATCGCACAACCAGTTGTCTTCATATACATGCATATATACATATTTCGTATATTCGCAAAGAAGAGTTTTGACGTTTGTCATATCAAAACTTTTGGTAAAAGTACTCAAATTCTTCGCTCTCCAGTTTTATTGCGGGTTACTCGTTGGCCTGATAAGCCAGAGTGTAAAATGATTCTACGAACAAAACGATACAAGACAAATATATAAATTTGGGATCTCGTGGAATCACCACGACTTGCACAGGCATACAAAGAAAATGAGCACTACCGACTGGATCTTTTAAGACTTAGCGAATTCAGATGGAACGACCAAGGAAAATTTTGCTCATGAACGGAAAAGTACTTCTATTACAACCATATTAACGCTGAAGGAATTTTATGCCACCTGAAATGAAAAAGTTCATGATTAGTTATAAACCTGTCTTTTATAGGTTCAAAAATCTTCGTAAACATACCTTTTACGAACATCTAGCCCCAGAGGCATCCAAAATTCAGAAAAGGCGACATAAAAATTTAAATTGAAGATATGAATGCTAAAGTTGGCACCGATCCGTGATGGATTAGCATGCATTATAGTGAAGTCGAAACAGCAACGGTGAATGTCTTTTATACATTTGTGCGCAGCATCAGATCTTATTACAGAAACTAAATTCCCACATCGCGACATCCACAAATATACGTGGAAATCTCAAAATGGTGCAACTTGAAATCAAACTGACCACTATCTAATCAATACGAGGAGCAGATATTTATAGTGGCCATCAACAAAATGTCATCAGAAACAAAGTGGTAAAATAAATGCACAGCGCACGTAGTCGCTACTCTTACTTACTACAAAAAAGAACAACAATAAAACAAAACATGACACTATTGTATGTGAATGCGATAAAAGTGAGCATACCGTACAAATACCCTATAAAACCGACGAGTCATGAAGGACCATAGAGGAAAGGATAACTTGAAGGAAAAATTAAATATGGCGGGAAGTCAACAGGAAGAGCAAATTATATAAGCTGCTTGTAAATCTAAGAAAAAAAGGTACTGGCGTCATTATATCAATCAAATCCCACACCAAGCATGATCCACATGTCTTCGTTACAAAATTCCAGGTGCTAACGAGGTTATCAGAAAGCTAAACGGCGAAAAATTGAGCGGGACATCTATCAAAAAGTTTGCAAGCAATGCTGTTTCGCCCTATGATGAAGAGCAACAGCAAATCAGCGAAAGCGCCAACCTCCCTCTCTGATCGCACACATTAGATTGATACAGGAAGCGTTGTAGACCTCAAACTTCCAACATTTTAAAGAAGGTAATATTGTCACTAAGTGAAAAAAGGAGATTTGAGCGAGAAACTAGACGGCCATAACACTGCTCAACATCAATTAGAAAATCGTTGCCTCCATCATCTAAAAGAAGATACCTCCCGCAGTAGAGTCGTTAATCTGACATGCGTGCGCAATATAAATAGCATTCGCCGATATTCCCAGTGAAGTGAAATTCTAAAACAAAAAAAAAGTATTTTTTTATTATATGATAATAAAACAAATAAAAAAGGGTGATGTAAACGTTTTCAAGGATACACACACAGATGGCCTTCGAGAGTTTTGCGTCTCGATCTTGGGCGTGTTAATAGTCTTGCCTGAACCAACTGTATCGTACTTTATTTATTTTGTTAGAAATTTCTATTGGCACGTGCAACTGTTTTTATTGCAGAATAGGATTTCGGGAATTGCTGCTTCCTATATGAAGGTACAGGTCAATTGACAGTACCCAAAGGAAGTTTTTCTTTTGTGGGATACATGTGTTCTATAGCATCAACATACAAATTCACTAGCGTGCTTGACTGTATGTATGTGTGTATTATTGATGTAACAAAAGGCATTTTTAGATATTCGCCAATACGAGTATCTGAGGCAATATTCGCGAATACGAATAAGAACATTAAATTTGAATTGAAAAATTTTTCATTCATCAATATAATTTATAAAATGTATCATAGAGTACTTTAAAACCAATACAAAATACAAACTCCTTTCGTAAAGTTACTGCATTATTGTTCTCGGGAATGTACTTAAACACGTCTAATAACAAAAAATAGAAAACGAAAATTACCACACATCTACATTTAACATTAATAACACATACCGAGAATAAAATACTTTCTTGTCTTTCATAATCGAACGAGCTCCACCGTTGCGTACGTTCGGAGCATACACGTATTCAAGATTATTTTATTCCTGATGACTGCCCTCGTATTCTCTGCGATTTGTATTGGTTTTAAGTTTACCACAAGAAAATTTATATTTTAAGTTTTATATATTAAAGTTTTTCATATTAAACATTATTACACATTTATATTTTTGTGCTATTTACCTAATGCAATTTTTTTGCATTGTATTATTATTTATTTAACAAAAACATATGACTATATTTAATTGAATTTGCCAAATACGAATACGAATATTTGTTACATCACTAATACTTATGTGTACTTTGTTAGTACAATATGTTTGTGAAGACTTTTTGCCAAGGTGTGATGAGCATATTATGTTTCATGACGACCATGGTATGCAACTAATTTTTAATCTCATGTGATGAACGAATCCCCAGTTTTACTCTGTTTTCCATGTTTTGTTCAATTCTTATTACACTTAAACTCATTGATTTTTTCCTTCTTTTTATTTATTTAACCGTGTTGCACTACACTGAACTGCATTCCATTCGTCTGATTTGTCTTGTTATAAAATTAAAAAACGCTCGTCAATTGGATTTAAAAAAATGTAAATTGCAACGAAAAATTGTAAAATCAAATGTGATTTGCTATGAAGATAATAAATTTACTCTCGCAAGTACAGGAAAATTGCTCAGCGGATGAAGCACGTCTTATTGATAAGGTAATGGAATTTTTGAAACGTGAAGGATTATACAGTCCACAAATGAAAGAAATTCGACCAGATGATCCGATTGCAACAGATTTAATAGGTGCCCTTCTGACGGTAAGTACATCTATACATATATATATATATATATATATATATATATATATATATATATATATATATATATATATATATATATATATATATATATATATACATATATATATATATATATATATATATATATATATATATATATACTTATATATAAATATATATATATATATATATATATATATATATATATATATATATATATATATATATATATATATATATATATATATATATATATTATAATCTATGTTATTACTTACTATTAAAGAAATCAAACCAAGTATATTAAATTAATTGTAACAACAAATTCCAATTTGTTATTGTTATATTAAATTTCTTAACGAAGGCACCCAAAGAAGTTTTGAATTTTTCAATATAATAAAGGTGTTTAATAAAGAAATTGACCTCATGATCACTGATAAAAATGTAAGTATGTGTAAGAGGTGGCACAAAGTACTGTCAAAGCTGAAGAGTAATGTTATAATTTTAACTGGCTGCCATTTTGTTATAAATGTAAAATTCATTCGTGAGGTGTTTATCGCTCCATGGGTTGTTGACACTAATTCTTTATATATCCACCTCATAAATTTTAAATGAAAAAAAAATTGCATTACTGTTGCGCCACTCTGTATATAGACAAAAAGTTGAAAAGATAATACATTTTAATTTCTAAAGAAAAAATGAACACAGAAAACCGAAGACTTCGTAACGAATTTTTGGTCACTTGAAAAATCTCTTTAAATCACAAAATTCCATCCTTCGAAATTAATTGAAATTCATTATGCAATACAAAATCTCATTATTGCCATATGAATCGTTATCGATTGCTAATAACCTCTTAAGTTGGGTTTACAATATAAGATTTTGCTTCTACAAAAATTCTGTCTGTATTAAAGAAAAAGGGATTAAAATTCTGTTGTAAATTTTTTCAGTTTTACACTATTAGACTGAAGTAGAAAGTGAAATAAAAGTAAAATCATATAAAATAGTAAACAGATGGTTAAAAAGTCGCCCCTACTGCAATTTGCAATACTAAAACTATTAAAGAATCTAAACAAATATAAAATTAATATAAACAATTAAAGGAAAATTAAAGAACTTGGCGTCGTAATTTCAACCTAAAATTACTCGTATATACGTGTTGTTTTTGTAACAATTCCCGGTTGAGAAAATTTAAATTAAGGTCCGCTTGTCAAATTTTCATCCACGTACTGAGTGTAATTTCGGTTTACTCTGTAATATTTTCGCCATTCTACACAAATTTTTAACAGATCATGTTCGTGGTGTGATAATGTAATGGGAGATTTATAATGCGTGAGGGCAAGCAATAAGAACATGTCAAAAGAGCGTAAATCTTATCATTCTTGCGAAAATGAATCATAAGTTAAGGCACTGATAACGGAGAAAAGAAGATAGAAGTAGTAAAGCGATTCGAAATTATTCCAATTACTCTTACTTCAATTCTTTATGCGTCCACTTAAGTTAGTGAGGGCATTGGTCAAGTTCGGCGTTTTTTATAAATTTTTTATATCAGTGCCAACAAAAATATTAGTTGCAATAAAAAGTCAAAATACTTAAATTTGTTTTTGCCAGGAAACCAATGACAAACCTGATTATAGGATTCTGGTAATAAGGGATGAATCTGTGGCTCGTTAATTGCAAGGTCGGAAAATTTTCTTGGCGTTTATGGAAACTTCTCAAGGTCGTAGGCAATATTTCTGAGTTATTTTTGGACAGAGTCAGCTTCCGTACCAATACATTACAATAAATAATCTTATGGCATTGATATCGGACTTAGGAGCTGCTTCAATTTCTACGTAATACGGGCTACTGCCAGCAAGGCAGCAGACAATAATTTTATTTACGAAACTTTTAGCTTTAAGTGCCCCACATAAAATTGTTAATTCTAAAAATTGTGTGGAAACACTATCTTTTGCTACTATCGATAAGTGATCCCTCTGCAACAGTACGTGGTATTTCGCAAAAACACAATGGGTATTACTTTTCGTGTTGTATTTATTGCCGTGATGAAGCCAATATGTTGTTAATTCGCTTTGAAACAAAGTTTTTTTAATTAAAAGCCAAATAATTTAAGACTTTTAGAACAGTCAGGGGTGTTCTGAAAATCACTTTTTGTCAACGTGATTTCAAATCACGCAAAAAGTGTTCTGTACACAAAAATTATTGAAATCACGTGATTTAAAACGGGACAGCTAAATGCCTATTGGTTTGAAATCACTCGCTTATTTATTCTAAGTAATTCGTTTAGAATCTATTAAAAATGTTATTATATACTTCATATGATATGTTTTATATTTATTTTTGTAATAAAACTAGCGGGCCCGTTGCCTGCTTCGCACGGCAAAACAAAATAAGAAAAGAAACACACTTGTTTTTAATAAAGTTGGTTTACTCATCAAAAAATGTGAAGAAATGGATTATGATAAGATCAATCCCCAATGACGTCCAAAGAGAAAAGAGAAATGATAACAAATTGCTATTTGCATCACTCCGTGCAATGCTCTCCAATACACAAACGACCAAAATGTATTCAATACTAATGAATGCTGTATGCGGTACAAAAAATGCCTGCGGCAAAAACACACTCACTTCACATACGCACCGCACACACACGCGTTATCGGATTTTAACCAAACTTCATATAAACCATATATGGGCCACTGCCTACGTAGTGTATAAGTTTGGTAGAAATCGCTCGACGCGTTTATGATTAGTTCGGCGACGTACATATACGGACTTATTTTTATATATATAGATTATATTTTATGCACACAAAAACGTATATATTACGCTGCTTGTTTTGTTTGCTTTGTTTACCAATGTTCGTGATTTACTTTTTCTCTTTAGCAGTCAGCTGGTTTGTTTTTTCGAAGATATTTCTGAAAGATATCCATGATGGACACAAGTTTTACTCTAACGCTTGCACCACATTCAACAAGATTTTACAAAAAGTGGACCGCCCCATACTAATATTAACATCATTGGCTATAACCGCTTGATAAGATCCGACGGCTAGGAATCTAAGCACAGCCGCTAGCTGTATATTTGCAGGAATACTGCTCTGTGGTAACTTTGGTGCTAGATCTTCCAATACCATATAGAAAGATCTTCTGTTAAGCCGGTAAAACGAGACGAAGCTGGAAAACAATTGGACTAGACCTTTTACATCAATTTAATTGTGCTTACTTACAAGGTTTCGCTTGTATCCATAGGATTTGACAAGTCCCGTAAATGACCTTTTATTGTAATTAAAAATGTAAGAATATAAACAAACAAAGCATAAATGTAAAAAGTCAGCTGTCAAGTCAGCACCTACAATCGCAAAATCGCGTGATTTGCAGAACAGCATCAAATCGTCTGCGTGATTTGAAGACAGTTCGTGCTTTGAAACCACGCCGTTTTCAGAACAGGCCTGAGTATCACTGAATTTTTGAAAATATCGAACAAAAAGAGTATCAAAACGTGCTTCAATTAACAAGTGTAATTAATAAAATCTGTACAAAAAATTTTTAAACTCGCGACAGAGAGTTTGTGTGACCACCTTTGATGTTTGTTGTTGCTCTTATCGTATTTCATATCGATATACATATTTAATCAATCCATATCACATTTTTTTAAAAATTTTCTTACATTTCTACAATCTAACTGTCTAGGGACCAAATATTTATTCATCCCGACGTAGTTCAAATGACTCTATAGTTAAGTCTGGTCGTCCCTACAATAGTACAAATACTCCTGTCATAATGCCAGCCAAAATGAAGGTAAGTGCTCAATGTGTGTATGTCAATGATAAGAAATGAGAAAAATGTATTCTCTTTTCGTTATTTTGAATAGTCAACTCCTCTGATTATGGAAGTACTGGAAGAGTCTCTGAACTGGGAATTTAATATTTTTAATCTAGAAGACATCACTGAGAGACATCCGCTTTTGTATTTAGGTATGGAAGTGTTTAGGCGTTTTGATGTATTTAGTACTCTTGGAGTGGATGAAGCAGTATGTAAAAACTGGCTGGCCTTAATAGAAAGTCATTACCATGCCGATAACTCTTATCACAACAGCACTCACGCAGCAGACGTTATGCAGGTAAAGTCAATTTCCATTCTTATCATTCCTTAAGACATCTGCGCCTTAATTGATTTCTTCCCAATTTTAGGCAACTGGTGTTTTCATATCACAACTGGCTGCCAAGGATTTAGTTATGGATCGCTTAGAAGAAGCTACAGCTCTAATTGCTGCCGCTGCCCATGATGTTGATCATCCTGGACGTTCATCAGCCTTTCTTTGTAACTCTAATAGTCCGTTGGCGGTAATGTACAACGATTTAAGCGTACTCGAATCACATCATGCATCAACTACTTTTAGACTAGCGTTAGGTATTAGTGATTTCTTGAAAATCTTTGAAATCAAATAACTTATAAATTTTACTTTCACTTCCATGAATACACCTGTCAACGATTTCCGCACCTAATCTCAATACCTTTACAAGTAGCTGATGACAACGCAAATATTTTTAAGAATTTGGATAAAGATACTTACAAATTGGCACGGAGTACTATTATCGATATGATCTTGGCCACCGAAATGACACGTCATTTCGAACATTTGGCCAAATTTGTCAGTGTTTTCGGCACCGAAGTTGAACCACGAGATGTAAGTGAATTTGCAACTACGATGATAAGTCCACTTTTTTGTGTGAGTTTGTTGTAAATATATACCAGTTAAAAAGAAGTCGAACTAATCTAAATTAAGAGCAGCATCCAAATTTAGTTTTTTGATTTTCATAATTTTTGTCGCTTTTGTTATTGCAGCAGTCAGTTTGCATGAAAGTGTTTCGTACTCGTAGTAATTACGTATGCAGTGGGCATCTATAACAAAATCTATTTGTAATTCCAATAAAAAAAACTTAATTCTTCTACTGTCGTCTAATAACTTATAATTGCTTGAGGGTGCACTTAGTTTTAGTTTCTGGATTAATTCTTTGTGTTCTACTTGATCAAAAGCTTAAAAAGCGTCAATAAAGGGAGCTGAACAAATATTTATTTTCTGTGATTTCTGTGCACTTCCAACCACATTCACAAATATGTATGTGTTTCTGTTTGTTCGATAGTCTGACTTACATCCACTCTCATTTAGTGTGGGTGTCATATAGTTTTGACACATTAGACAACAGACTTATGACATTATGAAACTCTTTTCCGTATGGTCTTTTTCGGACTATTTGAACTAGGCTTAATGATCGGTCAGCTAAACCAAGGGGAGGGAAACACAAAAAAATGCATCTGTTACAGGAGAAGATTCTGAATTAATAAAACGCTTCTAAATCATTGCAAGTAATATCGTGTTGTAAAATGGTAAACACAACGAAACAGCTAAACTTTACATTGATTATTGGAAGAATATACCATCGACTTTTGGGATGAGTTTTAATTTTGATTCGGTAAATTGGCAGAAAGCGACAGGAAATTTAATACAGATGGTCGAAATGTTAGCGGATATTTTTCCGTTGTTATTGTTCAGCTGTTGCTTTGAAAACTTTTCTCCAGATTGGTCGTTCCGTAGCTCAGCACGCATGTTCGTAGCAAATTTGATTTTCTTTACGTGTTTCCACAAAACGGGCGACTTCAAACATGCATTAGTTTCATCGACCATCGGCGCTGACCATGGAATCACTGCTAATGTTTACCGAAAAGCAACTGCCAACAGAATCATCGCACCACCAAACTCTCTTTCATTGCTTCGTAAGTCTTGCATCGCTATGTCTAATGCCAGCAACGACTTTTTATTCGCCATCGTACACTCGTACCAAACGATCAGTTTGCTTTGCTGTAAAACTTTGGCAACCGCACTGTTTTTTTAATTGTTGCATGTTGGATTTTAATTGAATTGCATATTCAATGGCAACTTAAGTGCTGAATGAACATTTCAACCGCCTTCCAACAATGCTGCTGCAATTCCTAATGAAGTCAGTGCTTCTGCGGGCGATTCGTGTCTAAAATTATTGAATCAAAAAAGTTTTTCCATTTCCAACGGTAGTGTTAAAAAAACCTCTCTCCAGTTTCCTCTTTTACAACTTTCACACGAGTTTCGTACGCATATTTTTGTTATTGATGCAACAGTGGAACGTTCATTCGAACTGATTCCCTCTACCTAAGTATCAAAATCACTTCGTTTTTCGAGTTGCAACTCTTAATTTAATGCGTCGTGCATCGGACGATTATGAGCTGTCCTACCAAGTCTGATAATATCTTAATATCAAAGCATCGTTGTGAATATCCTCAGTTAGTTGTAAATTTGTATTTAATATTGTAATTCGCATATGATGCGAGATCACACATGACATCTTTGTATTTGCTCCACAAATCAGTCGGCTTGTATGGGAAGCATGTTGAAATAATTATCGAAAATAATGTTCGTCAAATCGTTGACGAAAGTACAACATTTCCGAGTGTAGAGTGTAGTCCCAATGAGTATAACTTTCGTGAACTTTGACACGCTTCTCTATATACGAACGTAGACTAATAGCAAACGCATATAGAAGCACTCGTCATTTCTTGGATGTGCTGTGGAAATGCGACCTACCGTGTCGCAAAAAAATATATGGTAATAACCTGGAACTGGATTTCTTTTTTTTTTTGCTGATGAAATTTCTTTGACGGTTGATTGCAGTTATAATATCATGGCATTTCAGAGTATAGTAGTGTTGGGGCAAATTGGTCATTGTGGCACATTTTGAAAAAGCTAATCAATGTTGTAGATGGTGGTTGAGTAGATCGTTGTAATACATTCTCCGTAGTAAAGTACACTCCTTAAAATGCACGAAATTGTTTTGTTACTGCTGACTTGGCGGTCCATTTGAAATTGAGTGACTTCATCGTTGGAGTTCTCCGCACTGACTCCAATCATAGAGTGAAATAACTCTTGACGAATCTCTATCCATGGCGGTTTACAAGTGAAGTTTATGAATAAATCTCCTGTGCTGTAGTCCCGAGCATACGACATGGCATCTTGAGCATATTCATGCATATCTGGGTAACTTCCGAATTACATATGTACGTTGTTGGTAGAATCGTCACCCAGCCGATGTTCTGTGCATTTTCGTCTAGGTTTATGGCATCTCGAAGGTGTATATACTTTTCGGAACGAAGTTTCTTTTGGTTCAATCTGATAAATGTCAATAAAGCTTCTTTAAGGATGTTACGCTGAACTTTTATTAATAACTTGATCTTTGAAGTCAATATCAGACTGCTGTATGCACAGGGGTTAATGTTAAACACTAAGTTTTATAGAATCTTTTTATACACATTCACAAGATCACTACAAAATGCAAAAATTGCATTGTTTCAAAACTTCTAATCCTTAGAATGTTTATCGCATCCGCTCTTAACAGCTCTTAATATGTTTATTATATATTCAAATATGAGCCATATGAGTATGTTAGCATTGCCTTTAATTAATATTATTAACCAAATAAATAAGTAGATTTTGCGAACACATGATGGTACTGCCCACTCTTCTAATAAACAAAGGGAATTAATTTGGTGCAGACTTGTTGTTTATAATTGAGAAAAAAGGTTAACATTAGAAATGTATGTGTAATTAATAATTCTATTGAAACTTAATTTAGCGGCAGTACAAAAAAAACGGTCGTACCCCATTGTAATGATCCATACCAAAAACTGAGAATTAGAATGTAATGCACATTCTCTAAACTGATCGACTGATTCACTTCACACAACCCTAGTAAAAATTTGATGATATAAAATGTGGATTTTTTTTATTAGCATTTTTTATTTTATTTATTAATAGATCGTACAAACTGAAGAAGAGAGTTCTATGTTAATGCGCCGTATGCTGATCAAAGTCGCTGATGTCAGCAATCCAGCCAGACCAATGATTTGTTGTATAGAATGGGCGCGACGAATAGCCGAGGAATATTTTACACAAACAGATGAAGAGAAGGCAAAAGATCTGCCCATTGTCATGCCAATGTTTGATCGTGCAACTTGCAGCATACCCAAAAGTCAAATTGGTTTCATAGAATACATCATCCAGGATATGATTCATGCTTGGGACAGTAATATCATAGTGTTACCTATGGATATAATTTACATATTTTAATTATTATTATTTTTTGCTTTCAGGTTTTATCGATATGCCTGAGCTGGTAACATACATGCAGATCAACTATTCTCAATGGAAGAAATTCGAAGAACAGGGAATTCACACGCTCGCTGAAGTTAAGACCAAGCAAATGTCTCTTATGAACCAGAAATGTGCCCCCAAATAGTATATTCATTTTAGGACTATGTTCAACAGGCAGCTTAAGCTCCAACCGCTATAACTAAAATGTTCACTTTCGATTGCTGATAATTAATTCGAATTGTATGTTCCCAAAGAAATCGCTTGCAATCGTATATACCGCTCAAGCGACAATGCTGCAGGAAAACCACTCAGAAGCCACAATTGTCAAATTCATTCAAGTTCAACTGTACCTGTCCAACAAAAACAATCTTAGCAATAAGTTATTAGCAGAGTGCTCTATTAGTTACATAAACGTTCACGAACAGTTTTGAACAAACTATTTTCCCTATACGTCCTCTGTATCATCGCATTTCATTATTACCTGCCATGACACTGTACAGTGGGATCTTTCATCATTTATGTTTCATAATAACGATGTATCTATTGTCGTAGTGCCTGCCGTTTTTCGTTCATATCTACAAGTATTCAAAAATATCACAAATTGTACATAAATAATATAAGAATATAAATATAGACCAACCAGCTTATTAACAAATTAAAACTTAATTATAGATTGTTAATACGAGTACCATGTAGTATAAGAAATGAGTATTCAAGTATAAGTTTGCATGGATTAAAGATTATTTATCCTTTTTGGGCTGGTCTCAACTTTAAATTTTATTAACACATACTTACATTGATTATGTCTTTTATCGCTCTGTATATGTATGTATGTATGTCATCATTTAAATGGTTTCCAAAATTGGGTCAATGTTTACAATTAAAGTCAAAGTATTACAAAATAGTTTGTTTATATTTGGATATAAATATACATATGGTGGAATTATAACGATTCTGTGAGACTGTGCAATGTTGTTCGTTATAACAGCAGTTAATATTCTTCTCTTCCAATCTGCTTACAAAATTCACTTTTTGTTAGGTAAAAGTAAATAATTGTTTCAACAATTTGGAAAATTAATGGAAAAATTTAGCGGCCTTAATTTGCTCGTTTTTAGCGTAAATTTTGTTCTATTGTATAAAATATTTTTAAGTTGTTTATTATAGACGTTAATTTGCTATAATCGCTGTATGTTATACTTACAATGTACATTGTTTATAATAAACTTTAGTTTGTAACGAATTATTCTTTAAGTACCAAATGCAAACAAATTTGCAAAAAATTTTCATTTATAACGAACACAACACGATCACAAATATTTTTCACTCATTTTTTAAACCGTTTAAATAATCATTTGGCCAAGTGGAAAAAACAAACAATAAATAAAAAATGTTTTTAGATATTCACATTTGACACAAATCTACACTTCATTGCCGTAGTGTCATCATAAAACATTTTTCATGGCAAACAGCAAAACAGCTGATATTTGTGTAGCCACCAAACAATTATGTATGTGTTTAATGTGAATAAAGTGCGACAAATTGTTTTTTTTTCTTTGAGAAAATATTTGGTTGATCTTACAAAAAAATTTTAGGAACAAACAGCAAGAAATAATCATTTAAAAAATTTATTAGATCAAATAAAATATATTTGTGTTTATAAAATAATTGTTGCTTTATAATTGATATTGATGATTAAAGGAATTTAACAATTCTTTGGACAGCATAAAAGTACTGCTAATTAAGCTTAATATACATACTTAAGTATATTGTATGGTGTCAAATCTAACATATACTACGTTTATACGCACGTCTTATTTGCAAATAAAAAAGAAGAATGTTGCCGTATAACTTTTTTATTGTAACTTATTAACTCACTTAAACAAGTCGTGAATAACGACACTATTTGCAAATAAAAAGTAAGACGTTGCCACTTCATGAACGTTTTTTGTGTTTTACTTACCAAACAATCATATTTTCGTCACATGGCATCACATAAGTTCTGTATGCAATTTCCCGTATAAACAGTGAATTAGTTATTTGCAAATAGTTCTATTTGCAAATAAGACGTGCGTATAAACGTAGTAATAAGCACATTTTACAAGAATGACAGAATTTCCCAGTACTCTTCGCAAGGATTGGATAAGCTTTTCAACTTTATTTAATGAATTTTTTTTTCTAAATTTTAACCTCAGATATGGATATACAAAAACTTGAAATTTATATGTTTAACTATACCACATGATAGTGAATTGTAGATGAAATTTTTACAATGACAAATCGACAAATTTCACAATTGTATAACTTTTTCACGACCACATACAAAAAACACCAAATTGCATTGCATACATTATTAACAATCTTTGGAAAAATGTTATGAGGAATGAGAAGCAGTTGGCCTATAACTATAAATCGGAAAAAATTCGATATTAGTACCTTACAGACATTATCTTTCGTTTGTGGAGGAAATTGTACATAAATTTTAATATGATCAAAGTTATTTGATGCAAATGTGTCTCCAATCTGGCCATGCTTCTAGAAATATATGTATCAAATATAAGCAAACAATTAAATCGATTTCGATGTTTATGTATTGGAAAACCCAGAAATACTGACTCCGCTTCGCCTATAACGAACTAAATTGTCCCGACTGTGCTATAATGTAATAATTGTTATTTCTGCATACGAATACATACAAAAACCCATCCACTTGGGATTGAAATGCTTAATTCGATCTTCCCTCCACCATTAGTTCTACATTCTCAACGCGTTTTTTTTATTTGCATTTAATTCACAGTTGCAACAATAAAAATCTTTTTAATAAATCTGAGAAATAGCTAAAATTTATAGTATTTTTGAATCATTTATTAATGAAGAATTTATAATTAAAGAAGCAAAATATTTTTGACAATTAACATTGATAAATGTTGACAAAATGAATTTATAAAATGTCATAGTAAAAATAAAACAATAAACAACCATAAAAGTTGTTTCAAATTAATTACTACGTTTATACGCACGTCTTATTTGCAAATAAAAAAGAAGAATGTTGCCGTATAACTTTTTTATTGTAACTTATTAACTCACTAAGCAAGTCGTGAATAATGACACTATTTGCAAATAAAAAGTAAGACGTTGCCACTTCTTGAACGTTTTTTGTGTTTTACTTACCAAACAATCATATTTTCGTCACATGGCATCACTAATAATAACATAAGTTCTGTATTCAATTTCCCGTATAAACAGTGAATTAGTTATTTGCAAATAGTTCTATTTGCAAATAAGACGTGCGTATAAACGTAGTAAATGATTATTAGTAGTAGAACAGTGGCAGATTGTACAAAACCGTAATTGTACAAAAAGAATTTTTTTTGGAACAGCTTGTGTTGTCTTTTTGGAACAGCTTGTGGTGTCTCGGCACTATTAATTGGACGACCTCTGTGAAGATTACCTTCAAGCAACAAACATCTGTATTCAACGCTTCCATCAGGACTTAGTGATTTCTTTACTACACCTAGATTTTAAATTATTGAAAGTCAATACAGCTCTTTTTATGAATCACTAGGGCCAATTTTTCTAGCAGCTGACAACTATAATGCTAAACATACGTTCTGGGAATCACGATTGATCACTCCGAAAGTTCGTGCTTGATACCATATCTAAAATGGGTTTTATATAATTTCCAGTGGACAGCAAACATACTGGTCAAAAAATCAATCAAAATTCCTGATGTTATTGATTTTGAAGTAGTGATGGGAGTGGCCATAGATATGATTCAAGTAGAGGCTTCTTTAGATTTGTCTTCAGACCACTCACTCATTGTAGTAACCATATACTAAAATTTAACTGCATCACTCATGGTGGACTTAGCGATGACAACCACAAGTATTAACTGGTTAAAATACAGGAAATATTTCATTGCCCATCGCCTGAGGATATAGATAATTCCATTCAAAGGTTTGAGGACAGTCTTAAACTAGCTACTCAGCATGCTGCTTCCACCCATCGACATGTGAGGTAAAACCGAGTTTACTCCGTAGACGTGGAAAGGCTTCTAGCTAAAGAAAAGACGAGAATGGCAACGTATAAAACTCTGAATCGCTACAACAAACAAGTTATTCACTATGGCGAGCCACCAGAGATCTTCAAAGGCCCAGAATAAGTAAGCCTCCCCTGCGTTGTCTGAATGAAAACTGGGCAAGAACCGATAGCAAAACAGGAAGACTTTTCGTTGCGCATTTAAGAAAAGTCTTCACGCCAAACACATCCGTTGATAAAGTCGAGCTGCAACCAAATGCTAATGTAACCGCTACTCCATTACGATTTGATATTCTGGGGATCGAAAAATCTTTTGCCGTCGTAACCTCGAAGGAAGCCCCAGGTGTTGCTAAAAATTGCCAAGAATAGCAAAGAAAATTATTCTTCTAATTTTTAATGCTATCTTGCGACTTTAACACAATCCAGCTGAATAAAGGATCCCTAAAAGATCACACTCTTGTGGAATCTTACTGGCCTATAAGTCTTTTATCTTACATGTCAAAGCTGTTTGAGAAACTGGGTGTATTCCATCATCAATTGGGTTTTAGGAAGAAACAGAGCACCATAAAACAAACGCACAGACGTGTAAATGCAGTAAGAACTGCGTTTGAAGAAAAAAATATTGCTCAGCTCTCTTGACGTTTTCCAGGCGTTTCACAAAGTTTGGCATGAAGGTTTATTAAATAAATTGAAGCGGAAGTTGCCCGCAATTACTCACAAACTTTCCGTATGCTACTAAACTGGTCGCAAATTTATTATTGGAGAAGGAAACTTTTTAAGTACACCGCAGCAAATAGAAGCAAGAGTTCTTCAAAGCAGTGTATTAGGTTCAATCTTGATATATGTATGCCTCTGACATGCCAATAGGCAGTAATGTTAACATATCAACGTTTCTAAGCATCCATGAAAATGTGCAAGAAGCTTCTCTCAATACATTTTAATATTGGAACAACTTTTGAAAACATCGAGAATAAAAGTTAACGAGCAAAAATGTGCTCACATTACTTTTACATTGAATTGCAAAGGCTAACATGTCAACCTATCCAAATGAATAGTCAATCAATATCCAAACAGAATGGAGTCAAACACCTCGGCATTCACCTTGATCGTCGCTTAACATGGATATCGCACAAAGACGCTAAATTAATGCAAATGAAATTAAATGCTTATTGGCTTATGAGGGGAAATTCTACACTAAGCGGAAATTGCATACTTCTATGCAACGTAATCCTAAAACCAATATGGTGCTATGGCATTCAGTTGTGGGGCACCGCACACTGGGGATTTTTGTATGGAGGTGAGGAAAAAAATATATTTGTCACAAAATGTAGTGATTTCATCAAAAATTTAGTGTTATTTATATAGTAATACACAAAAGTAATCAAAATGAAGAAAGTTAGAGAAATGTATATCGTTACCTACAATGTAAAAGTCCCTAACTAAGAAAAAAATTTAAATGATTTTTTTAACTTAATTTATTATTTATTTTAAATCTATTTTTAATTTATCATTCTAAAAGAGCCTTAACTTTGTCGCTTATAACACTATGCTTTTTCTGGCTAAACGAAGGAGTGAAATGTGAGATCATGGGATCTGATGTTACCATCATTCGGTCCAATAATTTTTTTCTTCCGTGAGTTCTTTGTATGGTACGAGTATTTTGTATCCTTCATTTTCTAACCATGCATTAGATACTTTTTGTTTTGTAAGTTCAAGCTTTGTAAACATCCCCAAGGTTTTTAATGTACAAATTTTGTGGTTGGTTTTTGAAATACTAGAAGTAAAATCAATTACTTCTTGAGGAAACGTAGCACGTAGCACGTAGCACGATTTACGTGGCCGACCAAGTGCAGAACTGGTAGAACGTTCAGCCTCAGTAAACTTAATTGTAAATGTGCGTTCAAGCCAATTTTCATTCTTTTTTCAAATCGCGACTTCGTACGATTAGAATCCTGCCATCTTTGTTTGAAGTTAGAGTAAAAGCCTTTATATATTGTATCCGAAATTTCACATGCTCTAGTTTCGTTTAAGCCAACGTGCGATTGTTGCAAAAACTGTTTTAATTTTGATCTGTCTTTATCAAACTCCAGAAACTTCGAGCATAAAACCGCATGTAAAATAGAAAAACTTTCCATTGTCGTAAAACTCTTGGGCCTTAGTTTCAGTTATAATTAAAAAACGGAGAAAAATCGCTTGTACTTTTCGCGTTCGCCCGCACTTGTTGAATGACAAAAATCGATCAATGAACACCTATAAATACTACGAAGTTTTCGATAATTTACTGATAGATACTTATGAATGGGAGCATATTTCGAAACATTCCAAAACATGAGCACTCCTAAATGTGGGTGCTATTTCTGTAAAAAAATCATGCAGGTAATTAACGGAAAAAACCAAATAATTCAAAGTGCACTTTCCTTTTTTCCTTTTATTTATTTATTTATTTATATTTCATCTACAGAATATTATTCTTACAGATTAATTAACACATTAGTTGTAATATTTAAATAACAAAACTTTAAACATATTATAACTAACATTAAAATTTAACAAAGGAGTGAAGCTATTACATAACTGCAAGCATCTTGCAATTGGCTCATTAATCGCATAGTTGGTTCTAAGAAGATTCACCTCAAACATACGATTATTTCTTAAATCCCTTGGAGGGCAATACAATGTAAAATAGTTTTTAATTTCCGGGCAACAATATTGTCCGATAAAACTTATAGGCTAGTAATAATAAGGAACAAGTTCTACGATCACTTTTTTCTTTTTACCTGCGTTTTATGAATTTTTAGGAATTTACCATCCCTGGAAATAAGGTGATTGTCTTTCCTTTCGAAATTTGATATTTTCTTATATCTAGGATCTGATTTCCCCACTCTGTTATTTTGAACGTAACAATTCTCAAAATCATCAACCAAACGCCTATTTGTTCTTTTGTTAACCATATCGATCCTATTTACCTTTGATCTATGCAAGTCTTGAGCAAATTCTTTTATTTCTTCGGCGGAAAGTACGTTATTCAGGAAATCTATAGGTCGCTTCCTTGTTGTAGAATGAATGGTGCTATTGTAAGCAATTATTGCCCTATGAACATTATATCTCAGTTCGCTAGAATTGTTGCGATCAGCATGGAAAAGTCTTAAATGTTCGTTCAGGGTACCGTGGAGTCTTTCCACATCTGCATTACCTGTCTTGGCGTAAGTTGTGGTAAAATGCACTTCTACGTTGCTGTCATTAAAAAACTGCTTAATAGCTGTGGTTTTCAATTCATTGTCTGTAACTATCAGTCTAGGTTTTCCCAGATATCGGAATCTTTCCCTTAGTGCCTCTGTTATTGATACCCAGGTTCTGTCTTTGAGCTCAAATACCGTTGCGTATTTCGTTAGTCTTTCAACAGACGTCAGATACATTACATTCCGTTTTGGAAACCAAATATCCACATGTACGATGTCATTCTGTCTTTCAGGGGTCTTCGTGATGCTAAGCGAATGTTTGATGGGTCTCCTGTCAAACTTTGCCGAATTGCAAATGTGGCAATTGTTAATACATTGGTGAATCTGCTTCTGTAATCCCGGGTAGTAATAGTTCTGCCTAATTTCCGAAAATACTTCATTTATTCCGCGGTGATTGTTTTTCAAATGTTCTCCCTCAATAATTTCTAAAAGCCTGACTTTATCTGTGATATCTTCTAACCTTGTCTTGGATCTCATAATTTTCAGGTTTCTGTTTCGCACAAAATAATCCCGATAATGGTTCTCGAATTTTTTAAATAACGCGTCGCTTTCACTAAACACAACTACTAATCCTTTCTGCGGGACGTTTTCCCTCATTATTTTCAACAAATCGCTATTGCTCTTAACTCTAAACGTGTGTCTGACCATTTTTCTAAACAATATCTTTGAGCTTATTTCCTCCCTATTTGCCTGTTCTAAAACAATTTGCAACTTAAAAAGATTCATAGGTTTTTCCGTAATCCTTATGAAATCCGAACTGTCGGTATTCGCACTGTGGACAGTTTCAATATCATCATCAAAAAGTTCATTCAAATTAACCACAAAATCCTCATTCAAAATATCCTCGTTTTCATCCTCGCGCCGACCAACTGTGAGTCTACTCAAAGCGTCCGCAATAACGTTTTCCTTCCCTTTTACGTGTTCGATATCAAAGTCGAACTCGCCCAGCATGACCTTCCATCTCTGAATCTTCACGTTTGGCTCCCTTATGTTACTTAACCAAACAAGAGGCTTATGGTCAGTTTTTATCGTGAATTTTCGCCCGTATAAATAATGCTTAAAATGTTTTACAGCCCATATGACCGCGAGCAGTTCTTTCTCAATCGTTCCATAATTCTGCTCATGTCGTTTGAGTGTCCTGCTTGCATAGGCCACGACTTTGCCATCCTGCGTCAAAGCTGTACCTAGGGCATAGTTGCTGGCGTCGGTCATAAGGGTGATTGTACGCCACCTTCGAGTAATCCTTGATAAATCTCCTGTAGAACCCTGTGACCCCTAAAAACGTCTTAATTTCCTTTTGCATTCTCGGTAACGCAATCTTGTCTATGGCTTGAACTTTTGACGGACTAGTTCTGATTCCCTCCGCGGTTATAATGTGACCCAAAAAATCTGTCTCTCTTCTCAGCAATGAACATTTCCCTATCGGTAATTTCAAATTTGCCCTTGTAAGTCTTTGAAATATTCTGCTTAGTGACTCTATATGTTCCTCAATACTAGTTGTGAAAACTAGAATATCATCTAGGTATACCACACAAATTTTCCCTATGAATTCCCTAAGCACATTATTAATCATCTGTTGGAACGTTGCCGCTGAATTCCGTAAACCAAACGGCATACGTAAGAATTCGTAGTGGCCTGCTGCAGTTGAAAACGCGGTTTTAGTTATATCATCCGGATGCATCACAATTTGGTGGTAACCTTTAGCTAGATCTAACGTAGAGAAATACTGACATCTACCAATTTTATCAAATATGTCTTCCATATTAGGCATTGGGTATCGAACTTCAGTCGTGACGTCATTGAGCTTCCTGTAATCTATTACTATCCTCCATTTCTTTTCGTTTGGGCTACCTGACTTTTTCGGCACTATCCAGATTGGACTGTTATATGGACTATTCGACTCTCTAATTATTCCTTGTTGCAACATTTCCTCTATCTGCCTATCTACTTCCGCTCTGTGAATCTCTGGGTATCTGTACAACTTTGAGTAAATTGGCGAATCTGTTGTTGTGTCAATCCTGTGTTTAATTTCGTGCGTAAATGACAGCGGCTCATTTTCCCTATAGAAAGCTTTTCTATTGCTTCTAACCAACCTATTTACCTTATCTCTTTCCCAATCTGTCAAATGACGGAGGTCAATCAATTTTGTTAAATCATGCTGCATTGCTTCGTTACTAAACACTTCAATCACATTTTCCTTGTATGAATCACGGTGGTAGGCTTCTTCCTCTTTTGATAAAAATAATGGCAACACTGTATTTCTAGTAACTAATCGTCTGTTAGGAAAGTCTATAACTGTATCTAATTTATTCAAAATGTTATTCCCAATTAGGCCATCAAACTTCTCATTAAAATCCATTTCTAAAAATTCGCACGATTCATTATCCAATTTGAATTATTTAAACAATGGGAAACGACACAATTTTGTCAACACTCTTTCTTTTCCTAAAGCCTTTCAGCCTTATTCAAAAAAACTTAATACAGGTTGGTAAACCAACTTTAAGCAAAATTCCTTAAAGTTTCATTCAAAAACGATTATTAGCTTAACACACGTACTTTAAACCAACTTTAACATTAAAGAATTTAAAGCAGCTACTCACCTACTTTAAAGCGATGTTAAAATATTTTATTGTTTTGACAAACAAAGTTTTGTGAACAAAATTATTGATAATATTTGAAATTGTGTTGATTTGTGAAATAAAAAAATGGATATATTAAATTTAATGAACAGAATTGGTAAAATTAATTTTTATTTTATGTGAAAATTATTTTCCAATGTAATTTTTTATTTAGAACGTGCCGCAATTAACGTCTGCCACATAAAAATTTAGAAAACTGGTGGTGATGCCGTGCAATATTACAAGAAAATGCTATACTTAGTAAATTTATTGAAAAATATTTTTAAAACCAATTAAATTAAAATACATACATAATTGGAAAACATATATTGACATACATATATATATCTTGATTTTATTTTGTTTTTCATTTAGAAATATTTATTTAAATACATATGTACATCCTTTTAAGTTCTTGTAATATCAAAAAATAACAAATAAAATTAATAAAACAAATACTAGTTCAAATATTGCAATGTAAATCAAATAAGGAATTGGTTTTATTTTAATTTACTTAACGTTTGTACTAATGCAGACTAGGTTACCAAAACAAAAAACATAATATTAATATTAAAAAGTTTTAAATAACTTAAAAGTAATTCCTTTTTTCACTGGTATTATTCTCATTGCTTATCTGTAGAACGAAATTTACTTCCAATGCTTTTTAAGGGTGTTTTTTCTATAACACAGTACAACAGGCAATCTGGGGGGTGAGAAATTCCAAGTCAGGGTGATGGTACTAGGTCAGTATAGTAAAACCCTCAAAGGGTTTGGCGTTCGTATGTGTCAGTTTTTTGTTATGACCTTTTAAATTTTTTCCTTATCTTCATGTTTTTTCGCTTAGTTGTAACATTTCGGCAAAAACGTAGTTTAACATAACTCGAGAACCACTTGTCCGATTTTGATGAAACAAATTTAGAAAAATTAAGAATTACAATTTCTTTAATCCGTTCATATAACGTTTTCCTATATGTGCAACACTTTCGAAGTTAAAAATGAATATATGAGGGGAAAAAAGTATTTTTTGCCTAAAAATTTAAATATTTTTTTTTTTTTTTAAATAAATAAAAAATCCAAAATGGAAAAAAGTGCCAAAACTAATTACTTTCGCGTAAAGTCACATAACTCATGAACAAAAAAAGGTATAGATCATGAAAATCGATCCACGCATTTCTCATTTATTCACAATTAGGTAAATGTATGAATTTCAAAAATTTGCTCCCGATATGCACAACATTATTTGGAGAAAACATTGACACTCACAAGCCGAACTCTCTCATATTTTTCTACTGTACTAAAAGAGAAATATTGATATTGATATTTTTCTCCAGTTTTTTAAAAGTGAACAAAACTGAACAGAATATGGAACTGTGCAAGCCAGATATAAATAGCTTTTGCTACTGCTGTGGTCAATATGTCTCAACACATACAAAAAGGGGAAATTTCAGTATTGATTTTGTTCAAACATACGAGATGTACAAAATGTTATAGTGAACGAAAATTGGGTAGCAAATATAGTGTGTAAAAGCTGCTACAACCGTCTAATGGATTGGAAAAATAGAAGACGTGAAAGTATGCCATTCGATATCCCAATGACTTGGACTAATCCTGGCGAAGGTCACAATCCATTGAATTGCTATGCATGTGCGAATAAAGGAGCCGCAAAAAGGATAAGAAAATCGTATAATTACGTTGGTGTTGCAAGTGCCGCAACACCAGTGCCTCATTCAGACCACATTCCTTTGCCAAAAGCTTCTAGCCCAGATATTTTCTCTTCTACGACTGTTCTGACATATCATGCACGTGATGATCCCCCATATGAGCCATCAGTATCCAATGAGCCAATTTTAATAAATCAAAATAAGCTTGATTCAATTGTTGCCAAGTTGGAATTAACACAGCATAAATCGGAAGAGCTGGCTTCCATTTTGAAATCAAACAATTTGTTGGCACCCGGTGTGAAAGTCACAGCTTATCGAAGTCGTCAGGCAACACTCCAAAGTTTATTCCTTGTGAATGATGAAAAAACTCCTGCATATTGCCCGAATGTAGGAAAATTGATGGACGCAATGGAAATAAAATGTGAAGCAGATGACTGGAGATTATTTACTGACAGTTCAAAACTCAGCTTGAAGGCGGTTTTACTGCATAAGACCAATAAAAAACCTTCAGTTCCGATCGCCTATAGTACAGAAACGAAAGAAACGATGAATGCGATGACACTAGTCCCGAACAACCACCATCGAAAAAGTCTAGGCAATATTTATTAAAATAAATAAAAATAAATAAATAAAATAAAAATAAAAAAATTATAAAAATGTTTACTTAATTTTTTTAGTAGTTTATGGCCAGAAGGCGATAAATGACGCTTTTTTGAATAAAAACAAATATCAATATTCTTGTCAAAATGGGATACCTTCACTTAATTGTAAATAAAAGCAGAACGCGTTAATCGATTTCTATGATCTATGTCGCATTTTGTTTATAGGTTATGTGACTTTACATGAAATTAATAACACTTGATCCTTTTTTCCATTTTGGATTTTTTATTAATTTAAAAAGAAAAATATTTAAATTTTTAGGCAAAAAATACTTTTTTCCCTTCATACATTCATTTCTAACTTCGAAAGTGTTGCACATATAGGAAAACGTTATATGAACGGATTAAAGAAATTGTAATTCTCAATTTTTCTAAATTTGTTTCATCAAAATCGGACAAGTGGTTCTCGAGTTATGTTAAACTACTTTTCTGCCAAAATGTTACAACTAAGCGAAAAAACATGAAGATAAGGAAAAAAATTTAAAAGGTCATAACAAAAAACTGACACATACGAACGCCAAACCCTTTGAGGGTTTTACTATACTGACCTAGTACCATCACCCTGACTTGGAATTTCTCACCCCCCAGACAATAATCCCAAAAATGTTCCATAGTGTAATTAACATACTCGTATGTATGTAAGTATGTATGTTTCTTAGCAAAATAATGTAAATATACAAAACGTTATAGTGATGTACATACAACCAAAACGAGTAAACAAAGCTCGTTCTTCAAGTAATCGGTTTAAAACCTTTACAAAAAAATAGGCGTATTTATTTTACATTGCGATAAATCCATTTCGTTTATGTTTTTTATGTACTATACATATTAATTTACATCTTAAATAACGAAAAATTACATTTTTTATTAAAACTATGCAAAAACATTATCAATATATCCGACTATCCGGATGAGTAATTCTCGTTTGTTTTGCATCGTTAACTATAAAGAGACAAGAGAGAATGATGGTGTTGCCAGTATCAACATGTAAAATTTATTAAAGCATACACTAGCTAAAGTACTGTTTTTGAATAGGAATTTTTAATATAGGTTTGTTAGCCTTAAAGTCTTTGGTAACTAATGTGAACTTCAAGCCTCAATTAAGTGTTTTTTTTTTAATAAGGCTGTTTATTTTTATTCTAACATTATGTTTCCATACAGGGTTACATACATTCGGATTGACTAAACTGAATTCGGCGCCGGTATCTATTATAAAGTATAGAGTTCTGACAGGGGTTTCTATTGTTATATAGGGTAATTTTGTTGGGCTCGGTCCCGAAAATTTACCGAATTGTTTCCAATCTCCATTTGCGTGTCATTTCTATTTTGGCTACTGTGGGGTTGTGTTAGTCTTGTTCTGTCTGTTTGCATACGGCTTACCGTCGAGCTACGATTGTCATTCCGGTCTCTGTACTGACGATTATTTCTGTTTTGGTCTGCATTATCCGCAATTGGCGCATTACCAGTGTTTGGCCTAAAATTCTGTCCGAATCGTCGATGATTTACCGCCCGATTAAAATACCGTGAATTATTAAGATCATCACTATTTCGATTCCGATAATTTAGATTTTCCAGAGAACATGTGAAATTTTGATTGAGATTATTATTGCTTTGTATGCGACTATTCATGTTACTAGAACGTGGACCTTGTGCGCTATGTGAGTGGCCTACGTCCCCGCTCGTCCTTAGATCATTGCACGATTTTCCTGGCCCGAAAATATTCCTATTTTCTCGTCTATTGTTATAAGTATCGCTAAAATTATAATTTCGGTTGCCATTGTCCCTCCTACTAGAGTTTTGTCCGAAACGCGTAAACATCTGATGTCGCGCTCCAAGTATGAT
Source organism: Germaria angustata (assembly GCA_963681545.1). Lineage (NCBI taxonomy): Eukaryota > Metazoa > Arthropoda > Insecta > Diptera > Tachinidae > Germaria > Germaria angustata. The sequence continues at coordinate 48,240,934 of OY813002.1, read as the reverse complement.
TCTATAAGCTTCATCTATACTTGTGGGATTTCTGGCGAAAATCATAGTTTTTGTTGGTTCTGGCAAATGCTCCCTAAAGACGCTAAGTGCAATTCTATTAACCTCTACTGAAGAATAAGTTTCCTCGCTGTGTGTCCTAATACGGTTCAAAATGCGTACGGTCAATTTCGTTAGCTTATAAAAATAGCTCTCAATTGTGCCATCTAATCTACAGGTTTTTAACTTATCCATCTATTTTGCTTTGTACTGATTTATATCCATGTTAATTGAAAAAATGAAAATTGTTTTTTGTTTTCTGGTGGACTTTTTTTTTCTTAGTTTTTCTCTTTTAATAGGTAAGTCTTTATTTATTTCCGTTTCTTAATTTTTATGGAAAATAGTTTTTTCTCATTATAATAAACTTAGTTTATTCAGATCAGAATATAATTTTTGTTAACATTTTGGATGTTGTATTTTTTTTTATTTTTTCTACTTTTTCTTTGGGCGTCGTTCTTTTGCGTTTATCGGTTTCCTTACCGAACAACTTATAATGGGACCTTTTCGCTTTGATTTTATAATGGACAACGCACACATAAATTTTATCGTTTGCGAATAATGTTTACACAAAATTGTATGGTACTCATTCAACTATTTCTGCACTTTTTTTTATCACCTAATCATTATTTTCAAGAATAATGATTTTCGTTTTCTTTCTCCTCGTCGCCAGTTACATGAGTTTTTGTGAGGTGTACCGAAGAAATAAAACACACGTCTTTTAATGTTGAATGTCAAAAGAGAACTCAAGTTTTATTCTTAACGAAAGCTTCTTATAATACATAGATACATAGATTCGTAAAAGTAATCGGTAATCGGGAAGAGATCATAAGATTATTATCCGGGTTCATTAGTTATGTAGGAGTACATATGTATGTATGTGATTTGTTATTAGGGTTGATTAGTTATGTAGGAGTACCAAGTTAGGGTAAGGTGTACATACGTATGTGACTATATGCGTCTCTAAAATCTTTTGAATTTCTATTAATAAAACTAAGCATACTGTAAGCTCTAGTCATTACATTATCAATATGTTTAGAAAAACTTAACTTAGTGCCGAAAATTACTCCTAAATCTTTAACTTCAACCGCACGTTTAAGCGGGAGGCCATCAATACAATAATCGAATGTAATTGGGTTTGCAATATGTGTATAGGACACTACGCAACATTTTGAAACGTTAATGTGTATATCATTATTGGAACACCAGTTAGACAAGTTGTCCAGATCTGATTGTAAGTTTTGACAACTCGTATGATCGGAGATATTGGAATACAATTTCAAATCATCAGCGAATAACAAACAGTTAGAAAATTCAAAGTTTAGTGGAAGGTCAATGATAAAGATTAAAAAAAGCAACGGACCAATATGCGTTCCCTGAAGAATACCTGAATAAGCATCAATTACTAATGAAGAGGAGGTATTTCCAATTTTGACTACAAGTTTCCTGTCAGTCAAAAAGCTTTTAAAAAATAATAGTAGATTATCTGAAAGTCCAAATGTGGAAAGCTTACGTAACAAAAGATGATGACTAACTTTATCGAAAGCTTTAGTGAAATCAGTATACATATATAACATCACACTGGTATCTACGTCCTATAGTAGTGGTTATATCGCTAGATATTAAAAGTAAATTAGTAGACGTAGATCTATTAGGCATAAAACCGTGTTGTCGATAGGAAATAACATTCTTAACCTGTTCAAAAAGTTTATCCTTTAAAATGTTATCAAAAATTTTAGCGAAAGGACTTTGTTTAACTATAGGTCTATAATTATTAACGACGCTACGATCACCAGATTTAAATATTGGAACAATACAACAAAGCTTCCAGCAGTCTAAAAATTTACCATGTCTAAGGCACATATTGAAAAGTTTAGTAATAATTTCCACGATATTAGAGGAACATTTCTTAAAAAATATGGGTAGATATGCACCAACTGAGCTTTTGGTACCATTTTTAAGGCATTTATCGCATCAGAGACTTCATCAACGTTAATAACAAAATTTATGTTTGCATTCCTGCATGCAGTTAAATGATAACTAGAACTATAAAAAACAAGTCTAACAAAAGTGCTCTGAAAATAGTCAGAAAAAAGGTCACATGATTGCGGCGTGCTATCGGCCCGCAAGTTATTATAGTACATGAGCTTAGGTATACCATTATTCTCTTTTTTGCCATTTATAAAACGCCAAAAAGCTGAAGAGTCAGATTTAATTTTATTCTCAACTTCAAATATAAACTGTTTGTAAAGAAAATTTCTATAGAAATTGTATTCATTTCGGGCCAAAAGAAATTTCGCACGATCTGATTCACTATTAGAATTTCTGAACTTATTATATGCTTTATTCTTAATATTTTTCATGTGACTCAATCTTGCATTAAACCATGAAGGTTTATTGCCGGGTTTTGGATCGACGTTTGGTACATGAAGGTTTATGGCCACATCAAAGTGGTCATAGATAAATGAATACATTATATCAGGATCATCAACATCTTGTAGGGCAGACCAATCCACTGCATTAAAGTAATCATTTAATCCATCGAAATTAGCATTATTAAAATTATAATCTAACGATTGATTATGAGTATCTTTCTCAAAAGAAAAAAACTCGAAGTTAAAATGTAATGCTTTGTGATGTACGGTGTTTTGAGAAACCGAAGAGCCAGCTAAATTGCAAAATACTTTAATAAAATTGTTTGCAAAAATTAAATCTAAAATCCTGCCGATATCATTTTTGAAAGAATTAAGATGATTTAAATCATTTAATAAAAAGAATCCTGTTACATATTCATCAACATCAGTAATTATATTATGAGGTTGTAAAATATTGTCTTCCAATTTCCAATGGATGTTTGGTAAATTAAAATCGCCAAATACGAATACAAATTGGTTTAAGTCCAAATCATCTAACAGGTTTTGAATATTTTCCAAATGATATCGGTAGGTCTCAAAGCTACTATTTGGAGGAATATATGAGTTAACAATGAAAATGGTGTAATTATTTGTAAAAGTTATTTTAATACATAATTGTTCAATAATATTAGTAAAATTAAGAGAAACTAACTCCGACTTGAAATCTGCTCTTACAGCTATTAAAACGCCACCACCTTTCTCTTTCTCTGACAATGTACAGCAACGATCGTGACGATAGACGGTGTAATAATTATCAAAAAACTCTCTACTGTTAATTATGTCATTAAACCATGTCTTAGTAATAATAATAATATCATATTCGCGCGCTGATGTAAATAAAACGAAGTCACGGGCTTTAGATCTCATTCCACTAACATTTTGAAAATAAACTGAGTACTGAGAATGTAAATTATTAACAACTGTGTAAGCGTTTGCAATAGTATTTGTAAAATTATCATCAGAAGAGTTTAGACAGCTAGCAATAGGTTGAAATGCATTGAATTTGGATGGCGAAGTATTCAGTTTTTTGAAATATGTCCCTATCTTTGCGGAAGCATACCAATATTTTTAGGTTTACGTCTTTCCATAAATTTATATTCACGCACCAAAGTATTTTCAGGCCAAAAATTATCATCCATAATAAAATCAAAAAGTTCATGAGGAACAGTTAATTTAAAAGATGAAATGGACCTTGGTTGCGAAAACTTAAATTTATGAATGAGAACAGTAGAATTGTGCCCAATCCTAGAATTTAAGTAATATTCCATGTCCTCTATAGAAGTGTTACTAGCTATCAGCGGCTTAATATTTGGTTGATGAGAAGATGTGGAGTTAGTTGGAATCTGAGACATTGCAGGTATTATTGCAGATATAGTGTTAGACGAACTGTTTCCAGTGCATACTGATGGAGTAAAAATGGCTTGGGAACATCTGGCGTTCGTAGAAGTTGTAGGCAGAAAAAAACATCATTTACTATAGGTGAATTAGGAGAGGTGGTCATCGGAGAGTTAGATATTACAGTTGTTGGTGGAGCTAAGTTTGGCATTTCATTATTTTTAGAAGAAGGGCTATTCGCGGAATTATCATAATTATCCAAATTACTACTGTGTAATGCAATAAATTGAGAGGTGGCACCTGGTGGCACATGAAATTTATTAAAAATGTAAAAACAGATATGGGACAATGTATTAGTAGTGATTTCCAACTGTGGGAAAGTATGTTAATAAAAATAAACAAACAAAAAAACTTAAGTCTCTGCAGAGTTTATTTTTTTAAATTTTAGTATACTGAAATATCCTACTTTAAACAAAAAATAAAAAGAAAAACGTTAGCTCACATAATAAAAAAATATTCGTTTTGAAATTCTTAGGTTTAAATTAAGTTGATTCGGTAAGACATACAAGTACTGAGTTTGAGACGGCTATAAAAAAAACTAGCAGTCAGATCGGAATAATTCTTTTTGATTTGATTGTACCATTTAGTCTAAAATTTTAAAATATCACTGCATATTGCATTATGAGTATATTGACAATTTGAGTCTTTTCCCCGAAATCCCCAGTGTGCATCGCCTTAACATTCAATAAAGAAATAAATCAAAATAAAATCCTGCGTATGTTAAAAATTCGCGGATTCATCAAGACCTAGACCTTCTTTTGGTTAAAACTATGGTATCAAAACACGTAATAACATATTTAAAGAAACTAGAGTATCATCCAAACCCACTAGCCCCCAACATTCTACATTACAGAGGCCACATTCGGCTGAGAAGGACGGACACTCTTGCTCTTAGCCGATTACGATAGATGTGAAGACAATACAGAAGATAATGTATAAAGAAGTCCCTTTTGTCGGGTATTGACTGGGCTTAAATAAATAATAATTTAGATTTAAGATTTGAATATTTATTCTTAGTTCAATTCAATTATAGATTCAATATATGTACATATGTACATATATATAAGAAAAAATAGCGCTAAAAATGTATTGTTTGTTGTGACTTTAGCTGTTCATATCCTTGGTCGCTAAAGCCACAAAAAACAAAGCATTTTGTATTTAAATTGTTTTATTTATAAGATTGTTTCATATGTTTTTCAGCTGGTGCAGTATATACATACATACATACATATGTATGTAATTTATGGCTGTCTAAAAATTAAAAAAAAAATATGTACATACATACATATACTTATATATTATTTATTCATGATATGTTTGAAGAAGCTTAATTATCCCAAACATAAGTACGGATTCCTATGTGTGCTTATCACCATAAACAGTTAAAGTTTAAAGAATTACTTGCGGATTTAAATCACGAGGTCGTCGGCCTATCCACCGCCCCTGGTTTGGTTCATAAATTTTCTCTCATGAGAACGTCATAACAAAATCATGCTTTTTACCACTATTCTATACTTTGTTTTCTTCTACTCAAAGAGTGTATAAAAACTCTGAGCGACTCACGTTACTCTTTCCTCTAGCGAACTCCAAATGGAGTTCTTTTGAAATTTGCGAATTCCTTATGTTTTCCTAAATAAAATAATAAAAATGAATTTCGCAAATATATACATATGTATGTATATATATGGTGGGAAAATCTTCTATTTACCGTGGGTTCTTTGATTGCAATGAAATTAAACGCACAATACATATTTCGATTTTCAGTACTTAACAGCTACTACTTTATTTAATTTAATACCACTGTACTATGCTCAAAAGCAATAGTAACCACTTAATACACTTTACACGATCACGGTAAAGTCTAACAACTCACTCACTAATTAGTGACTCAACACTGTCTGTCTACTGACTGAACTCTTAACTGAACTGAACTGACTGCTGACGTTGATGCGCGCAGCTTTTATACTCTTAATGATCATTTCTCGAATAATCATCATGTTTGTTAAGGTTGTTTACATTATCGTACACTCAAATTAAACGTAAACACAAGCCATACACACATACATACATACACGTACCCAATGTGATCATTGGGTACGTGTATCATGATCATGATTTTATTTGTTGTCGCTTTGCTAGTAAACAAGTAACTATGTATGTATGCATGTATGTATAGCTGTTATGTGTTCATTTACAATGAGTAAACAAAAAGCAAATAAGAATAACAACAAATTAATAATTAAGAATAACAACAATGCAGAAAATAGTAAACAACTCAGTAAATAAGAATTAACAATTCAATAATTAAGAATAACAACAATTCAGTATATTCCAGAGCAATTACAATAGGACCGTTCACACCAATTTCGTAACAATATGTTTCTCTTTCAATTCTGGAGTTTCATATGAACATTTTTCCAATGCAAGAGTTATACTCGTAAAAATGAGGTATTGGAGTGCCTTATAGATAAATTTGCAGATTCTTTAAAAAGACGAGCACAAAGGAGATCTAGGAGACTGCGTGTAAGGCGCCTCAGAATATAAGAAAAACCCACGGCTGTAGTTTAGATTTTTTAAATAAGTTGAAGTTGTATATTTTCGCATCTGAGTAAAAGGTTTTGTAATGGGTCAGTCCATATTTCATTCTGAACACTTGAACTAGAGGTCTCTGCTTTTAGTATGAACATTGAACATAAGATATGTCGCACATTCTATGTCGCTCATCTTTATCTTTCGTCCATGTGCTGCCATCGTTGCTCTAACATACATATATTTGAATAACCATGATCGCCAGTTAGGAGAAAACTAACGAGTACATACTCAAATTAGAGTAAAATAACGACATACACCCTTCCAATAAAATGAAAAACACATGCAAAAAATAAATGATAGTATTAACGTAAACTTCACATATTCGCACACATACAAGAATATAATCATATTAATAAAGGTTTCTCTGCCGATGTTATGTTCAGGCAAAGGCTATAAATATATAAAGATGTTGCACTGCCATACATATTAAGCTGAATTCACCCATTCGTTCTGAACGTTCTGAACGATTTTTTTTATATGTAGTTTGACGTCTCTATTTTTTTTTTTTGAGAGTGAGAGAAAGAGAGTAAATTTAATGCGGAACAACAACAAAAATTTCGTTCAGTACGAATGGGTGAATTCACCTTTACTGTCAGTGCTAAATTTGTCGATGGACGTACTGCTACTTCCATCTCTCTTTGTTATTTCAAAATTACAAATAGAGCTTCTTGTTCTCTGGGAACAATTGCTGAGTTATCTCAGCATTTCAATCCCACAAGTTAAATAATTATTTTTATAAAAGTTCGTTGTTTACTCTAATACAGGGATCCGCAAAACAAGGGCGCCGCGCCAATGCTTACGCTCTTACATCGTGTACATGTGCACACGTATTGCAGAGAAATAAAAAGCATAAATCAGTCTCACTGGAGCACTAAAACACGATGGACGTGTTACGCTTGTTTTTAGAAATTAGCGTTGCCATATGCAAAAAGTCAGATCCCCAGAAATTCATATGAAATTAACCTGAGGAAATACTAGTTCTTATGAACAAAATTTTTATGAGGGAATGGAGATTTAAGATTTAAAATTTAGGTATGACATGAAAATTTCAAATCTGGCAACACTGATTCTTTATGTGTGTATGTGAGGGCAAACAAAATGTTTATATGTATTTTGGCGCGGCGCCTTTGTTTTGCCTATCGCTGGCTTAAGGCTTGGGCACATAGAATCCGTCATCCTTCGACTTTTTCAACTGACGTTAACGCAATGACGGATGAGGTTGGCACAATGAGTACTTTGTTAACGTGTAGAAAATCAGTTGTTTTTTTTACATGTTTGCAACATTTTTTTTTTATTAATGAGTAAAAATTTTCTATGGATTTTGAAGAAATTACGGAGTTTATTTTAATTATAATTTTGCTTTATAAAGCTCAAGTTGTATTGATATAATTAATAAAAGTCGAAAATTCTTGGTCAGACCCAAAAAATCAACTGTTAATTAAAACAAAACATACCAAAAAATCAACTGATAGTTGTCAAAGTACTCAACGTACGTCAAAAGTTAAAAGTTGCCCAACTTTCATACGTTGCGTTGAAGGAGACGTACTGTATGTAACCAAGCTCATAACAAACCCTGTATTTTAACTTAGCTGTCAGTTGAAAAAGTCGACGGATGACGGATTCTATGTGCCCCAGCCTTTAAAATTAAAAGTGAGAAGGATAGCGAAGGGGGAGAGCGAATCTACAATATATGTAGATTTTACATATCAACATCTACAATTAAAAAAATAAAAGTCTTGTTTTCATACACATTGTGTGCAAATAAGCTGAAGAAATGCGATTGTTACCGGTTTTTTAATTGGGTAAGAATAAATCTCTTATTGTTGTACAATCGATTCTCACCGAGTAAAATTTTCTTACTATCTACATACAAGAAATGGAAAAATAGGAAGAAATAATATTTTATTTGGAAAATATTTCCACGAAAAGTAAGTCAAAGTAAAAAATTTGCAAATATGTATACACGGGAAGGTTAAGTCCTTCGTCTTGTCGACATTTTAAAAAAAAAATAAGAATCGGTGCAGAAACCACGCAGTGAAATATTGTTTGTAGTTAAGATCCAAAAAAAGTTTTTATGGATGACTTTCGATTTTGAAAAATATTTTTAGACAAAGAAATAAAAACATAAAAATAGTCTCGCTGAATAATGCGTAAATTGTACCAAAGATTCCATTAAATCCTATTGGTTTAAGGAAAGTTTACATGTTATGAACACAGGATGGAGATGCAAAATTTACTAATCCTTATACTAATACGGAAGCATTCCCCACGGGAAACATACAGATAAAAATCATCAAGCTTCTGTTTTTTTACAACTTTGTTTCAAATATATTTAAGTACGTACATACACATAGTGTACGCACACAATTGCATTTTCAAAAATAATGTCATTATAATTCGGTGTGAATCAAAGTAGTAGCAGTTGTACAACAATAAAACACGTATTATTATCCTACAATTAAGCAATCGGTAACATTTTCATTTACGTAGCATATTTCCACATAAATTATGTGAAAATATACTTCATTCAGATTGTATTTTTCTTTAATGTTTTGGGAAGGAAAAGAAAAAACATACCGCAAAAAAATTTAAAACGCACCTTCTAAATGTGTACGTATGGGTTAGTGTGTACCCTGCAGAAATTATTGGAGTACATGATCCGTTTTAAATAAAAAGGAGTAGTTACAATATGTAACTGTAATTCAAACATGAACCATGATGCCTAAAAAAAGATATTTGGCAATACTCTCAACACGATTAAAAAAATACAACTATGGCAAAACTGTTACGCCATGTTTTGTTTAGTGTGTTTTCTGAGAAGCCGAATGATTAAAAGTGAAAAAGTTTCTTTTGTTGTAAGTAAAAATTAAATACATAATTAATTAAAAGTTTAATAATAAAGAAATAAAATGAAGTGCAGTGCGCGTTATCGAAGAAGAATTCTTAAAAAAGAAAAAGATTATTATTTAATTAAATTAAATAACGCAAATGCGTTCAATGAGTGCAAAAAAGAAGAATTAGATTCTATTAAAATAGAATCTACAGGTGGACACGATTCTTTGGAGTTAGAGGATTCAGCTGTAGAATTAAATAACTTAAACTACCAAAGTGATTTAATTAGTGATTTAGGGCAATGGCAGATGAACAGTAGAACTTCCCGTAAACACATGAGAGATCTGTTGTGTATATTGAAAAACAATGGAATTTATGTGCCAATTTCTCCAGCTGCGCTATTCAAACGAATGGACTCGGAAATAGATATAGTGACTGTGCATCCTGGGCAATATGTGCATTTTGGTATTAAAATTAATCTAATGAAAGTAGCACATTTATTTGAACTATATGACGAAATAATTTGTGAAATTAACGTAGACGGGTTACCAATTTTTAAAAGTTTAAATGCACAACTTTGGCCAATACTAATTAAAGTAATTAATATCAAAAATATAAAAGTCTTTCCAGCTGGCATATATTTTGGAAAACAAAAGCCATATGATGTAAACGAATTTTTATTATTTTTTTTTTATTTTTTTTTATTATTTATTGGTTTACTTCCTGTACAACAAGAATTGATCTTATATTTATAGTACAGGAACGGAATGCGTTATACATAAAAGCGTTTGCAATAATTAAAAAGGTACTAAAAAATATACTTATAAGTATAGTACATAGAAAATTGCACATAATGTAAAAGAATTAACTACAAAATTTTATTTAAAAGAGTTCACTACAAATTTTTTGAAATTATTAGCATTGCTGTTTAGTTGCTGAAATAGTGGAAGATTATTCCAAAGTCTAGCAGAACGTACATAAAATTGCCATTCAGAGACTAGGCATTGATGTCGAGGTATAATAATGTTTCGGTTTCGTGGCGATTGGAAAAAACGTATATTTTCAAATATGTATTTGGGAGTTTGAGTATGTATTATTTCATGCAAAAAAATCAGAGTGCGGATTTTTAATGGATTATCGAAACTGACTCCATAAAGTTTTTTAGATACGGAGGAAACATGATCGGAACTTCTCAATCCGTACACATACCGTACAATATTGTTAAATAAAACTTTTAGTTTATTTCGACTAACAGAATCACAGTTAGAAAATAATTCACACCCATACAATAAGGAAGGAACCAAGTAAGTCTTCGCAAGTAGGATTCTAATTCTGTAGGGTGTGAAGTATTGTGTATACCAAAGCGCTCGTAATTTAAAATACATTTGGCCAACCAGTGAGTTTACATGATCTGTCCAAGTCAAATGATTATTAAAAATTATGCCTAGATTTTTCGCTCTATTAACGATTTAAATTTTTTCCCCATTTAAAACGATATCCCCAGAAATAAAAGGAGTCATACTTTTTTTACAGATTACAATACATTTTGGTTTTTTAGGGTTCAAACAGAGTCCATTTGCACTAGCCCAGAGATAAATTTGTTTTAATTCATTATTTAACTGTGAGACACCTGTGGCAATGTTTTCAGCTGCGGTATTTAAAGTAAGTTGTATGTCATCTGCATAAAGATGGATGTGACACTTTGAAAGCATTCTTGGCAAGTCATTTGCATATATTGAAAATAGAAGCGGGCCTAATATGGAGCCCTGAGGCACTCCTCTTTTAAGGGTCAGTTTATCAGACCAAACATTGTTTATAAAAACCGATTGTGTTCTATTTGAAAGGTATGATGAAATAAGGTTAATTGATGTACTCGAGAATCTGAAAAAATATTTTAATTTGTTAATTAGTGTGGCATGGTCTACCGTGTCAAATGCTTTGGAGTGGTCAAGAAGTACTAAGAAATTTATGTTCCCATTCTCCAATCCCTGCCGTATGTGTTCACTTACTTCCTTCCACAAGAGCCGTAACGCAGCTATGATTCTCGCGGAAACCAGATTGTTTGCTATAAAGCATGTTGTTAATATTTATATGTGAAATCATTTGCTTATACAATATTTTTTCCAAGATTTTCGAAAGAAAACACAATATGGCTATTGGTCTATATTCACCATTACCTTTGGGTAATGGAACGATTTTTGCATGTTTCCAATTCGAAGGAAACGTAGAAGACATAATAATATTGTTTAAAAGGTAAGTGAAAAATTATAAAAAGTCGGATTTGTTTGGATCACAGGAGCATTAGTGAACGTTTTATTAAGCATATTTGCATCTACATTTAAGTCTATGTTGTTCAACTGCCTGCCAATACCTATTTCACGAATAGTATTCCAGGTTTGTCTAGAATCAATTGCAGTGCTGAAACGTGTGGAATAGTATTCAGTTTTAGCAAGTCTTATGCGTTTATTACCATTTTTCCTAGCAGTTGTGTATTGCAGTTTCAGGTCAAAAGTTTTATGCCTTTTCCACCTAGCATGTGCTAAGTCCCTTTGATATATAGCTTGTTTTATAGTGTTTGAAAACCATGGTTTATGTTTATGTGCTATTTTTTATGTTTGATTGGTACTGTTAAATCAAAAAGACATTGAATGTTGTGTTCTAAGAAGTAAGACTGTTCATCAATGGTTGGCATAAAGTAGATATTATTCCAGGCAATGTTTGATGAATATTCAGATAAACGGGTGAAATCAAGGCTGTTAAAATCACGGTAAGTGAAACTCTGCTCAAAATCATGAATGACAAAGTTGTAATTTAAAAATATAAGGTCATGTTTGGAAAAACATGACTCAGATATCTGGTCATATATGTAAATTAATGTTCGTAATACTAGACACGAAGTAAAGGTCAATGAGGGTACTAGTTGTAGATGTATGATGTGTCGGATTTTCAGTATTAGCGGGAAAAAGTCCAAATGACAACATATTGTCAGCAAGATTCGTCTCCATTAATATATTAGAATTAAAATCGCCAGTAATGATAATATCATCGTATTGTGGGGCAAGAGTTTCAAGTATAGAATACAGAGGCGAAAATTGTATTCTTTTATTAGGCCGATATACACAACCCACTAAGAGTTTTTTTCCAAATGACAAAATTTCAATAATGACAAACTCAATTCCCAGTTCATTTGAATTAGGTGCAAAAGATGATTTGCAGCATATTTTGCAGGAAGTACTGCTTTTCACGAATATAGCCACACCACCACCATGGCTTGCTCTATCACACCTAAAAACTTTTTTAGCCATATGGATATATCAAGCTATCAGGTGTTGATTCTGAGAGCCATGTTTCCGAAACACAAACTACATCAATGCTAGAGTTCTCAAAAATATATTTAAATTCGTCAGTTTTATTATTAATGCTTTGCGCATTTATATGCACAACTTTAAAACCTTTTTTATATTTAGCAAAAATCCTGACCATATTCATTGTTATGTCTTTGGAACTTCCACGTTCATTACCATTAAATGTCATTAAATCGAATTTTAAGAAGTGCAATGCTAATAGAAGCAAAAATTGTAGTGCACAACGAGTAATTAAAATTTAAATTTTTTAACAATGAAGTATTAAAAAAAGAAAGGAAATATAGTAGTGTAGTCAAACAAATAAAAAAATTTAAGACAATTAAAAATATTAGTATAAAAAATAGATTTAAACTTTTAAAAGAGGAAATTAATTTAAAAATAGTATAAAAAAAACAATGGTGAGGGAAACTAGAATTTATTGCGACAATAAAAAAAGGACAGATATAATAAATGTTGATTGTGAAAAATGTTATATTATTGTTGAAAAATATGTTGTAGCTGATCAATAAGTTCAACTTGTGTTACATCCTGAGATCCATACATTTGTATATACACTAACCCACGCGAAGTGTATGCTGTTTTAATTTTTTTAGCTTTTTTCATCGTGAGTGCTTCTCTAAAAATTTTATAATTACAGTAAAAACCGGATAAGTGCAACACGCATAAATGCAAAAAACGCTTAAGTGCAACGTGTTTCGAAGCCATAAGCCTCTTTTATATTTTTTCATGTAAAAATGCACGGATAAGTGCAACACAGATTAATGCATAAGTGCATAATAATGCATAAGTGCATAATAATTTCAAGCCTCAAGAAACATTTTTAGTACAACTTTGTATGCATAAATGCACAACTAAAATAGTTAATTTTAATTTACACATAAGCACTTTTTTCTACAAAAATGTTTCCGATTTTTTCACCTCATGTGATCCAAGGCAATCTGATTCAGATTCTTCAGTTTGCTCGTCATCTATATAATCTTCCATACCAATATTTTTTTAATAATTGTTCTTGTTAATAGTACAAAACTTTTATTTTGTTGTTGATTAAAAACAAAAGCAAATTAACTTTGCACACATGTGATTTTTTAAAGACTTTTTTTAAACTGAACTGATTCTTTAAGTTTTGTAAAAAAATTTTATTTACATAATATATACGATATATGAAAGTTTGTAAACATATATAGTATGTACATTAAAACTTTATGATTTAGGTTTTTAAGTTTTTTTGTTGAACTCTATTAGACAAACAAAAATATACATGAATTACCAATAAAATTAAACTTTGTTTATAAAAATCATCAACAGTCTATTTTATCTTATATTTTTAAGGAACTTATGCTCATATGTATACATATATACTCTAAGCATATATGTATGTACATAGTTTGATTTCTTTCTCTGTAACTATATGTAAATGCAAAAAATTTGCATTTACCCAATAATTGTATAATTGCAATATTTGTGCATTTATCCGAGGTTAGCATAAATGCAAAGAATGGATAAGTGCACAAAAAGTCGGGTGAAAACCGATGTGCATTTATCCGTACTTTACTGTATACGGCGTTAAGTCTTCATTTATATAAATAGGTTGTGCGCTGTCAAAACCGGCATGCCTAAGACATAAGTTAGATTTGTTATCAGGCCTATATCTTGATATTGACTTCAAGAAAAAGTTTTTCTCATACGGAGAGTGAAATTTTACGATAATAACGTCATCGTTTGGTTTGTACGTTGTATTATTTTTGTAAATTTTATTAAGTCTATATATTTTTTCAACTTGTGGTGGTGAGTGATTAATATTAGTACATATTGATTTAAATATATTTGACAGATTTTCATTTTGATTACACGGTACACCACGTATTCGAACACTACTAGCCACTGTTGAGTTTTCACGTTTATTAAGTTTTCTTTTTATTTCAGTTATTTCGCTTTTTAAATATTTGATCTCCGAAGCTTCAGATTCTAGGTTATTTAATTTGTCCTTTATTGAACATATAGTGGTTGTTTCCAGCAATGTTATACGATCACTCAACACGCGCATATCGGATTGAATTAAATTTAATCTTTTGTCTATCTCACTTAGAAGTTCATCTTTGTATTCTTTAAATTTAGCTTCTAGGTTGTTTAACAATTGCTCGGTGAGTTTATCGAAACGTTTGTCCATAATTGTTAGCAGCTGGAATGGTGATTCTATATTTGGCATAACTTCCCTTAAGCGGTTTGAGACTGGAGTTGTAAAAGATGTTGTTGTTTGTTCTATGTTGTTATTTGGTTCATGCATTGTGTCTTTACTTTACTTTTTTGGAAAAATTTATAGAAGAAATTTCTGATTTTCAAAAAAATAATTTAACAATTAGCGCAAAAGAAAAAGTTTTTAAAATACGGGCTGTAATTTGTGATGCACCCGCAAAGTCATTGGCTTGTGGCATTGCTCATCACTCGTCATCTAATAGATGCTCAAAGTGTACCCAAACGGCAAAAAATATTCAACGTTTTATCTGATAGCACAGAAATTGCGGAAGTTATTAGTGATGAGGGCTTTGCTAACAGAAAGTATAAAAATCAGCACCTATTAAAGTTTCTTAATACTAAAACGCCTTTGGAGAAAATAGGTTTAAATATGGTTAGCCAAATTCCCCTAGATCCTGTGCACGTTATTGATTTGGGTGTTGTTAGAAAAATGCTGAAAAAACTTATGCAAAATAAATTAATTGAACGTAGTTCGAATTTGGAAAAGGCAAACATATCAACTTTATTGGTTTTTCTAAAGAAAAATATGACAAATGATTTTACAAGATTGCCTCGATGTTTAGACGAAGTTGCCAATTGGAAAGAGACCGAGTTTCGTCAATTCCTATTATACACCGGCATTTTAGTTTTAAAAAATAATGTTAGCGCTGATTTTTATTACATATTTCTCCAGTTACACTGTGCTATAAGGCTATTGTCGAGCCCAAAAAATTTTACAAATAACATCGAATCTGCAGAAAATTTATTAAAACTATTCGTTCAAAATTTTAGTATCGTTTTTGGCCCCCAAGGTGTAACATGCAATGTACACAGTATGCTTCATATATGCGAGTGCGTCAGGCAACACGGTTTGCTATACAATTTCTCGGCATACGACTTTGAAAATCATTTGCAGATGATTAAAAAAGACGTTCGCAAGCCCACTTGCATCTTACAGCAATTTTTTTTCTATGCTAAAATTAATTTATTGTATCTTCAAAAACTGAACTAACAATAAGTATTCAAATCTTAAGTGTAGATATAATTATTAGGCCCAACCAGTGTCGGACATAAACTTAGTGATAGTAATTAATAATACATAAATGTCGTGTTAAGCACAAAAATATTTTCAAAAAGTTTCATCTGGAGTGCTGCGTATTAAGGCCGTAGTATCCCTCTTTTTAAGCGGAAGTGTCCAGGAAAGTTCAAAATGTTACAAGCAAGGGGATTAGGATGAGACTCGAGTTTTGTTAATAATTTTCCTGCATATTTTGCAATTTCAGCGGTCACAAGTGGTATATTTAAATCACAATGTAAAATCGAATTTTTCATGTACCATGGAGCCGATGTAATTAACCTTAAACTTTTGTTTTGCATTCGTTGGATTCTCTCTACATTGGAAGCTGAAGCAGTGCCCCATAGCTGAATTCCGTAACACCATATGGGTTTCACAAGCGACTTGTATATTAAAAGTTTACAATCTAGACTGAGGGTAGAATTTCTACCAATCAGCCAATGTAACTGGGTTAATTTAAGTTTCATTTGTGTTAGCTTAGAGTCAATGTAGTGTTTCCATGTAAGTCATCGGTCAAGGTGTATACCAAGGTATTTCACCTGTGACTGTCAGGCAACACGGTTTGCTAACAACTTGATTGATGATTCGAATGGGGGAACAAGTGTCTCTTCGTAGGGTAAATGTGACATGAACACACTTTTGTTCATTTACTTTTATTCTCCATAAGTTCAACCACAGTTCCAACAGGTTAATATGTTCCTGATGATATCGGGATGCCTCATGAGGGTTTTCAGGCATACTAAGGAAGGCTGTATCATCGGCAAATGTTAAAGTGAGGATATTATTACTCAAATGCATATCATAGGTATTAACCAAATACAAAACTGGCCCCAGTATACTCCCCTGTGGCACACCGGATGAGATATTTTCGGGGACACTCATGAAGTCTCCTTCCACAACAGTGAACTTCCGGGCAAGAACGTAATTTTCTAAGCCCATTTTCGAAATTGTGTTAAACAACGCTCGACCTCTAGGTGTAATAAGACGCGATCCCCAGAACGTATGTTTCGTATTGTAGTCGCCAGCTGCTACGAAACAAGGGCCAAAAGTTTTTTAAAAATCCTCGTAGTGATCCTTAGTTATTGAAAATCTGGGAAGGGAGTAAGTTGATGATATCACGTGATTTGATGTACACGATAACAGAGCGTAGGCATTGGCACGGTGCCCTTTTTTAGTGTTACGTAATTCCACCCTCATCGTAATGAAGAGTGGGAATTATGTAACATCTTTATATACATATTTATAGTCCCTGGTATAATGTTACCACATGAATAAATTGCACCAGGAGTATAGAAAAATGATTAATAAAAGCAAGTTATTTAAAAAACATTTTGTTTACTGTCAAATTGGGGGTCCTTTGTGAAACGACATCCTACGCGCATTAAACCTATTTCATCCAAGAAGAGACTCAAATCCAACAATTTGCTATTATTTGGGCGACAATAATCAATTTATCCCATACAAATTTTAATTCTACGTACGCCATTACTGTAAGAATTTTACCGTAAAATACAAATTTGATAAAAAATCTTCTCTTGCACTAAAATCTTTGCACGTTAAAGATGCACAGTAGTTAGAGAATTCACGGGGCCATTGACGACTATTCCACCAATAATGATTTCCAATTCATTTTGGCAAGCGAACACCACGGCTTATCAAATCTACAGGATTTTCTTTAAAGCTACAACACTTTTATCCAGGTTTCGCTACAATTTTCATACATTCCTGCTACTCGTCGTCTAGCCTGGAATACATGGTCGATTGGAATAAGGAATCGCTGATCGTTATAATCTCGTTTATGAGTGCGGTGTGAAAAATTATTTTCATATTGAGTACATGTCCCATACATGCGGTATGTTAGTTGTGTTGGTGTTCTGATGGCGTTTTCGTAGTGAAACGCGTTTAGCTGTACACTGTTGTTGGGCTTGACATTGACATTATTCAACTCCGTGTTGTATTGTTGATTTAAATTGTTCAAAGACGTAAGTAAGTATGTATGTATTATTTGCATTCGTGTTGTTGATAGGCATCAATGTTTCCGGCATTGCTGTATCTTGTATATTGTGAAAGGTTACTATTAAAATTTAATAGTAACCTTGCTGTTGTTGGTGCAGTAGTATCTTCATCCAGTACATCCCTTAAGCGTAGTAACCATTTCGATGGCATATATTAGGTATAGTATTGGCCCTAGCTTAGATCCTTAAGTGTGCTCAGTTTCAATTCTTAGTGCGTTGCATATTTTGACGCGGTATGCTCTTGCGCTTAAATAGTTCTTAAGCCGAGCTAAGCATTTTCCTATGACTCCATTATGTTCAGCATGTTCGTATGCGATAACGTTTCAAAGGCTTTATTAAATCAAAAAAAGGAGAAAGACAGTGGTGGTTGCCTGCCAAGCATTCGTAAATGGAATTAGAGAAGTTTCCTAGAAGTTTATTTGTGTTGATGATATTATTTTTTCTAAGGAAGTCGTTTAGCCTGCGTGCCACTATTTCTTCAAGCACTTTCTCTTCTAATTGCAATATTGTTATTGGTCTGTAGTTATTACAGTCGCTTTTTTATTGAGAAATTCAATTACTTAAATTACTAGAATATTAGTGCCTCAGCGCCAGTAAGATCATATTAATGTTTTATATTTACAATTTTAATGAGTGCCAATGGAAAAAAAAATAATTTAATAAAGTTAAAAGTTTACAATTTATTTCCGACGTGTATTCTAAGGACAATTATATGTATGTATGGTATGATTTCGATGATCATGCAAGAGTTGATCAACATAGTGGTTATTGGTGTGATATTAACAGCATTCCATTTTAAATTAATTGGCCTGATTACATCAGCTCCCGGTCCCTTGTTTGGGTTAAGATATTTTAAAATGTTGAAAATTTTTTCTTACGTGTTCGCGGACAAAAACATTGAATTTTTAATTCTTTCCGGTTGTTTGGTATTTATAATTATATAATTTTAATGTATGTTGCTTACGTTTTTGTCCATTATTTCATTAATTAGTTGACATTAATAGTGCAATATGTCACTCTCATATTTATTAGTTTGATATGTTATATATACATACTTTTAAAAGTGTTATAGAAAGTATTATAACTTTCGTCTGTATTTATGTTTTCATTCATTCATTCATTCCAACGCATCGAATTAGTATTTTTTGTTTACTTTAAAATTGTTTAAGTTGGCCCCTAGATCTGTTATTCTTTCCGCTCTCTGGACTTTTATTTTATTGTTTTTTTTTCCTTTAAACAACAAAAAAGAGTATAGTGATCAGAGAAATTTATTCTCACTTCAGCAGAGTATATTTGTGTATTTTTTTTTTTCATTTCTTACGTGTAGGTGATCCATACAACATTTTGTTTTTTTCAATACATTTTCTCTGGTTGCATCATTTACAAGGCGTTGTAGTCCATTTGAATTTTTTGTTCAGGTTTATTTGTGTGTGAAATATGTACATATGTGTATTTTCTCTTACAAACACAGCTAGTTCACCTCGCCTTCCTGCAAAAAAAGGTAGTAGGAACAATTCCATTTATGCTATAGACTTGTTGGTCTTCATAATTTTTATTTTATTTATTATGTTATGCATACTTTCACAAGGAGGGGTATGAAGTTTACACGGAGTGAACGAATGTTCATGCATATGATAATCATAGGGTAACTTAAAAAGTGGTAATTAATTTGGTTATTATTGTCTAACACTGGGTTCAGATTATATGTAGTATACCATTTTGTATTTTTATTAAAAAGTAGATGGGTATAGGTACAAAACCATACGAGTTTCTCTTTTGTTTGGTAGTTGTATTTAAATGGAAAATAAAGCGTAGGTATGTACATATGTTTTTTATTTGATATGATTGTATGTGATGTTTTTGCGTGCTTTTTCACTTTTTCTAAATTTTTTAGACAATGTTTCAGTATCTGCAGAGGTGGTTATTAAGATAGGGTTGGATGTTTCATTTTTCTTTGCATAGATACATATGTACATATGTCAATTTTTGACCCACACAAATCTCCACGTGGATTATTGCTAACCAAAGTAATCGCCATTTAGGGTGCGTACAGAGTGGCCGCTTGTTGCCGACCCGAGCCGACTGACGCTTATTGCGAGAGCCAATGCGAGAAAACTGGTAATATACAAATTAGTACAAATAAGCGCGAACAGGTCATAGTCGGCGCCGAGCTGGTCAGAGCGCAAAGCTGATTGAGTGCGAGAAAACAGTTCCAAAGCGTATTTCAGCGTCGCAAACATTGTTTATGTTGTTATTATGATTTCAACTTGTTTGGAAAACATAAAAAAATTAAAAACAAATATGTAAGAAAAAGTAAAGAAAATGTTTTTCTCTTTTTGTCTATTGCATTTCGGTTGTTGTAATTTTGGGTTGTTGTTTTCTTGAAAACAGTCGTGTGTTTTGGTTTATTTTAAACAGCTCATAGTGGGCGCCGAGTTGGTTAGAAGAAAAAGTAAAAAAATGTGTTTTCTCTTTTTCTCTATTGCATTTCGGTTGTTGTAATTTTTGGGCATAAAATTCTTTGTAAAAATTGAAAGCAAATATTATTATATGCTGTCATTCATCATTTCATGGCATTGTTTGTTGAACTTTTCTTGAAAAGAGTCGTGTGTTTTGGTTTATTTAAAATTAATATAGAACAATTAATAAGTGGTTTTTTCTCGGCCGGCTTTGTGGGATCAGAAAAATAAATATTATCATAACCGTGTTTTAGTGGAAAAGCTATGTATGTCCTTTGCTTCAGAAATTAATATACAAAGTTATATTGAAATTTATTATATTTTATTCATGTATACGAAATTACAAAATTTATATCTTATTAATCTTTAAAACAGTAGCCGAAGCTAAATACTCATCATCTGGCGAATCCGCTTCAATTTAACAAACACGAATGAACAACAAACCCAAATGCATACGAACATACAAAAAACACAAATAATAGATAAAATATCAGCGCTGATTCTCGCATCCACTATGCACACCCAAACTTGTTGCTCGCATGAACAATAATCGTCAGTCGGCTCGGCTCAGCACCCTTAGGGGTTAGGCGTTCATTGATATGTATACATATATTAATTATTATTTTTTGAGTCTACTCTGTGATTTTTTATTTTGCGTAGTAATTCTCTCTTTTTATTCAGTGTTGTAAATTTGATAATAATTTTTTGCGATTTTTTCATATTACATGAGTGAATTATATACACAGTTATCAGTTATGTCTACATCAAGCGAATTATCAATTTCTATTCTTGCTTCGATTGGAGAAATATTTGTGTTTGTTACATTTTTTATCTCAATATTTTTGTTAACCATTTGCTTTTCCGGCTCTACGATTGTATGGTTCATGTCCTGCACTTGCTTTAACTTTTCTTTGTTACTTTCGCAGATTTCAGCTACTTGTGCTGTAAGGTTCTTAATCGCATCTGTGATGAGACAGGTTCTTGCATGTAAGTATTTACTTGTAAATTAGTTTAATTTATAGCTGTTGTCAGCCGTTGCATTGTAGTTTTGATGTCATTTATATCGGTTTTCACTGTGGGCATATCGATTTTCGATACAGCGATATCAGATTTTACACTATTGTTCACATCATTTGGTGATGGAACATTATATGTCCGTTTACTCCCACTTTTTTGAAGTACTTCACCTTCATCCACTTCTTCTCCCTGCTGCTTCTAATTTGATTGCATTGGGCTAATGTCAACAAACACGTGATATGCACTTTTTACATCGCCAATATGCTTTCCGTTCATTATTCATTGCTGAGTACATTTTGTATTTCGGGTTTTTCAATTTTTTTAATAATTTTTTTTTAAATTATAATAATAACAATAATAATAATAACAATAATAATAATAATAATAATAATAATAATAATAATAATAATAATAATAATAATAATAATAATAATAATAATAATAACCCTCGGAGGGTATTGTATCTCTAGAGGGCCCGTCCCCAAGGTGGCGGATCGGGGAAAGCTCGATAGGCATATCGGGTAGGTGGGAAATAAAATACCACCCGCGGACCAAACAATATCATCAAAATCCTTCATCCTAAACTGGCAACCAGGCAGCATGGAGGTGGGCGTCTGTTCTTCATGTTAGAAGCGGCCTTGAAAGCAAACCTGCCAGGAGGTATAAAATGGAATAAAACAAAATGGAAAACGCAAATCAAACAGATAACCTGGGGACCTCTAATAACCCCACCGCGTCGGGATCGCATCTTAACTCTCGCGCATTTGGCTTGGTACCTGGGTCAAATGTGATAAGTGAATCACAGAACAGAAGAAATAGCAACAATCAAGCTGAAAGTGAACAGCATACACATACCGATGTAGCTCTCACAACAGCTGGCAGACCACGACAGCGCAGAAAATGGACAAACGAAATAAATGAAAACCTCCTTCGCGCATACTACGTTGTAACGAACCAGGAAACAAACCTCATAGGATATCGAACGCAACTTCGCACAATTTTCGTAGAACAACATCCCGACTACGATGTATCAGAGCAACGTCTGGCGGACCAAATTCGTACAATACACAGAAATAATTTTATACCGGAGACTAGGCGTAACTATATTAAGGAGTCCATGATAATTCAACCAACAAACCATCCCCTAGCTCAAGGATCCCATGCAATACCAACTGATAACCCCGATCTGGAAGCAAATTATCAAGTTCAAGGAACCGAACAAGTGATACAACAAATAGAAATAGTGGACAACCGATTCGAAAATATCGAACGCGATTTTCAACAACAATTTGAGATATATTCAAATATAAACCCTCTAATGAGACCTACAATACCAAAGATAAATTCTAGTCGAAAATTCAGCTTAATTATAAAATATATAGATAATGAAATTATTTCCAAAAGAGCTCCAGAGATTAATAGATTAGAAGATTTACACACGCTTATCTATTCAGCAGCTGTAACAACTGCAATAAAAATGGGATATAAGATCAAATACATGTGCAATAATAGAATAAGTAAAGAACCCACAGAAAATAAAACAATTCAAAGAATTGAAATTAATATTAAGAACCTACGAAGTGACCTAGAAAGATTAAATAACTATATAGCAGGAAATAAGGCTAAAAGACTCAAAAACAAAATACAAAAAATATACCAAAAACACAATAGACACTCAAGATACGAAGTTAATAACTCGAACGCAATATTAACAAGAGATACCATTAAACAAAAATTAAATGTGCAAATAGCAAGGCAAAGAAAATACAAACTGTCCAATAAAAGACGTGAAAGTAATAAAAAGTTTAATACAAACGAGAAAACTTTCTATAGAGGTCTCAGAAAGGCAACACCATCGAATCCCGATAAAGATACTTACCCTAATAAAGAAGATACTGAAAACTACTGGTCGTCTATATGGTCTAACCAAGTAAGCCACAACATTGAAGCAAACTGGATCAAAGAAGAAAGAAGGAGATACCAGCAGCTTGAGGAAATGTCAGCAAACCACGTAACATGTGAAGAAGTTAAAAGAATTATATCGAAGACACACAACTGGAAATCACCAGGACTGGATAAACTACAAAACTTTTGGTTCAAAAGACTTCCTGGGATGCACCAAAAACTTACAGAGCTTCTAAACGATTGCATTCAAAACCCAAGGAGATTCCCGAAAGAATTCACTAATGGTGTTACATACCTTCTTCCAAAAAACAAGGGATTCAAAAGCAACCCTTCAAATGGGCGACCAATTACTTGTCTGCCTACCATTTATAAGATTATGACAGCTTGTCTCAACCACCTAATAAACAATCATTTAACAGAAAATAATATTATCTGTGAAGAACAAAAAGGGTGCAGCAAATATGCTAAAGGGTGCAAGGAACAACTAACCATTGATCAAACCATATTAGAACAGACATTCAGCCAATCTAGAAATTTAAATGCCTGCTATATAGATTAACAAAAAGCATTTGACAGTGTACCGCATAGCTGGCTAATAGAGGTCCTGAAGATCTATAAGATAAATCCAAGTATAATTCAATTCTTAAAGTACAATATGAGACAATGGAAGACAAATATTCAAGTTTATACTGATACAGGGATGATAAAAACTTCAGACATCAACATAAAGTGTGGAATCTTTCAAGGTGACTGCCTATCTGCTCTTTGGTTCTGCATTGCACTCAATCCACTTAGTAATCTCCTAAAAAATAGTAAATATGGATATAAAATAAAGAGCGGTTCTAACCAAGAAATACTAAGACACCTTTTGTATATGGATGACTTGAAAATATACGCCTCGACGAGACAAAGCTTAGACCAGCTAATACAAATCGTATCAATGTTTAGTAAGGACATAAACATGAAATTCGGCCTAGAAAAATGCAAAAGAGTTCAGATTACGAGGGGAAAAATATCAAGAAGTGAAGAAGACCAAAACATTGAAAACATCGGGCAAATGGAAGAAATAGATGTATATAAGTACCTAGGTATGGTCCAAAATAGGCGCATTGACAAGAAAACAGTTAAAAACAACTTAACAAGGGAGTTTACATCACGCATACACAAGATAGCTAAAACCAATCTAAATGGCAAAAACCTCATCAAAGCCATAAACGCATACGCAGTCCCTGTCCTTGCGTACAGCTTCGGTGCAATAAAATGGACAGTGACTGAAATTCAAACGCTACAACGGAAAATCAGAACAATGCTGACAGAATATAAATTTCATCATCCAAAATCGTGCTGTGAGAGAATGGTAGCGCCAAGAAGAGAAGGTGGAAGAGGGCTAGTCGATCTACAAACTCTACATGACAACCAAATAGAGTCTCTTCGCCGGTACTTTGAGCTTAAATCAGACAGATCTCGACTTATAAAAATTATAACTGAAGCAGATCAAAATTTAACACCTCTCAACCTGAATGGGAGCTTCAACCGACAAGCTGAAGACAAAACTTCAAGGGAACGAAATTGGTCAATAAAAGCTATACACGGCCGATTCTACAGGTCCATTAACGCCGATAATGTTGATAAACTCATGTCAAACAAATCGCTATTGAATGGAAACTTGTATGCTGAGACCGAAGCTTTTATGATCGCTATACAAGACCAAGTAATCCCAACAAAAAACTACAGGAAGAATGTCATAAAAGATCCAAGTGTCACTAATGACGCCTGCAGAAGATGTATGAGTCCAACTGAAACCATTGATCATATAATATCAGGATGCACGAAGCTAGCCCAAACAGAGTACACAAGAAGACACAACAACGTCGCGAAGATCCTCCACAAAAACCTACTCAGCAAATATAAACTTCAAGAATATGAACTACCCTACTACAGATATAATCCACAAACAGTTATTGAAAATGAAAACGTCAAGATATACTACGACCGTACAATCTACTCAGACCACACGAGACTCCATAACCGCCCTGATACCACGATCCTTGATAAGAACGAACGCAAATGCTTCTTCGTTGACATTGCAATCCCAGCTACCAGAAACATGAGCCGTACATACACCGAAAAAATCAACAGATATGCTGAGCTAGCAGTTGAAACCAAGCGAAACTGGAACCTATCGGAAATCAAGATCCTTCCAATAATAATAAGCGCTGAAGGTGTAATTGACAAATTGCTCTGTACAAACATGAACACCCTTGGACTCCGACGAAACCTCATCGATACCATGCAGAAGTCAGTCATCATCGATACCTGTCATATTACCAGGAATTTCATGAAGTAAATGTTCATATGTATATAGAGAAATTAATACAATATATTTTGTTTTAGGCTAAGGCTTCCAAAATGTATTTTTATACCCATTAAGGAGAAATTCAAAATGTATATAATAATAATGATAATAATAATAATAATAATAATAATAATAATAATTATAATAATAATAATAATAATAATAATAATAATACCAATAACAATAATAGTACCATAACTATATTGAACTCAATGAAATTTAATGTCGCTCATCTTTTCGTACACACAATACTAATGATATAAAATAAAGTCTTCGCTAAAACCCATGTTTAACACAGCGCCACTTCGAAGATTTTGTGGTTTATTTTGATTAGCATAGATAAGTCCGTCGCACACTGGGGATTTCGCGGAAAAAACTCAAATTGTCAATATACTCTTAATGCAATATGCAGTGATATTTTAAAATTTTAGACTAAATGGTACAATCAAATCAAAAAGAATTATTCCGATCTGACTGCTAGTTTTTTTATAGCCGTCTCAACCTCAGTACTTGTATGTTTTACCGAATCAACTTAATTTAGACCTAAGAATTTCAAAACGAATATTATTTTATTATGTGAGCTAACGTTTTTCTTTTTATTTTTTATTTAAAGTAGGATATTTCTCTGCAGAGACTTAAGTTTTTTTTGTTTGTTTATTTGTATTAACATACTTTCCCACAGTTGGAAATCACTGCTAATACATTGTCCCATATCTGTTTTTACATTTTTAATAAATTTCATGTGCCACCAGGTGCCACCTCTCAATTTGTTGCATTACACAATACAAAATTGATTCGCTCTTTTGTTTATCATAACTCAAGAACCACTAGTCGGATTTTGCTTAAACAAGTTTAGAAAAATTGTGCGTGGACAATTAAAAGGAAAAAAGGAAAGTGCACTTTGAATTATTTGGTTTTTTCCGTTAATTACCTGCATGATTTTTTTACAGAAATTGCACCCACATTTAGGAGTGCTTATGTTTTGGAATGTTTTGAAATATGCTCCCATTCATAAGTATCTGTCAGTAAAATATTGAAAAATTCGTAGTATTTATAGGTGTTCATTGATCGATATTTGTCATTTAACGAGAGTCGACGAACGCGAAAAGCACAAGCGATTTTTTTCCGGTTTTTTAATTGTAACTGAAACTAAGGCCCAAGAGTTTTACGACAATGGAAAGTTTTTCTATTTCACATGCGGTTTTATGCTCGAAGCATCTGGAGTTTGATAAAGGCAGATCAAAATTAAAACAGTTTTTGCAACATACGCACGTTGTCTTAAACGAAACTAGAGCATGTGAAATTTCGGATACAATATATAAAGGCTTTTACTCTAACTTCAAACAAAGATGGCAGGATTATAATCGTACGAAGTCGCGATTTGAAAAAAGAATGAAAATTGGTTTGAACGCACATTTACAATTAAGTTTATTGAGGCTGAACGTTCTACCAGTTCTGCACTTGGTCGGCCACGTAAATCGTTTGAGGAGTGCGAGTATCTAATGCATTGATTAAAAAATTAAGGGTACAAAATATTCGTACCATACAAAGAACTCACGAAAGAAAATAACAGTTATCCTCAAGGAATTTCTATTACTGAAAGTTCAGCCAGTGCACCTCTGCAAAATCTGTTGGATCATACTGCTAAAAGAGTCCTAGAGACCATGTCAGCAAAGGAAATAAATAAAATTGAAAGCGGAAATCTGACAATGTACTATAAATGGGGATGTGATGGGGCATCTAGTCAAAGCGAATACCAACAGAGGTTTTCAGATGATCAAATTTCTGACTCTCATTTACATATAACATCAGTTGTACCACTTAGATTATCATTAAGTGATGACATAAACTGACCTTCGTAGACTAGTAGGTAGTGTACTAGACTCGTAGTGCGAAGGTCCCAGGTTCGAATCCTGCTGCAGAACTCTGGCAGTTTGTGTTTGATAAATAAAGGGAGCGCGCAACAAGTCTTCACTGGCTTAAGTCTATGTCGTATGACATGGGCTATCACACCCCTCCAATCAACCGAACCTAACCTACGTGATGACATAAATAAAGTAGTATGGAACAACAATAAACCTTCTTCCACACAGGATTGTAGAACACTACAGTTTGCATATGTTAAAAGGACACCTCAAGTTATACGAGAAGAAAAGAGAAGAGTCGATGAGGAGATATCTCAACTAAAACATGAATTATATTTTACAATGATTGACGGCAAGACAGCACAATCATTAACAGAAACACCAGCAGAATCTTCTTGTTTTTTTTTTTTTTTTTTTTTTTGTTAATTTTTTTACATTGTAGGTAACGATATACATTTCTCTAACTTTCTTCATTTTGATTACTTTTGTGTACTACTATATAAATAAAACTAAATTTGTGATGAAATCACTACATTTTTTGACAAATATATTTTTTTCCTCACCTCCATACAAAAATCACCAGTGTGCGTCGGGATAGGGCAAGGCCACTCCTTGAACATATTAACATCTGCTGCCATGTTACGAAATTCTAAGTACATAAATGATACGGTTTTTCTCTTATTTAAAGCTTTCTCTCTCTTTCCCCTCTTCAAAGAGATAATCGATACCAATACACCATCCATAAATCTTCAACGACAATTTGGTCAACTGGTATATACTAATATACTTTATTTATTACACACATAATATATTCCCAATGTTGTTTTTAGGTCAATTTCAGTACTAACCAGTGAAAGCATTTGAAAATATTGTTTAGTACGAGTTTTGTTTCGAAAACGTACCAAAGAGACTTTTATATATGCAGTGTTGGGCAAAATACATGGCTTGCGGTATTTAAAATACAAAATACAAAATACTTGCTGATCATGTATTTAAAATACAAAATACAAAATACTTTGAGGATATGTATTTAAAATACAAAATACAAAATACTTAAAAATCTGTATGTATTTAAAATACAAAATACAAAATACTTCCATTTATTGCACGTATTTCAAATACAAAATACAAAATACTTTCACGTCATGTACATGTATGTATTTAATGACAGTACCGTATATTCTATTCAACGTAAGAGCCAACCCACTCAATTGTCTACAGTCGCCGAAAAAACACATGTTAATATTTTATTAACTACTAATAACCTATATAATAGATGTACTAGTCCAGCTCAAACTGGAATCAACTTAGATATCTCAGTGTATAAATTTTCTTACTCTGAACCAAGAATAGTGGCATTATTCAAGATTACTGTACGGGATGAGTTGTTTAATATAGTTATTTCTCCAAATTTCTGGCCTAATAGTATTTACGTTCGCGAATTTATATTTAAAACAAGACAAAGGAATTCTGTTCAATTGCCTTCAACGGCAACAAATATTGAAAAAAACTAAACAAATATATTGAAAATTTATTCTTATATACCAAAATGTTCGTGGCATTAATAAGAAGTTATCTGCATTATTTAATCAAATTTACTCATTTGACTATCATGCTATAGCATTTACTGAAACATGGCTTAATGATAATACATATATTGAACACGGAAATTTTTGCTGCTAAGTATACTATATATAGACGTGATCGTAACAATAACATAAAGGAAGGTGGTGTATTGATAGCAGTTTCTAGCCTGCTCACTTCCAAAGCTTTGTCGTTTACGTCTTTTCTGGATATTGAATTTATGACTGTTTTGACAAAATTTAACATAAGAGAATTTTCGTAGCGTGTTCGTATATCCCTTCTAATTCACCTGAAATAACTTACCAGAAACACTCAGACGCTATCTCCTCCGTTGTGCGAATGTCTAATCACATTGATACTATCATTGCAGTTGGTGATTTTAATATGCCTATTATTTCCTGGAACCGTTCTACTGATAATGGTTAATTCACGCCCTATAAATCTGGCACCAATGAGAAATACACTGAGTTTATTGATTGCTTACTAGATGTGAATCTTTATCAGATGAATGGCATCTATAACGATAATATTAAATTTTTAGACCTGGTTTTTGTAAATGATTATGTTGACACCTCTGTTCTTCGCACTGATTCATTCACTTTGCCAGAAGACCGCTATCATCCTATAATTTTAGTAAGTTCATGTTTTTCATTATATACATCTCATTCTGCGGAAAAATCGATAGTCAATAGCTTATGCTTCAAAAAAGGGAATTATAGCAGGGTAACTTAGCTACTTTATACTGACTGGAGCAGTTTACTGTCAATTTCTAACTTTGAAAACAAAGCTGATGTCATCGATCATATTATTATGAGTTTCTACAAGGGATATATTTGATCTTGAACCAATGTTTTCCAAAAAAAAAACCTGTTCAGATTCCTTTAGACCGCCATGGAATACTAAAGCTCTTTCTAAAATTAAAAATAGCAAAAATAAATATTATAAAAAGTATAAAATCAGCAGCGGACTTTGGTAAATACTCAGTTGCTCGTGCCGAATATAACAAATAAAATCAGAATTGCTATAACAGCTATATCGTCAAAATTAAAAACAACCTTAAGAAGAATCGTTTCACAATTTTATAAATTTAAAAAGAAAATCTACTTCTTTCCACCTACAATGAAGTTAAATGAAAATGAATCAGATGAGGATGCTGAAATAAGTAACTCGTTTACAGATTTCTTTTCATCTACTTATGCCAATGATCAAATTAGAGACACTGGTCTACTACCATGCTCAAATTATGGAAGTCAGTCTATCTTAATCCCTTTTATAGATGAATTGTCTGTTCTTAACGGTTTAAAGAAATTGAAATTTTCCTACAACAGTGGATCGGATAAAAAACATGGTTTGCAGTATTTAAAATACAAAATACAAAATACTTGCTGATCGTGTATTTAAAATACAAAATACAAAATACTTTCAGGATATGTATTTAAAATACAAAATACAAAATACTTAAAAATCTGTATGTATTTAAAATACAAAATACAAAATACGTATTTGTATTTTAAATACGTATTTCAAATACATGTATTTTAAATACTGCCCAGCCCTGTATATATGTAAGTATGTATGTATACTTATGCAAAATTCAAACAACATACCAGCGTAATTTGCTGAGAAAACATTTTGTTTCTTTCAAAAAGTTAATTAGTTGAAACTATCATATTTCTTTTAAAGTTAACAATTTCTTATTTGATTTACACACTCGTGTGTTTATCTGTATGCAATTTATATTAAAATGCGTGAAAGTACCAAAACAAACAAAAACAGCTAATGGTACATGGTGTCATACAACTTGTACTTTCACAACTGTGCCATAAATTCCATCACTTATAAAAGCATTTAGACTCGTTGATACCCATTTGGTTCTCTTACGCAGTGCGCACCAGTCGAAGTTTTAAAAGTTGGAGAAATTTAATTCGTTTTAGTAATTTAAATATTGTCTGACACACTTAAATACATCCGGAAATATCAAGCAAATGTAAGATGTAATAAAATTAAATAGTAAAACACATTTACATATGTTTTAATAACCGAGTGTATAACTTACGAATCTATGGATAAGAACAAAATATATTCTAACTTAACCCAAAAATCCATTAGAATAAAATAAGTGAAACATTTTAATAATAAATTAATTCCTTAGTGTTGAATAATATTTGAATAAATATAGAAGTTTGGATAAATACTGAATAAACACTGAAATAATTCCGCAATAACAATAACACAAAATCTAATCATTCGCAAAAACTGACGATTTTTATTTGCTAAGAAATCTCAATTTATTGGAATTGGCATCATAATCCATAATAGATTTGTTACAAATATAATTTAATACACACACATACTGTCTAAGTATGTACTCGCACTTAGTACAGTGTAAAATATTAAAATATTTTTAGCTGCAACAGTGGTGCAGATTGTGTCCAAAAATATGCCATAGACCCATAATAAAAGATTTGCTTTTCTGTTGCAGGAATGAACGGAGATGGTGTAATTTCTGACAGAAATTCACTGATACTCAAATCCTACCCCTTTGTCACCAGCGAGTAAAAATGTCAACAGCTAAATTATTTTGAGCACAGTGCAAGTTAATTTTTTAAGTGTCGTCAACATCAAACTGTATAGCAAAACTTGCTCTATTAAATAATTTCAATTGTTAACACATTACCCGTATTGCCAAACATTCTACTGTGTCTAGCAAAATATGTGTAACTTTTTTTTGATATTTTTTATAAAAAGACGAAATTAATTTTTTAACTTGCATAAAAGCCGTCTTTGTATCTTTTATCAATATCCTTCTCAAATACTTATGTATGTATGTATGTATGTATGTACACAAAATCAAATATAATATTAATTCCCACTGTAACATGTACTAGTTAGTATATGTGAAAATTCAGTAATAGATGATACTGTATCTCGTGTTGTCGCAAGTAGAAAAAGTGTGCTTGTGTTAGTAAACTAGTGTTTGTATTTGATTTTTCCGAACTTGCACTTGCATGATTTTATAGGTCTTAAAATTTCCAATCAATTATGTTAATCATATCTCAATATATAATTAAATCAATTTAAATACGTTTTCCCACTCTCTGTTAATATTTATCATCGAATATGTATATTAAAAATATTCGAGTTTCTAACACAATCACACAAGAAAGTACATATATCCAAACAAGTTTTAGGCGAACATTATAGTATTAAGGAAAGCATATACATAAGTATTTATGTATATATATATATATATATATATATATATATATATATATATATATATATATATATATATATATATATAAATATATATATATATATATATATATATATATACCATAACCAGCTTAGCTTCAGATTTTCTCTTTTTAAACACAATCGATAATTAACGATTAATAGCATTAAATGTGAAAACAAAGCGCTACAACGTAATGAAACGGTTAACTGACCTTAAAATCTAGATGAACAATTGAAAACCCCACTGTATTTCGATACGATTCCTATATTAAGTTTAATTGGAGCGGTCATAAATATAATTCAGTTATTCTTTTTATTCTAACAACTATTTGCAAAAAATATTTTTGTAATGCGTCATAAACAAATCCAAAATAAGAACTTGAACTTGAATGCAATTGTTTACTCGTATAGCATACTCGAACCCGTATACATTGATTAATTTACTTTACTTACGTACAGTCCGACTGTGCACTAAATATGAGTATGAAGATTTAAGATCATTATTGCCCAGTAAGAAAAAAAGAAAATATGTTATTTAATCAG
This sequence comes from Germaria angustata, assembly GCA_963681545.1. Lineage (NCBI taxonomy): Eukaryota > Metazoa > Arthropoda > Insecta > Diptera > Tachinidae > Germaria > Germaria angustata. The sequence continues at coordinate 48,208,015 of OY813002.1, read as the reverse complement.
TACTCCTGCAAAGCAGCTTTCCAAAATTAAAAAAGACTTTTAATCGAAACACATTAAAAAAATTATTTGTATTTTAACTAAAAGCGGTAAAAATTTAATTCAATATTAAACTCCATTATATCTGGGTACGAAAATCTTTTGTAAAACAATAACAATAAATTCAATCTTAAGGTACGTTCATATTGGGGAAACATTTGCGCTAATATAAGTTTGTTAATGTTTTAATATAATTTTTCAAAATCGGTAAACAATTTGTTTTATGTCACACTCCTTTAATGCCACAAAGTACTATCTCATCACTTTCACTTTTTCCCAAGTGTCTCCCAAATTTTAATTGTTTGACATGAGACTATGTTTGTTAATTAACTGCCATACCTAAATTGGCGCGTCAAGCTCTAAACACATAGACGACAGCAGACAGCAAGCAGCAATATGTCAAAAATAAAATCCATGTGTTTAAATGAAAACGATTATTTTGACGGCAGCACAGCAGCACGACTGCACAACAGCATTTGCTGCTGCTGCCAATTTAGGCTATTTTCTATTTTGACGCGCAGCACTAAACAAATATAGTGTTGCCACTATATATATAAATTGAATAAATAAAAACAAAAAAATTTTTTTTAATATTAAACATAAAAGAACATTACAAAAATACAATAAAGAAATAAATTTCTGTGTTTTTATAGTTTTTCGTGATATTACCACATTTTATTATCAATAACTTTAATTTTATTCATTATAAAATATATATCCGGCATCCCTGAACTTTGTATTGCTAAAATACACATCAGCTGACTATTATGCTGTTGCTGTCTTCAAAATATTTATGAAGCTGACTTCAGAGCAGCATTTGAAGTTGGCTGCATTTGAAGCCGTGAAGTCGTGAAGTCTGCTGTCGTCAATGTGTTTAGAGCTTCAAGCGTTGTCTGGCTGCCAAAAATTCTCATGTGCATACAAATTGTATGAAGCAAACCATAATAGCGCGGCGCCAACGCCGTACAATTGGAAAATCCGATTTTGACAACGCGTAAAGAAGTGAAGTTGACTGCAGAAGTACTATTGTTTATTTTTTTAATGTGTCGTTAATGCTCAGTGCTGCCACAACCAAAAAATTTTTACAACCAAAATTCGCTTTAAAAGTTATCAAATGAGAAAAAAATCTTCTAACTCTTCTAAATAAGAAATTTTTTCAAATGTTAATTATTTAATTTTAATTTTAATTTAAATAACAAAATTTTAATAACAAAATCACAAACAACAATGTCGTCTGGCAACCTGTTAAAATAATCAGGGGGCAAATTACGGCATTCGATATCGAACGAAATTTCAAACAAAATTTTCTTGAATTGTATTGAAATTTCGATCGATATCGAATGCCGTAATTTGCCCCCAGGGTTGTTTTATTTGTTTACATATGCGAGTATAGACATATATATATATATATATATATATATATATATATATATATATATATATATATATATATATATATATATATAAATAAATATATATATATATATATATATATATATATATATATATATATATATATATGTATATATATATATATATATATATATATATATATATATATATATATATATATATATATATATATATATATATATATATAGATATCAGGATGGGGCATATTTTCGGGACTAAAAAACTTGACAAGAAGCACAGCAGAATCATTAATAGGAAAATTCTAAGAAGTTTGTGGAAAAGCCATGTGCAAAATCCACAAAGGCGTAGCTATTTTGTGGAAAATTTTATTGCAATTGATGAAAGATTAACTTGCAGTAGTCAGAGAGGGCTTTTTGCAAGAGTGGGTTAAAAAATAACAAACGCTTCAAAATTAGCCCTTAAAACGTAATTATATCAAGCCAAAAATTAAGAGAAACTACTTTTAATTGGAAACACTTCAATTCACACGTAACAATGTACAACACCAAAAAAATTAAAAATAAGGCTGTAGCGACCGATTTGTGTAAAGGATATCATTGTTTTGAAATTTTATATCTGGCCACTGTTTCACATTGTTGTAGTGAAACTTTGTAAACTTTATGGACAAAACAAGTAGGTTGTTTTGCACAAATTTTGTCGAAGTCCATTACGTTGTGTTTTCCCTTTCAAAATTTTCGAACCCAAATTGACTTTCATGTTGCAAAATTATAACAGAAAATGATTTTGTTGAAAAAATAACTAAAATTAACTATATATTTATTAATTTTATCAACCTTATGGAATGTAATATATGTTTATTTTTATTCAGGCTCTAGTTCATGTATTAATTTAAGTAAAACTACTTTGTTTTATTAAATTTTATTCTTAATTTTTTTATTTTTTATTTCGGTCCGTCTTTTTCTTTTAAAATCATAGTAAGTTTTGTGATTTTAAAAGAAAAATACGGACCGAAATATTGAATAAAAAATTAAGAATAAAATTTAATAAAACAAAGGAGTTTTACTTAAATTAATATATGAACTAGAGCCTGCATAAAAATAAACATGAATTAATAACTAAAATTATAAAAATATTTATTTATATAAATGCATTGTTTGTTGTGGCTTCAGCTCTTCATATGCCGACATTTCATTGGTTGCTAAAACCAAATCGTCAGTGAAGTTTAAGCAGTTTGAAAACATTCAACCTCGGATTTTTATGTCAAATTTGCTTATATCAAATACAATATTAGAATTCAATATTGTATATGAATTATAACAAATACATAATCATAGTAGGCCTATAATGTTTTTATACAAACAACACAACAAACTATTAAAAAAGGGCGTATCTCAAAAATTAATATTTGTGATTGTTAATAAAAAAGTAATTCTTATAAAAATCATGCAATCATACAATCACATTTTAAACCAACCCTAAGATATATCAAAATGCCGATATGTCATCTTAAGTAAGTTATTCTTAAGTGAGACATAGTCATATATCAAAAAACATAAATGTTTACATTACCCAAGACAAATGTTCGTCAGAATTCTTTTATAAATTTATAAGCAAATTAGAATTATATCTGAAGCCGAATTGAAGTTATGCACAAAGCATCGATGTGAAAGCTTAATCTTGAAAACCTTTAATCGCATTTTAACAAGTTCCTTCTTTTTTGGACATATCGATGTTGAATAAAATGGGCGATATGCAGGGCTACGGTTTCAAAAGTAAAGTTAATTATAACACACATAAAGCTATGATTTGAATAAAACTTTTATTTCATTACAATGTCATTTAAGTGACCGCCTCTAGATTGGTTGTAGCAGTGGATCTTTTTGAGATATTTTTCGACCAATTTTTTGCACATTTGAGCCGGTATCTCGGTTTTCAAATGTTGCAAGGTTAGGGGATATCTACGTGGATAGGGCTTTTAGCCAAAAAGGTGAAATTACACAATCTACAATAAAACCAAAGTCGCTCGTGTTGTGTGCCTCATTGAACCGTATTGTTGAAACTACATATCGTTCAGATCATAATGCTCAATAGCAGGCTGAAAAAGTCTGTAATCATACGGCCATAGCCCTTTGAATTGACGATAACGGTTCTTAAAGCATTGCACACTGGGGATTTTTGTATGGAGGTGAGGAAAAAAATATATTTTTCAAAAAATGTAGTGATTTCATCACAAATTTAGTTTTATTTATATAGTAATACACAAAAGTAATCAAAATGAAGAAAGTTAGAGAAATGTATATCGTTACCTACAATGTAAAAGTCCCTAACTAAGAAAAAAAATTTAAATGATTTTTTTAACTTTTAATTTATTATTTTTTTTAAATCTATTTTTAATTTATTATTCTAAAAGAGCCTTAACTTCGTCGCATATAACACTATGCTTTTTCTGGCTAAAAGCAGGAGTCAAATGTGAGATCAGGGGATCTGATGTTACCATCATTCGGTGCATAATATCTTCATAAGTAGCAATTCGACTGCATTTTCTGGAGTGTCTAAGGCGATATTTTTTATAGTCTTTGTTACGACTTTCCTGAGCGTCTTCCCTGTATGACTACAGGAAAAATACACTTTTCAATTATATCGTTTTCCATGAATCAGAATTTTGTGAAGTGTAGGTGGCATATTGTACCACTCGTATAGTGCAACAAACTGTTTTGCCGTCTGCAGACAAAAATTACCAAATTTTTTTGGATCTACTACCTCGGTGATTGTTATAGCTTCCAGAATTATTAAAAACCTCTTGATTATGTTTTCATCTAGACCCGTGATTTCGGAAATCAAAGCAGGATTAGCAAAGAATCTTCGTGATGTATTTCCTGAATTTGTCGTACCAGAGCCTTGCTTAACAGTATCAACCTGTACTCCAATTTTCCCTTTAAGTTCACGCATTATCAAACATTTTCGGGCTTCTTTTATCAGACGAGTATTTGAGTCGACTCTCCCACGTTTAAATTCAATATTATAAGCTACATGCAAAAGACACTCCATCAGCTTAATACGCGCATGAAGTGGTGACATACCAAATTGCAGTGCTTGTTTATTTACGGGCATAGCTTCAACTTCTTCGATTTTATTCATCTTAGATGTTGTGGCTCCACAAATAAAATAAGAAGATGCTGCTGGTGTTTCTGTTACTGATTGTGCGCTCTTGCCGTCAATCAGTGTAAAATATAACTCATGTTTTACTTTAAAGTTACGATTATTTACTGTTAACTCAAATTATTTTAGTTTAGATATCTCCTCATCGACTCTTCCCTTTTCTTATTTTTGTTCCTCATTGTCAGATTTCCGCTTTCAATTTTATTTATTTCCTTTACTGACATGGTCTCTAGGACTCTTTTAGCAGTATGATCCTACAGATTTTGCAGAGGTACATTGGCTGAACTTTCAGGAATAGAAATTCCTTGAGGATAACTGTTAGTTTTTTCTTTCGTGAGTTCTTTGTATGGTACGAATATTTTGTACCCTTCATTTTCTAACCAATGCATTAGATACTCGCATTTTTCTTTTGTAAGTTCAAGCTTTGTAAACATCCCCAAAGTTTTTAATGTACAAATTTTATGGTTGGTTTTTGAAATACTAGGAGAAAAATCAATTACTTCTTGAGGAAACGTAGCACGTACTTCATCCCTTTTGTATCGTTTGGCGCGATCACAGCACTCCTCAAACGATTTACGTGGCCGACCAAGTGCAGAACTGGTAGAACATTCAGCCTCAGTAAACTTAATTGTAAATGTGCGTTCAAGCCAATTTTCATTCTTTTTTTCAAATCGCGACTTCGTACGATTAGAATCCTGCCATCTTTGTTTGTAGTTAGAGTAAAAGCCTTTATATATTGTATCCAAAATTTCACATGCTCTAGTTTCGTTTAAGACAACGTGCGTATGTTGCAAAAACTGTTTTAATTTTGATCTGCCTTTATCAAACTCCAGATGCTTCGAGCATAAAACCGCATGTGAAATAGAAAAACTTTCCATTGTCGTAAAACTCTTGGGCCTTAGTTTCAGTTACAATTAAAAAACCGGAAAAAAATCGCTTGTACTTTTCGCGTTCGTCGACTCTCGTTAAATGACAAATATCGATCAATGAACACCTATAAATACTACGAATTTTTCAATATTTTACTGACAGATACTTATGAATGGGAGCATATTTCAAAACATTCCAAAACATAAGCACTCCTAAATGTGGGTGCAATTTCTGTAAAAAAATCATGCAGGTAATTAACGGAAAAAACCAAATAATTCAAAGTGCACTTTCCTTTTTTCCTTTTAATTGTCCACGCACAATTTTTCTAAACTTGTTTAAGCAAAATCCGACTAGTGGTTCTTGAGTTATGATAAACAAAAGAGCGAATCAATTTTGTATTGTGTAATGCAACAAATTGAGAGGTGGCACCTGGTGGCACATGAATTTTATTAAAAATGTAAAAACAGATATGGGACAATGTATTAGCAGTGATTTCCAACTGTGGGAAAGTATGTTAATACAAATAAACAAACAAAAAAAACTTAAGTCTCTGCAGAGTTTATTTTTTAAATTTTAGTATACTGAAATATCCTACTTTAAACAAAAAATAAAAAGAAAAACGTTAGCTCACATAATAAAAAAATATTCATTTTGAAATTCTTAGGTTTAAATTAAGTTGATTCGGTAAGACATACAAGTACTGAGTTTGAGACGGCTATAAAAAAAACTAGCAGTCAGATCGGAGTAATTCTTCTTGATTTGATTGTACCATTTAGTCTAAAATTTCAAAATATCAGTGCATATTGCATTAAGAGTATTTTGACAATTTGAGTTTTTTGTTTAAAGCCTGTTGCTCGAGAACCAATCAGCATATCCAAGCCATATGGCTTTAATTTTTGCTTGAATTGGATGGAGGTGCTAATCAAAATGTAAAATCGCCCCATGAAAGCGACAAATTTGTATTATCCGCCTCATTTTAACTAACAGCAGCGATATTTTCGGCAGTGCACAACTTGCACAGACCTGACCACATCTGTAACGCTTCCCGTCTTTCCAAAAGTTGCCAAATTTGAGCCATCACTTTTGTAATAATTTTTAACTGTTTTTACTAGTTCTTCTAAACGATCCACATTCGTAAACGCAAACGGTTTAAGAAATAAGGATTAAAGTCAAAAGTGATCTAGATTAAATTATTTGAGTAAAAACTAACATCCTTATTAAAAAAAAAACACTTAATTGAGGCTTGAAGTTCACATTAGTTACCAAAGACTTTAAGGCTAACAAACCTATATTAAAAATTCCTATTCAAAAACAGTACTTTAGCTAGTGTATGCTTTAATAAATTTTACATGTTGATACTGGCAACACCATCATTCTCTTTTGTCTCTTTATAGTTAACGATGCAAAACAAACGCGTATTACTCATCCGGATAGTCGGATATATTGATAATGTTTTGCATAGTTTTAATAATAAAATTAATCTTTCGTTATTTAAGATGTAAATTAATATGTATAGTACATAAAAAACATAAACTAAATAGATTTATTTACCGATTACTTGAAGAACGAGCTTTGTTTACTCGTTTTGATTGTATGTGCATCACTATAAAGTTTTGTATATTTACATTATTTTGCTAAGAAATATACTTATGTACATACATACGAGTATGTTAATTATAGAAACACCCTTAAAAAGCATTGAAAGTAAATTTCGTTCTACAGATAAGCAATGAGAATAATACCAGTGAAAAAAGGAAAAAAGGAATTACTTTTAAGTTATTTAAAACTTTTTAATATTAATATTATGTTTTTTGTTTTGGTAACCTAGTCTGCATTAGTACAAACGTTAAATAAATTAAAATAAAACCAATTCCTTATTTTATTTACATTGCAATATTTGAACTAGTATTTGTTTTATTAATTTTATTTGTTATTTTTTGATATTACAAGAACTTAAAAGGATGTACATATGTATTTAAATAAATATTTCTAAATGAAAAACAAAATAAAATCAAGATATATATATGTATGTCAATATATGTTTTCCAATTATGTATGTATGTATTTTAATTTAATTGGTTTTAAAAATATTTTTCAATAAATGCTCTAAGTATAGCATTTTCTTGTAATATTGCACGGCATCACCACCAGTTTTCTAAATTTTTATGTGGCAGACGTTAATTGCGGCACGTTCTAAATAAAAAATTACATTGGAAAATATCTTTCACATAAAATAAAAATTAATTTTACCAATTCTGTTCATTAAATTTAATATATCCATTTTTTTATTTCACAAATCCACACAATTTCAAATATTATCAATAATTTTGTTCACAAAACTTTGTTTGTCAAAACAATAAAATATTTTAACATCGCTTTAAAGTAGGTGAGTAGCTGCTTTAAATTCTTTAATGTTAAAGTTGGTTTAAAGTACGTGTGTTAAGCTAATAATCGTTTTTGAATGAAACTTTAAGGAATTTTGCTTAAAGTTGGTTTACCAACCTGTATTAAGTTTTTTTAAATAAGGCTGTAAGTCTTTTACGGGTGAAATTCATAAACGTAAACGTCTTCATTCAACCACTCTGTTAAGCGCAGGCTCGTTTGCCTTGCTCAACTTTATCGAGATGTATAACTTGGTGCTTCACCAAGTTATTACTGTTCGTAGGGGTTTATTATCCTAGTAGTTCACCAGGATAATACAAGCGATTATTATCGGTTCAGTTGTTCAAGTGGTACACAAGAACAACGTAAACTGACTTGTCGAAAAAATTAAATTCAGATGTTTGCTGGATGAATGACAATCGTGCAATCACAAATTTTATTAAAAACTTATGGTATTTAAAGAAGAAAATTACAAATACAAATAATAAAGAAATACAAATACAAATAGAAATACAAAAAAAAGTAAAAAATTTTAATTCTTAGCAGGCTGGAAACCGTTCATTCTTCTGATGCACTAATTATTTTCCCACCGTTAGCACAGAACAGATATTGGATTTCATAACTGTCTGGCTGGTGAATTAAATAAGCAAATTATTTTCTCACTGACAGTAAAGCCCAAACAGATATCAAATTTCTCCAACGTCTGACTAGTTATTTGATTTAGTACGTGTAAATAAAAATTTTGTTTTAATTTAGCTATGAATTATGCAAACGCGGTAATTCTCACGCCTAAATAAGAACGTAAAAAAGAGGTACGGATTTTGTTCAAGTATTACGAATTATGCAGACGCGGTAATTCTCACGCCAAAATGTGGGAAAAATAAGAACGTAAAAAAGAAGTACGGATTATGTTCAAGTCTTATTAATTCTATTGAGAGTTGTTTTTATTTTTGAATAAAGAATAAAAAAAACTCAAAAGAATTAACATATTGCGGCCCCAAGGGGATTGAAAAGTGCGAATGAGCGATCTCCGGCAATTTACATATTTTGAAGTGGATTAAGTTGTTGGTTCCAATGAAACATTCCAGTTGGATCGTGGAGACGGTTGTGGTGCTTCGGGGATCGGTTCACGTCTTCTCTTCAACCTTTGCCTTGCTATCAGGGCCACTATCACAGCTAAAATCAAGGCTAGTCCAACATAGCTGATGGTTAAGCTATGTATTTTATGGGTTCTTGCGAGAGGAAATTCTTGTCGTTGTGCCCTGACCTCATTCTGCAGATGGGTTATCTTTTCAATTGTCGAAGCATATGACAGGGGTTGTGTCATGTTGTTTACGCTTTCTTGGAGGTGAAGGAATGACATCCCATTGCTTGTATATGATGAATGCAAGTTTGATGAGATGGTTCGATGCCCGTATATGGTAATAACATCATTTTTCATTGCACACCCTGCGGGAAGCGTGAGCAACCCGGTACCTTCCAGCAATTGTGAACTGCTTTCACCCTTGCATACTGTGCTTAGTTTTAGTTGCTGTTGAGTTGCGAGCAGCCACTGGTTCTTGTTATAAAGTTGGTACCATACGTTATTGCTGTTTATCAACTCTATGTTGCAGCTTGAGTCGGATTCATTGTTGAATAAATGTATCTCACAGCGACAAATTGGAGAGCCTTTATGATATGCAGCTTGAATGTGTGGGCATAAGAAAATGTTATGCTCAAGTTTATTGCAGGTACTTAGCTTCGATTCATCTAGAGGGAAATATTCGTCACGATGAGCGTTGAGAGCCATCATTTTAGTGGTTGGTATGATAACCACTAAAGAGTTGTTCATTAGCTGTGGTACTGGAGTAATATAAAATAGGTCATATTGCCCTTGATGGGCTAGAGGGATGAACAAGGTGCAAATAATGTGCTGAGTTGAGATTGCTGCGTGAGCCGTGACTACACCATATAAATGAATAATGTCTGCAACTGGAAGTACTAGATCTGCGGGAAGGTTTGCCTTAATGTTATCGATTTCACCCGAAAATTGTTGTGGGGTTAGTAGAACCGGACTAATTCGACCATGGTAAGTGTCCGCTAACAATGTGATCATAGATGTGTGCATTTTTTGTAAATTATTAGCAATTGTAAGTAACTGGACACTCAGTGATAAAATGACTTCCGATCGATGGTAACTGTCATTGGTTGTGAGGTAGAGTAGTTTATTTATTTTACCGTTCATTTTTTCGAAGTTATCTTGCGTGCGTTGTTCCGATTGCTTCATGAGATTCAGAGTCGAGTCGATAAACGATGTTTGATTCCGAAGAAGGCTTTGCAAGTGGGCTTCGTTGGTTTTTATACTATTAATAGTATCCGTCATTTCTGCTGCATATTTGGAGTCTAGAACGCCAAACAAGGAGCTTGCTATATTTCCAACGATGTCTATTGCTCCTCGTCGCTTCCTTTTTATGAAATTTTCCAAACCGTGCTCCATTTCATTTTTGAGATCTTGAAAATGGGATAGAAGTCCGTTGCATTGATGATTAAGGGATGAGTAATCGCAGGCCCTTTTCAGCGCAGAGGTACCGTTCACTAAAAGTTCTAATTCGTTATAGAACGGTGTCAGCTCAAAATAAATAAGGAGCTTCCATTCAGCGATGACAGGTTTAACTTGGCCAATATTTTCGAAATGTAATCCAGGATTGCTGGTGATTTGGGTGTACGTCACTTGTTGACATAGGATTAGAGGGAGAAATAATGCTATGAGTACTAGCAGACCTGTTGCGTTTAGAGTACAACGTTTTGAGGGTGGTTCATTTATGGTTTTGTTCTTGGGTGAGCTGTCTCTTTTTCGTTTCTCATCTGTTGTGTTATTGCTAACATTGGTTCCTGGTGGCTCCACAGGAAGAGGAGCCAGCAAGTGAATTGCTCGCTTAAGGATACCATCAGATGTTTTTACATCCGCTGTTCTGACAAGTCCGTCTGGACCGGGGTAAATTTCAGTTACTTTTCCAAGACGCCATTTCATGACTGGTGTGTTGTCTTTAATTATAACTATGGTACCCCGTTGCAAATTTTGAGCCTTGGTTTGCCACTTGTTTCGCTGCTGGAGTTCACTGAGGTATTCCTGCGACCATCGTTTCCAGAATTGATGTTTTATTTGTGACACTAACTCCCATCGTTTTGTAAGAGTTGTTGGAGTCGACCTGGCTGTTGCATCTACTTGTGCTGTAAGCGGTTCACCAATCAAAAAGTGGCCTGGTGTTAGTGCAGCCTCATCATTAGGACTATTCGGCAACGGTGCAATCGGTCTCGAATTAAGGATTGCTTCGACTTCTATGACCACGGTTTCCATTTCTTCATAGGTCAGAGACGCGTTTGCCATTTCTTTAACAAGTAACCTTTTTGCCGATTTGACTGCAGCCTCCCATAGTCCGCCGAAGTGCGGGGCTCGTGGAGGTATGAAATGAAAACTGATGCCTTTGCTGGCACACTCTTGTTGAATTTTTTCTTGAGCAGCTGTGGCGAAAAGAGCAGTTGACAACTCTTCTAATTGATTGCGAGCTCCCACAAAGTTTGTTGCGTTGTCACTGTAGAGATGCTGACAGTGACCCCTTCGGCCGATGAATCTTTTGAGTGCACCAATGAAAGCGTCGGTTGTAAGGTCTGTTACAAGCTCCAGATGGACCGCCTTAGTGGAAAAGCAACAGAATACTGCAATATACGCCTTTTGGGGTCGCTTTCCTCGGGTTTTGAAGTGAACCCAGATTGGACCACAGTAGTCAACTCCTGCATTAATAAAGGGTCTCGCTGGTATTACTCTTGCTTCTGGAAGGTTTCCCATAATTTGCTGCAGAAGTTTTGGTTTCGCTCGTACACATTGCACACATTTATGCACAGTTTCCCGAGCCAAATGTTTGCCTTTAATGGGCCAAAAACGTTGTCTTACGATTGCTAGAAGTGCTCCAGGGCCACAATGTTTGTTTTCCCTATGTATCGACTCAAATATTAGTTTACTTATTGTGTCGTTATAAGGAAGCAACATTGGATGTTTGGCATTGAATGATAACGTGGATGCTTCTAATCTACCTCCGACTCTTAGAATGTTATATTCGTCTAAAAATGGGGATAAGCTTTTTATTTGACTCGATCCTTTAAGGTCCTTTTTCTGTTGCAGCTGTTGAATGTCTTCTGTGAATGTGCATAGTTGGGTGGTTCGAACAATGATGGCAAGCGCATCGTGAAGTTCAATAGGTGTGAGAGTTTGTTGGGTTTGTCGCTCGGGTTTAGGGGTTCTGGCATTTTTAATGAATCTTAAAATGTATCCTATGATACGTTGGAGCCTTTTTAGTGAATTTCGGTGATTGATGCTGTGCAAAAGGTTTTCACTATTGACAGCAATGAGTGAGATGTATGATCCTTGCTTTTGTTCAGGGGTAGGCAAATTAGGATCTAGGCCAAAACTGGGAGGCCAATGTTTCTCGTCTCCATGAAGAAAAAATGGCCCATACATCCATTGGGGTGTATGCTGTAACTGTTGTGGATCCAGTCCTCTTGATATGATGTCTGCTGGGTTATCTTTAGAACTTACATGACGCCATTGCTCAGGTAGCGTGTTTTCTTGAATTGAAGCGATTCGATTAGCCACAAATGTATGAAAGGAAGAAGATCTTGAATTTATCCACGATAAGACTATTTTTGAGTCGGACCAATAGAATGTTGGCGTTGTATTCATATCCAAGTCTAATTTCACTTTTGCAGCTAAGTTAGCACCCAATTGTGCGGCACATAGTTCCAGTCTAGGCAGTGTTTGCTGTTTGAGTGGAGTTATCCGTGATTTCGCACATAACAAATATACTCTTATTGTTTTGTTTGGTAGAATTGTTCTCACATATATTGCAGCGCCATACGCCTTTTCGGAGGCATCGGTAAAAACGTGAAGTTGAGTCTTGCTAGGAAGAACTCCTTTATAGATATGCCGATGCACTTGAAAGCTTTCAAGTTCGCTTAGATTGCTTCGAAAGGTTCGCCAGCGTGAGTCAAATTCTGAAGGAACAGCCTCGTCCCATGAGAGATTCAAGGTCCATAATTCCTGGATAAACATTTTTGCTCTGGCAACTACTGGCGACAGTATTCCTAGTGGATCAAAGATTCGCGCCAAGTCTGATGTGACTGTTCTTTTAGTCACGGCTTTAATTGTTTGAATGTTGACCTTGATCTTAAGTAGGTCATCTTTAGGTACCCATACCAATCCCAGTGTTTTAGTGTAATCAGTTTCGTCTGAGAAGTCAAGACTGACTTCTTGGTCATAACTGGGAATGTTGCGGAGCAGCTGGGCATTATTAGCGCACCATTTTCGTAGATGGAATCCGTACTTGGCCAGGACGTCTTGCAGCTGGTGCTGAGTTTCTAGGGCTGTATTCAGGCTATCAGCTCCACCCAGCCCGTCATCGACATAAAAGTTCTTTTCCAAGAAACTGGCTGCCAAAGGAGCTTGCATCTTATTATCCTGGATTATTTCCTTCAAACATTTGATCGCCAGATATGGTGCTGGTCTAGTACCATAGGTAACGGTATTTAACTGGAAATAACTAATAGGCTCAGAGGCATTATTTCGCCAGAGGATTATCTGGTACTGTCGGTCCTTGGGGTGGATATAGATTTGGCGGTACATTTTTTCGATATCTGTTGTGAATACGAAACGGGGCAGCCGAAATCGCAATAGAACCGTAAATAGATCATTTTGTAGTGGTGGTCCAGTGTGGAGAATATCATTTAAGGATTTTCCTGAGGACGTTTTTGCTGACGCATCGAAAACTACTCTGAGTTTAGTTGTACTACTTTCGGGTCGCAAAACGCAGTGGTGAGGAATAAAGTATGTATGTCCCTTTACTTCGTCTATATTGATTTTCGACATGTGCCCCATTGTTTCATAGTCTTTCATAAAAAGCGCATATTGTTCCTTCAATGAAGCGTCTTTTGATAATCGACGTTCTAGTGCGAGGAACCGATTGAATGCGATAGTATGGGAGGACCCTAATAAAGATGGTTCAGCACAAAATGGCAGTCGTGCTATGAATCGACCTTTATGGTCACGTGTGGTATGCTGATTGAAATGTGCTTCGCACTGTGCATCGAAAGGTGATAAATTTTGCTCTCTTCCTTCAACCTCCTCGAGTTTCCAAAATCGCTCAATAGCTGTAATCATTTTATCCTCTTCTGTTAAGACTCCGCAGATTCCTGATGAGAGCCTTTCACCAGATACCTTTCCCGATACGATCCATCCAAAGGCTGTATTTTGTAGCAGTGGAAGGTCCTTGCCTAATTTAAGTTGTCCGATCTTGAGTAGTTGATGATAATATTCCGCCCCTAACAAAATATCGATTTTTTCTGGACGGTTGAAGGTTGGGTCCGCTAATGCTATGTTGCTGGGAATTGACCAACTGTCGATTGTAAGTGATTGGGCGGGTTGAGGGGAAATAATTTGCGGCAATACGAATGCTTCAAGCCGTGTTGAAAAATTGTTGAGCCGAGATTGTAGCGTAATGTTGACTCGGTGTTGAACCTTGGTACGGTTTTTTCCAATACCGTTGATTGAAACAGAAGTAGTCCGTGCTGGGAGTCCAAGCCGGTTGACTAATCGTTCTGTGATCAAATTGACTTGTGATCCTGAATCAAGGATTGCCTTGCATTCAGTTTCCAGACCATTAGCCTTGACCTTTACCAACGCTGTTCCCAGTAGAACATATGGTCTTTTGTTAGTGTAACTTCCCGCCATGCTTTCAGCTTCTGTTGGTGTGCTGACTAGAGATGTCGCGTGTTGCGTCGTGGAGTTATTCGTTGTAACTGTTTCATTGGCTGACTCTGTTTCCGCCTTTGATTTGTTACGCTTCCTGGATATTGAATTCTTTTGCGGGGCTTGTTCCAAGTGTACAAGGGTGTTGTGCATTTTTCCACATTTTTGGCAGCGGCCTAAAATTGTGCACTGTTTGGTCAAATGATTGTGACCAAAACAATTAACACACATTTTATGTTTCTGTATCAAGTTTAGTCTGTTTACAGGGCTTAGCTGGATGAATTCTCTGCATCTATACAACGGGTGATATTCTTGCTTGCAAACTAGGCATCGTTGGTTCTCATGGCGGGGATGTGCCGTAAGCGTGCATGTTTTGCTAGCAGGAGAAACTGTCTTATCTTTGTGTCCTATTGCCTCCAGAGTGTGGAAGTAGTTCTCCAGAAAGGTAAGAAATTGGCTGACTGGTTGCATTTCCTTTGGGTTGGTGATCGATTGCTCATATTGAGTGTATACAGTTTTGTCCAACTTTTTTACCAGAAGGTGGAGTAGAAGTGGATCCCATGTCGAGATTTCGAGCCCCATATTAGAAAGAGCTGCCAGACATTCTCTCGTTGTATCGTGCAATCGCTTAACGGCCATTAACGTCGATGCACCGGATGGTTGGTCTAGCAGTCTCTGAACCGCTGTTGCCACTATTAGTCGTTTATTATCATAACGATCCTGTAGTAACTGCCAAGCGGCTATGTAATTGTCTGCAGTAACAGCAAGATGATTAATAAGCTTCGCTGCTTCACCAGTAACGTTGGTCTTTAGATAAAACATTTTGTGAGCGTCTGACATCTGTTGCTCATGAATAGTTTTCTTAAATAAGTCAGAAAACGATGTCCATTTCATATAATCACCTTCAAATTTAGAGAGAGTGATTGTGGGTAATGGTAGGGTAGATGGTTTAGCCATAGTTTCTGTGGATGAGAGGCGATTGTTGTTAGCCGTGGTAAGCTGGATGACCGCAAACTGAGCGGCTTGTTCGAGGTGGATGTATCTGCTTGTGTCATAACCGGCGAGGTCTGGATCGGAATATTTATCTAACACTTCATCATTAAGTAGTTCTAGCTGTTGCCATAGTTTGGTGATGGTGGCCTTTTTAACATCGTAATAAGGCCCATCCTGTGGCGACTGCAACTGAAGGCCTTCTAGCTGTCTATCCAGCGCTGCCATCTTTCCTAGGGAGCGGCTGATTAAACCATCGTGGCCACTTGTAGGTTGAGGTTTCGTGGATGGGGGGTTGTTAATGATTTCGGACTGGTCGCCCCCTTTTGGCGGTGGATCAATAGGGTTTTTGGCGATTGCTCCCTTACCTTGATAAGTGTGCTCGCGTTCCATCAGCGCTATATATTTGGATGCCATTGACTGGATTTGACTATAGCGGTCTGCAGTGAAGTATTCATCTTCCATATCAATATCCTTTAGAGTCCGCAATTTGGTATCTGCCTCATCGAATTCTTTCCAAGCTGTAGTCAGCCGGGCCAATCGTTCTTTGTAGTACACTGGGGTTTTGCGGCTAGCTGGGTCCTTGGTAAAGTTGCGGATGATGGTGGCGATACGCTCGCCGATCTCCTTTAGTTGGTGAAGAAGCTGCTCTGCGGTTTCCATATTGCTTTGTTGATGCCCTATAGAGGTTAATTGGGAGTTGGAGTAAGCTGCTTGTTAGTTGTGATGCAACGTTGTCTGTGATTAAGCGCCTGTAGTTTGTGGTTGGCCGCTGATATTTTGGGTTTAAAATGTTCGCTTGAAGGACTTTAGGTTTTCCTAAACCCGATGTCCTGTCACGGTCGCCAAAATGTTAAGCGCAGGCTCGTTTGCCTTGCTCAACTTTATCGAGATGTATAACTTGGTGCTTCACCAAGTTATTACTGTTCGTAGGGGTTTATTATCCTAGTAGTTCACCAGGATAATACAAGCGATTATTATCGGTTCAGTTGTTCAAGTGGTACACAAGAACAACGTAAACTGACTTGTCGAAAAAATTAAATTCAGATGTTTGCTGGATGAATGACAATCGTGCAATCACAAATTTTATTAAAAACTTATGGTATTTAAAGAAGAAAATTACAAATACAAATAATAAAGAAATACAAATACAAATAGAAATACAAAAAAAAGTAAAAAAATTTTAATTCTTAGCAGGCTGGAAACCGTTCATTCTTCTGATGCACTAATTATTTTCCCACCGTTAGCACAGAACAGATATTGGATTTCATAACTGTCTGGCTGGTGAATTAAATAAGCAAATTATTTTCTCACTGACAGTAAAGCCCAAACAGATATCAAATTTCTCCAACGTCTGACTAGTTATTTGATTTAGTACGTGTAAATAAAAATTTTGTTTTAATTTAGCTATGAATTATGCAAACGCGGTAATTCTCACGCCTAAATAAGAACGTAAAAAAGAGGTACGGATTTTGTTCAAGTATTACGAATTATGCAGACGCGGTAATTCTCACGCCAAAATGTGGGAAAAATAAGAACGTAAAAAAGAAGTACGGATTATGTTCAAGTCTTATTAATTCTATTGAGAGTTGTTTTTATTTTTGAATAAAGAATAAAAAAAACTCAAAAGAATTAACACACTCCATTATATGGGCTTTGTGAACTGTCATCATTTACGGGTGAAATCCATAAACGTAAACGTGTTGATTTAATCACTCCATTATATGTCCTTTTTGTAATTTGGTTGGATTCAATATCTGTTCTAATATACCGATCATTTGGTAACTTTTTATTAACAGTGCAGGAACGCTCAAATTTTTCTGATAACTTTTTATTCCGACCGACATGCAAGCTAAAGCCACATTTAACACATCTTGCCTCTTTTCGGCAGTAAGTTTTGGTATGACCGAATTCTTGACATCTATGACATTGCACAAGATCGTTGGTTTTTCTTGGGGGTTCAATGGTGACAATTGCGTTATTTATGTGCCTAATATCGTATATGTTTTTGTTATTTAGGTCAGGTTCTAAATCAACGAAGAACATTGGAAGGGGATTTTTCGTTATTCTACTGCGAACAATGATAATTTTCCGAACTTTATGGCCATTTCTTTCCATTTCGTATTTAATATTAGTAATTGACGTAGAATGATGTAAGTTTTTTATAACTACTCTATACGATCGGTCTTGCTTCAATTTTTTTTTCGGGCAGGGATTGGAAAATGCATTTACGCATTCCCATGGGTCGTCATCCACGGGATATGTCGGACTCGCCCACAAGTGGGAATACCGACAAAAAACCAACCCCGAAAATCTTCAGGATGTGTTTCCACCTCGGGACTACGTTCGCATTACTTCGAGGTGGATCCCTGGTTGGCATTAGCCATTCTCTATTTCATACCCGCGTCCGGGTGCCCACTGCTGACTTACGACTGGTTCTATAGTGTCGCTTTCTGTATCCTGATGGTGAGATCTCTGATATTATTCCTGCTGGGCCGCTGCATCCAGATCTGGTTTCTTTGTTTTCAGGATGTGCTCACAGTATTTTGATACCGCTCGCCAGTTTGACTCGGTCTCCAGCATTCTATCTACAATACACTCTATTGTAAAATGTCCGACACAGCTCTCTAGATCCTTTCTGCTTTCATACCAGCGAGAGCAACTAAAAAATGTATGCTCGGCATTATC
Organism: Germaria angustata; assembly: GCA_963681545.1. NCBI lineage: Eukaryota > Metazoa > Arthropoda > Insecta > Diptera > Tachinidae > Germaria > Germaria angustata. The sequence goes on along the minus strand of OY813002.1, from coordinate 48,189,738 downwards.
CTCTCTCTCTTCGTGTTCGTAGAGACAGTACGGTGTATTACATTTCCCCATTCTGTACAAATATTTCCTGTAATATCCGTGACCTGTCAGCATCTGGGTCAGGTAATAATTTACTTCGCCGTGCTTTCTGTCTATCCACTTAGAGATTTGGGGAATAAGTCTCGCCGTATCGTTATTCCATCTTGTCTGCCATGTTTGAAGAGTCTCTTGTCTGATACTGGCTTCCTCTCTTTGGGCTGTTTCGATTCCATGTTTCATCGTCTATATCTTCTTACGCTCTATTGCAACAAGATCAATGGGGGTAGTACCGGCTATCACTAGTGCGGCGGCAGCGGATACTGTACGATAAGCTGATGTTATACGTAGTGCTGCTCTTCTTTGTACTGCTATTAACGCGTTTGCTCTCTTTTTAATGGTGCCTATGTCTCCCCATATCTCACATCCATAGAGAAGGATGCTACTGCTCACATCCATTAGTAGCCTTCGCTTTTTAGGTAACGGGCCTCCTATGTTTGCCATGAGCCGCGCAAGTTGCGTGGTTATCTTGCCTGCTTTACTCACTGCATACTGGATTTGACTTGCTTCAATTGGTAGGTATGGAACTTAATTTTCTTGTCATTCAAATGAGTAACAATAATTCTGTACGATTTTACATTTTTTATTAGTAATCTTATTTGTCCGTCTTTAAGTGACTTGTATTGAAATTCAGAGGAAGGAATAATTTTAGAAAAAGATTTTATCATTGCGCTAATATCAGCAACAAATGTTATGAATATATGTAGGTGGTGGCTTTGGTTCATTGTTATTGCTGTTTTCATTATGTACTTCATCCTCAGTATCAATTTCTTCATTATCAAGACTAGCAAAACGATTATTATTTTGGGAGCCTGAAATAATTGACTTTGTTTGTTTTGATGTACCAGCATCGTTGTTCATGATTGGAATGTTGTTTACATTTAAAAAAGCTTTGTTTTGTTTTCAATTTTTAAGTAATTTTGTTGTTGCCAAAGATAAATATTTTTGCCGTATTGCAATTGCACGTTGTGAATTGCGAAAAATATTGAATTTGATTTTTTTTCAATTTGAATTCTTCTTTTAAATATTCAGTTTTTATAACAATTTCAAAAACGTCCGTTCTATTTGACAACAAATTCGAAACTAGTATAAGTTAAAGATTAAAAAATATGTTGGTTTATTTGAAAAAGTTTTATTCTTTATTTTTAAGGTTTATGTGATTTCAATTTCAAAAAGAAATTTTAATGAAAGAATTATTATAAAATGCAGCAACATACATACGATATAGAAAAACTTATGACGGACTTAAATTATGATTTTTGTAATAATTTTGATTTAACAGCATAAAATCTATATTTTCTGCTCTTATTCTAGAAAATATTCCAAATATGCCCAAAAATTGAGGCGTTTTCAAACTACAAGTATTTTCGAATCAAATTCGAATTAGGGTGTATTAGTTTCTTTGCTAATTTTGCACATGTTGAATATAATGTGTAATTCTGGAAGACTTTAAGAAAAGGCAAAAGTGGTGTAAATTAAAATTTAATGGTTCTTTTCTCCTGAGAATCCTAGAATTGCCAAAAAGTTTATAAAATTACGCAAATTATTTTCCGCTTATACAAGATTTTCAATTAAATGGACTTGGAGTAAAATTTGTTTTTAGAACGGAGGTGGAAAAAATGGTAGATATGCGTTGATTTTGAATTAAAAAATCTTATAAACTTTCTTTGTGCTCGTTCAAATCTCACCAGACTCCATTAGAAAATGATGTTTATATTTTTGAATGCGTTCAATGGTTAGAAATGACAAAAAAGATAAATTTGACTACTGGCGGGGGAGCTTCAATTACTTTATTATTTTTTCTATTCTATGTACATTATGTGATGACATCAAAGTGTCTCTTATTGGACTTGTGTTTTATCAGTACGGGATAAGAACCGCAGAAGATAAACGTGATTATTGTTGCATAGTTCAGCAAATTAATTTCCGAGTCCCACTTGGAGCGGCTCTACGCCATAAAATCAAGAAAATTTTAAAATTTTTAATTTTTTACGATTTGTTAAAATGTAACTTGGTTTGCTCACGGGCATTTAAATTGATTTCAATTTAGTTTGCTACGAAACGTCAACGTGCAAGCCTCGCTGGGATGTCCAGCAAATAAGTACATAATTCTTAATAGAATCTGTTGGAATTTTAAAAGAAGAAAACGCCATCTGGCAAATGCAAAACAATAAATAAAATATGATATATTTTTACAATACAGTGGACTCGGATAATCCTCGACCGATTGTCACCTTTTCGTGGTGAGGATGTTGAGTGCGTTAACAGAACATGGGAGTAATGCCGGCAGTAGCTTAGCCACTGGTAGGGCCTCTCAAGCTGGTAAGGTCGTAGTGGAGCACTAAAGAAAAGAACAATATACAACGCAGAAAGTGAACGGCAAAGATTTGCACATCGAAGGCGGAGGAATTAACGATGCGTCGGTACATCATATTAGATGCGGCAAAAAGTAGGTGTCTGTACTTCTAACAAGTGGCTCGCAAGCGCATTGTGGTTGCTCAGGGTTGATCGTCCAGACGTAAAAATTAATTGCCGAAGAATCGGAAAAAATAAACAATGTTCCGCCCTATGCTCCAATTAGGAGTTGTAATTTACCACTTATGTACATATATAGAGTAAATATATTAGTATTTTGTCTCTTAAATATAATGTGTGTATATACATGTAGTAAATTACGAGAGGCATAAAAAAGAGACTTTTATTAGATGGAACTCAGACTTTAGGTAACTACTTCACTGAGATTACAGAAAATATTCTTGCATGAAGTACTGTGCATAAGGAACATTCGATGAGAATAGTACTGTGTAGAGGGAATTTTGTACTTTTCCTGATATTGCACGCAATAAAGGAAAATAAGTACAAAAAGATAGTATTCTACCACTATGGTCTTTTCCTTTGTTTCTTTTTCCATACTAAGTATAAATTAATTGGTGTGCGTGTATTATATGAAGTGATTGTGTGCTTGAATGGCAATAAGTTGGTGATAATAACTTTTGCTTTTCATAGTTCTCTAAAAAATTTAAATTTATTCCAAAATTTAAGACGAAATGCGAAAATATGCTGCAGCTCGAGGAAGGCATGAAAAATGGCAATGAAAACTTATGAAAATAACGTCAGCGTGCGGTACGAAGAGAAAACTATATGAAAGGTACATTACTCATAGATGCCGCCACATTCTGATATATTACTCTTATACATACCGAAACATCAATAACCACTTTTTAAAATTTTAATTTCTTCTAATTAATCTCGAGTAAGCGGAACACTCTGGATTACGGTAACATTATATATAACAATAATAATAATAATAATAATAATAATAATAATAATAATAATAAAATATTATTAAATTTTCTATCAATAGTTATAATAATATTATATTATATAAAATAAAAAGATGTTGGTACAATAAAACTGTATATTTTATATCCAGAAGGTGATAAAAATTATAAATTCCTGTATAAAATATAAATGGTATATACAGATATATATATATATATATATATATATATATATATATATATATATATATATATATATATATATATATATATATATATATATATATATATTGTAATGTATGTTTCTTAAATAACTACTTGTTTCGTATACTTGTTAATTATTTATATTTGAATCAATGTTTCTGAGACTTTATAGTTACTTGAAAATAATGAAAAGAAAATAAGAAAAGCAATATTACAATTCAGGTGTGGGGTTTAAGAAAAAAATTATTAAAAAAATGAACTTGCGCCCGAATCGTCAAAGAATTATTACCACTTTGAATGAATCGGGAATTAATTTTCCAGAATCTGCAACAATGAGCCAACTAAGAAGTTTATATGATTATGTGAATTTCAATGAATCCAGTGAAAATAAAAAATTCAACTCATAATGATGTTCTTATTACTCTTACTGAAAATTCGACTCCACCTTCCGTCTTGGAGGATGTTGTGCCAACTGTCTCACCTTCTGTTACATCTTCCGCTGCTTTTATTCCAACAACTTCCGTGTCCAGTGCTGCTGCACTAAGTTCTGTAAATAATATTCCAACTTCCGAACAAACCACTGGCGAGGCCTCTGTATCTTTTAACGTAACAGCTGCTTCAGGATATACTATTAACGCCGAAACGTCCACGTTTACATCAGTCTTTTCAAATTTCTCAACCGCTGTTTCTCCTGTCGTTGCCGCTCATGTTCCTACTTCTACACAATAACTAGAATTGGACAACCAAATTAAGGTATTGAAAATGCGTTGTGAGGCACTCCAGCTTCAAAAGCAAATAATGGAACTAGAATCAAGTTCAATGAATACTATTAACAGAATTAATTATAGTGAATTAAATCAAATGCTACCAAAATTTGATGGAACTAATCGAGAAATTGGAAAATGGTTTAAAGTTTTTGAAGAGTACACTTTTCAATACAATGATCGAGAAAAACTTGTATGTCTTAAGTTGTTACTACAAGGGTCAGGTAGGGATTTCATGGAAAATTCAGATAGCTGGACATATGGTGATCTGAAGGAGGCTTTGTTCAAAATATTTAAAAGAACTATTTGTCGTGAGGATACATATTGCAACCTAAGTGCAAGAACATTGCAAGCTAACGAATCCTGTATTATTTACATAATTTCAATGCAATCAATCGCATCACAGAGTGATATAGAAAGTCAAGAGCTGGTTGACATCATTATTGATGGTATGCAGGATAGTTCTAATAACATTTCCTTGTTATATGGCTCAAAATCTGTGAAAGACTTAATTGCTTGTGTTGATAGATATGAGAAACGTCGTGAAAAATTTCCAGCAAGAAATATAAACAAAGTAGGTGCTATTCGCTGTTTTAATTGTTCTAAATTTGGCCACATGAAAAGTTCTTGCCCAAAACCGCTTCGCACCCCCGGTTCATGTTTTAATTGTCAACAAATGGGTCATTTCCATAAAAATTGCCCTAAACGTCAAGCTATGGTGGCTTCGATTTTTCCCGAAACAAAAGTTAATGTTAATGATATTATAGATCCAATGTTAGAGGTGAGTGTGGCATTTTTTTATTCCGTTAAGAGACAAATATGCTAATTATTACAATGCGTCATGTCTTGTTGATTCTGGTAGTCCAATCAGTGTTATTTCAAAATCAAAGGTACCGAAATCAATCCAACTCTCAAAAGATGTTTTTGCAACTAGATACATATGTCGGAATTGGAAACGCTAAAATAAACACATATGGCACTATTTTATGTCAAATTAAATTTCAAAATTTGGTTAAAAGCATTGAACTAATAGTAGTACCAGACAATGGTCTTCAAATTTCTTTGATTTTGGGTAGAAATTTTATGCAAAAATATAATATTAAATTGATTCATTTGAAAAGTTTCCATGAAAATAATGTACGCATATTTAATCCTAACGAAGTAAATAATAATAATAAAAATTCTTTGGTGTCTCCTATTAATAGTAAAATTATGTCAGATTTTCCTAATAAACATAAATCAGCTAAATTCGATATTAACTACATTAGAGAGCTGAACAAACTAGAAATATTTAGACTCAAGAGAATAATTGATAAATTTTATTTGAATCCTTATGGTATAAAGAAAACATTTTATGACTACAAAATGAAAATACGTTTATCTGATGATGTTCCAATATGTAGTTCTCCTCGTCGTTTATCGGTACGGGATCGTGATGAAGTTCAGAGAATAATATGTGATTTGCTGTCTAGAAATATTATACGTCCTAGTAATTCACCTTATGCTTCTGCTATTGTTTTAACAAAGAAGAAAATTGGTGAAACGCGGATGTGTGTAGATTATCGGGCATTGAATAAGAAGACTATTAGGGAAATTTCCCCTGAGTATTTAAGGATGCCTTTCGGCCTTAATAATGCTCCCGCAAACTTTCAGCGATTTGTTACTAACATATTTTGGGATTTAATAGATACAAGGAAGATTGTTGTATATATAGATGATATTTTGATAGCTTCAACGGATTTCGATACTCATCTTAAAACTTTAAGTGAAATACTTAAGCGCGCTTATGAAACTGGATTAGAGTTCAAATTTGCTTATCAAACAATAGAATACTTGGGTTATTCAATAGATCCTTTGGGGATTCGTCCAACGGAAAACCATTTGAATGCAATAAAACAGGTTCCTCTTCCTAAGAATCAAAAGGAACTTCAATCTTGTATTGGTCTCTTTTCATATTTTCGAAGATTTGTTCCGTCTTTTTCAACAATTGCGAGACCTTTGTTAGATTTACTTCGCAAAGATAAAAAATATTTTTGACAGATGATTGTGTTAGATCCTTTAATCAATTGAAAGAACTCTTGATGACACAACCAGTATTGTCAATATATTGCCCTAAAAGAGAGAACGAGTTGCATTGTGATGCTAGCTCTAAGGGTTTTGGGGCTATAGTGATGCAAAAACAAGACGACAAAAAATTTCACCCGGTTGCTTATTTCTCAAAATCAACATCTCCAGCAGAATCTCGTTACCACAGCTTTGAGCTCGAAACACTCTCTATTATTTATGCATTAAGGGTATTCAGAGTTTATTTGGAAGTAATTCACTTTACGGTAATTACCGACTGCAATTCTCTTACAATGACTCTGAACAAAACGCAGGTGAATCCAAGAATTGCAAGATGGGCCTTAGAATTAGAGAATTATAATTACTCAATTAAACATCGCGGCGGTCCATCAATGTGCCATGTTGATGCATTAAGTCGATGTTTAACTGAAAATAAGTGTAAATATATCGGAAAATGTAATTTATTGGCTGCCGTAGATTGTAATGAACTTGACACTAGGTTACAACTCACTCAGGGAAGAGATAGTACTATAGGAAAATTGATTAAGGAATTAGAGTTAAGGGAAATTAGTGGATACGAACTGGTTGAAGGTCTTCTATTTCGCAAAGATAATTCCAACAAGTTGATGTTGTATGTACCTCGTGAAATGGAAGAAAACGTGATTAGAATAATTCACGAAAAAATTGGTCACCTTGGCCCTGAAAAGAGCTATGAACAAATTCGTTTTAATTATTGGTTTCCTGATATGAAAGCTAAGATTATTTCTATAAGAAATTGCATAAAATGTATAGTATATTCGGCTCCAGCCCGTGTGAATGATTGCAATTTGTATAGCATTTCCAAAAAACCCATTCCTTTTGACACTATTCATATTGACCATTTTGGACCACTTCCATCATTAAAATCTAAGCGTAAACACACACTTGTAGTCGTAGATGCTTTCACAAAATTTGTAAAATTATACCCTGTTAATCCAACCAGTACTAAGGAAGTTTGTTGCGCTTTAGAGAAGTACTTTGATTACTATAGCAGACTAAAACGCTTAATATCCGATAGGGGTTCGTGTTTTACATCTAATGAGTTTGCGGAATTCATTCTAAAAAACAATATAGGACACATAAAAGTAGCTGTTGCATCCCCTCAAGCAAACGGCCAAGTTGAACGTGTAAATCGTGTGATAAAAGGCATTTTAAGCAAAATAAGTGACCCAGTTGATCATTCTGATTGGTCTCTAAGACTGTCCGAGGTAGAATATGCTATAAGTAATAGTGTCCATAGCTCTACTAGAAACACTCCAAGTATATTACTATTTGGTGTAAGACAGCGAGGTAAGAAAATTGATGAATTAATTGAATATATAGACGAAAAAACAGGAGATCAGAATAGTCGCGACTTGGAATTGGAACGACTAAAGGCGCTTAATGAGATCAAACGATCTCAAAAACACAACGAGAACTATTTTTATAAACATCACGTACATGCAAAACAATATACGAAAGAGGATTATGTCGTAGTCATGAATGTGGACAATACCGTTGGTAAAAATAAAAAGTTTATCGAAAAATATCGCGGTTCTTATATAATAGAGAGAGTTCTGTCAAACGATCGTTATGTTATTAAGGACATTGACAATAGTCAGCTTTCTCAAATTTCTTACAAATGCATTGTCGAAGCTAAACGGCTTAGAAAATGGATGACACCAGGATAATTTTTGAATTATTATTTGCCACTCTAATTAACTCGTAAGATATTGTTCTTATTGTAATTGTTATTATTATTATTCCTTTATTTATCTCCTTTGAGGGTTTGTACAATAATATCAGTCGGTTACTACGTAACAAGACTTAACATTAGTCAACAATATATATGTACATAATATATTCTCTAGTATACTTAGAACTAGTATATACAAGTATAAATTATATACTATATCGTATAATTTTCAGAATTTTAGCAAAATCGCAGCCTACAATATTCCCAATATATCGAGGCACCCATAAATGCGCGTACTATAGTTGTTGTCGCCAGGATTACTGCTTTCTGAATAGTTGCTATTTTATTTTCAATACCCAGAATTGCCAGGCTTTCGTGCAACGATTTCGGTATAGTTCCAGTGGTCGAGACAATTATCGGGACTATATCCACTTTATCAAGAAGCCAACTGCTGGTACTTTCTTTTCTTTTCTGCGTAATATATTATATCTTCACTACTTGTTTCGGCGATTTGCAGCCTTAAAGGTGTGTAGCTGTCATCCACGTTGCAGATTGTCTGATGGAGCTCAGAGTTCTGTTCTTTAAAATATTGTTTTAGACTCTTCACCTGATTCTGACACAATTGTGATATATCTAAAATGATTATTATTATTATTATTATTATTGCTAATATTAATATCATTTGTTTATTTAAATTTTTGATTAAGGTCAATCAAATTGTCAGGTTGGCCGAACTGTAATGTATGTTTCTTAAATAACTACTTGTTTCGTATACTTGTTAATTATTTATATTTGAATCAATGTTTCTGAAACTTTATAGTTACTTGAAAATAATGAAAAGAAAATAAAATCAGTTTAAGAAAAGCAATATTACAATATATATATGGTATATATATATATATATATATATATATATATATATATATATATATATATATATATATATATATATATATATACAATATATAGTATTTGAAATAATCAAAAGTAATTAATGTTAAAACTTGAAAATATTTTATTTGAATTAAAATATTTTTCCAATAAAACGGCGTGAGCTTAAGATTAAAGTGGCCTACTTGTCTGTCATTTGAAAGAATGATCCAAATAATATTAACATGTAAGGACTTATTTCAATACATCCTTTTTTTGTATTAAAATTTATTTTAGATGCCGCATACTCATTTTCGTGCCGAAAGTATCCCTTTTTCCGAAATTGACAAGTTGGCCATCAGTAGTGGCAATTCAACATTTTATCCAGTTTGTGAACCATCCATACCCATAGCAGGAGATTGGAAGAAACGTTATTGTTCGCTAGCAGACACATTTAAGCCAGTCCTTGGCCGTGTTTACAACTTCGAAGTACGTGAAGACGATGTTTTTATAGTGACCAGCACGAAATGTGGCACAACATGGGCGCAGGAGATGACATGGCTTATAATGAACGATTTCGATTTTGATAAAGCAAGAAATGTTGATTTAACAACACGATCTCCGTTTTTAGAGTAAGTCTTATTACAACGAAATTGACATTTATAAAGAGAACTATGAACTTATGAAAACGCATATGTACGTGTAGTGATCAACAGTGGCATGAAACTTTCAAGATACCGAGCTCATTTTCGTGAAACAAATTGCAATTCAGCGAAGTAGTCGTAAACTTTTTGACGGCTATGTATTAAGATACATTATCTTATCGTTAAAAACTATCGTAACTTCAATTTCTGTGTATGTAAACCGATTTTAATGAGCTTTCCTTACATTAATCTTCAATAAACGATAAAGATAGGACTTGCTGGGATCATAGCAACTCTTATAGTGCAATGCGGATTACAAAAAATTTTATATATTTTTATTTCGACTTTCATTACTAAAAATTTTGTTACAAACTTTGCATAGTGTATTTTATACAAAATAATGAAAAAACTTCTTTGATATCTTAAAAATTGCTAAATTAAAAAATTTTTTATATATAAAATAATATCAAAAACTCTTAATTTTTTACTTAAAACGTATCGAAATTATTATTATTTTTTTTAAGTTGTCAAGCATTTGATCAAAATTTTAATCATTTGTAAAAGACAAGGCTTCGAAAAATACTACACAGCAATTTTCTTAGTTCGTGAAGATGTGACCTACTCCCAGCATTTGTCGAGTATGAATGAAATTGTACCCAGTGGTTTGATATTTTTTTACATTTTTCTTATAAACTACCATATTATACATACATATGTATATATATACAACAATTAAAAAAATTTTAACTCCTTAAAAACGTACATTTTATTTCTTCAAATGTGTAAAAATTGTTGACTTAGTGCTAATAAATTTCAATATATTCAAAGTCAAATTTTAACCAAAACATTTCTGTTAACCCCAGATACGGCCCTGCAGAATGCACAATTATTTTTTATAATTTTGTTTCTGTTTTTTTTCGTCATTTATTAATGTTTTCACCAATATTTCGGTCAACTTCATCATCATGGGACTAAAAGCTTTTAGTCCCCTGATGATGAAAACATTACTAAATGAGGAAAAAAACAAATATAAATTGGTTTTTTATTTATAAAACTTTTGAAAAATTTGACCTCAAGCCGAAGAAAAATAGCTTTAGACAACATTGAAAATCATAGGTCAACAAATACAGCTTTATCGAATTTTGTTTACGCTCAAATTATAAGTGATATATACATACATACTGTTAAGCCAAATTTATTTTATTGAAATGTTCGCTGAGAGCAGCAAATATGTACTTATATACCATCATCTGCTTGTATATAGATTAGGTTAGGTTGATTGGAGGGGTGTGATAGCCCATGTCATACGAAATACACTTAAGCCAGTGAAGACTTGTTGTGCGCTCCCTTTAATTATCAAACACAAACTGCCAGAGTTCTGCGGCAGGATTCGAACCTGGGCTCTTCGCACTACGAGTCTAGTACACTACCTACTAGTCTACGAAGGTCAGTCAGTGCTTGTATATAATATTATTTTAAAATATTGCAAAAAATGCGTTTACTCTTACACATATTATTAATGATCATTTAAGTTTGTAGCTTTGTATTTCTTCAATAAAGTGTATCACAAATTTTGTCAGTCCATCTATAGCAAACAAACAAACAAGTCAATAATTTCCTTTCGTCGTGACTAATAGCCTTATTAAAAAAAAAAAAAACTTAATTGAGGCTTGAAGTTCACATTAGTTACCAAAGACTTTAAGGCTAACAAACCTATGTTAAAAATTCCTATTCAAAAACAGTACTTTAGCTAGTGTATGCTTTAATAAATTTTACATGTTGATACTGGCAACACCATCATTCTCTTTTGTCTCTTTATAGTTAACGATGCAAAACAAACGCGTATTACTCATCCGGATAGTCGGATATATTGATAATGTTTTGCATAGTTTTAATAATAAAATTAATCTTTCGTTATTTAAGATGTAAATTAATATGTATAGTACATAAAAAACATAAACTAAATAGATTTATTTACCGATTACTTGAAGAACGAGCTTTGTTTACTCGTTTTGATTGTATGTGCATCACTATAAAGTTTTGTATATTTACATTATTTTGCTAAGAAATATACTTATGTACATACATACGAGTATGTTAATTATAGAAACACCCTTAAAAAGCATTGAAAGTAAATTTCGTTCTACAGATAAGCAATGAGAATAATACCAGTGAAAAAAGGAATTACTTTTAAGTTATTTAAAACTTTTTAATATTAATATTATGTTTTTTGTTTTGGTAACCTAGTCTGCATTAGTACAAACGTTAAATAAATTAAAATAAAACCAATTCCTTATTTTATTTACATTGCAATATTTGAACTAGTATTTGTTTTATTAATTTTATTTGTTATTTTTTGATATTACAAGAACTTAAAAGGATGTACATATGTATTTAAATAAATATTTCTAAATGAAAAACAAAATAAAATCAAGATATATATATGTATGTCAATATATGTTTTCTAATTATGTATTTTAATTTAATTGATTTTAAAAATATTTTTCAATAAATGCTCTAAGTATAGCATTTTCTTGTAATATTGCACGGCATCACCACCAGTTTTCTAAATTTTTATGTGGCAGACGTTAATTGCGGCACGTTCTAAATAAAAAATTACATTGGAAAATAATTTTCACATAAAATAAAAATTAATTTTACCAATTCTGTTCATTAAATTTAATATATCCATTTTTTTTATTTCCCAAATCCACACAATTTCAAATATTATCAATAATTTTGTTCACAAAACTTTGTTTGTCAAAACAATAAAATATTTTAACATCGCTTTAAAGTAACGTTGGTTTAAAGTACGTGTGTTAAGCTAATAATGGTTTTTGAATGAAACTTTAACGAATTTTGCTTAAAGTTGGTTTACCAACCTGTGTTAAGTTTTTTTGAATAAGGCTGTAAGACTTTGCCTTAGTAAATCATACTTGTCTGCAAAAACGCTTGCAGATTCGAAACAATTTCCTTATTACTTTCCATCTTTTCTTCTGTTTCAGAATATGTACAGCATTTACTAACATGTACATTTGAGCAGATGTTCGTGTCTATTGACTTTTATGCAACATGTGTACTCGATTGTTACAACAGGGTTTAAAGATGCTCGAAAATATAACACTATACGTTAAAGCTGTTGTAACTTGCTGTGCATTCAACATTAAACATTTGGCTGGAAAATTCATTAAAAATATGTACATATGTATATATACACATGCACATCGTCTTCCCCTATATTTGAGTTTTTTTTAACAAGTTGATATGCACTTATTACATCCTATAACAAAAAAAATGGAAGAACTCTCCTCAAACAGCGATGTAGTGGTCTGAATTGTTCTAAAATATATTTGCCACGAAATTCTACGAATTTCGTACTTAATCACAATTGGTACTAAAATGTTCCATTAAACGGATTGTAGGGAATACAATTATATAAAAAGTATGTTAGGAAAACTATATGTAACACATATTTCCATAGTCTAACACTAAGTCTAGTCTGTAAGTTCCTCTTGTACAAATTGATACTAGAACCAATTGTTGTATTAGATCAAGACTGCATGCTTTTATTCAAGTAATGGTGTTACCGTTGTACAATTATATCACAAAGTCAGCGATGCCATAGACCTATAATAATAATAAGATAGATGTTACAAATTCAACACCATTATGTTGCTAAGCCAGTCAATTGTAGGACACCTCCTGGGCACTTAATAAAGAAAAAGATCTAAAGGCGACAAAATAGAATACTCCGCACGATTACTGCTGGTCTCTGGTAGATAAATAGTCCGAGAATTCTCAAAGATATGGGAGTTCTATTGGTTAAAGGTGTGTTTTTGAAAAATTGTTCGATATCCCGAAACAGTCCAAATTGTAGAGGCCACACTCGGCTGAGAAGGAATGACAGTTTTGCCCTTAGCGAACACGATACATTACAGAAGAAGCTGTGGATATTGACCTTTTCGTCTGATGCTGACTGGACTTAGTGATGGAAAATGCAATATATAATAATAAATGATAAAAAAACCTTTTACCCTAAAATCCAATTTCACACAGCCAAAAATTGTTTTTTGTTTAGAAAATATAAACTAGAAGAATTTGCAATGTGGTAAATTTTGATGGCTCGTCTTTTGAAAAAAACTTTTATTAAAGTTAAAAAAAATCAACAACTAATAAAACAAGAAATATACTTTTTGATTAAATAAATAAGATTTCGGGGATATTTTTTATACTTCAAAATTTTTCGCTTCCACAGATTTCGAGATATAAAAAATAATATTATTTTGTATACAATGGATGTTGTAAAATTATTTTTTTTAACATTTTTCCAACGAAACCTTGCACTTAGACCTTAAGAGTTACTATGATACTCTAGGTATTTTTTTCTTTGTTCTTTGTTGTAGGTTGATATACGAAAACATATTGTTACGTTTTTACCTTTTTAAAAACGTTTTCGGTGGGTTCTTAGATTGCAATCAAATTAAACGCACAATACTTAAATTTTCAGTATTTAACAGCTACTACTTTATTTAATTTAATACCACTGTACTATGCTCAAAAGCAATAGTAACCACTTAATACACTTTACACGATCACGGTAAAGTCTAACAACTCACTCACTACTTAGTGACTTAACACTGTCTGTCTACTGACGGAACTGCACTGAACTCAGACTGACTGCTGACGTTGATGTGCGCAGCTTATATACCCTTAATGATCATTTCTAGAACGATCATGATGTTTGTCGAAACCGAATCACATCATCGTACACATAAATTAACATGAACTAAAGACATACGTACATACATACATACACACACGCTCCAATCAGACGTACAAATGCCGCGGTTAACAACAACAATAATCATGAGCTTATTCGCGGTTTCAATTACTTAGAAACCGTGCGTATTTAACATGTGTGTTTGTGTACATTCCCATTCCATTATCTATGTATGCATGCATGTATAGTTGTCATGTGCTCATTTACAATGAATAATAAAAACAATAAGAATAACAACAATTCATTACGTTCTAGAGTAATTATGGTGAATCATAAAAGCAAATAAGAATAGCAAAAATTCAGTAGGTTCTAGAATTATTATAATGGGACTGTTCACAGCCAAATTCGTAACAATATTTAAATCAGTATACTTATATTTACACAAGTCACAAGCTCCGATTTTTTTTTGCATACGCGGTTGTCAACTTTGACAGCCAAAAAGTATAAGACTTTCTCTTCAAATTGCAATTTGCTTATAGCTATTCGGCTCAGTAGTTTAAAATTTATAGACTCTACAATCTTTTTTCTTTTACGCCCCTGTATGATGGGAAACTGCTGATAGTATCGATGGCTGAAAACTATCGGACAAATCGAAAGCAAGGTAAAATATCGTTAGCCACATTGTAATACAAATTTCAATTAAAAAAGCACCATACTTTAATCTTGTTAATTTAATTTAATTAACTTTTCCGATTTATTTGTTTTGGCCTTAGGCATCTGGTCATATGTCGACATTAAATCAACTCATAGTGAACTCTAAGCAGTTTGGAAATATTCAACCAAAATATAAAAATACAATATGAGAATTATCGATCGTACATTATATGAATATTCCAGAATACATAATGATACTAGGCTTAGATTCTTTCAAACAAACAATAAATACTTAACATTTATCATAACAAATATGCCTGCATTTCATTGGATTTCAACCATAATTTGGCTAAAAGGGTACTGATGATTTGGTTAGCGCCAATGAAATGCAGGCATATACCTAGCTAAGCCAACAACAAACAATATAATATTATAAATACTTAATATTGAAATTTATTATTCGGGATATTCTCCCTAACTAATCGTTAAAACAATTAGAGCTTTTGCAAAATGCATTGATTGTTGTGGCTTTAGCATTTTGCAAAAGCTCTAGTTGTGTTAACTATTAGTTGGGGAGAATATCCCGAATAATAAATTTCAATATTAAGTATTTAAAATAAAGATTTTATCTCTGCCTGCCTGAATACAATAATTAACGACCAACGGACGTCTAATTGTATGCGCGTTGAAAGAAAAATAAAATAGACTCACGTTGAGTTTATTTGTTTGTTGTGTTGTTGTTATAAAAGCATTCTAAGTCTACTATGATTATGTATTTTGTTACGATCCATATATAATATTGAATTCTCAAATTGTATTTCATTTGTATGGCATAAACATCCGAGGTTGAATGTTTCCAAACTGCTTAAAGTTCACTGACGACTTTTATTTAGCGACCAATAAAATGTCAGCACATAAAGAGCTAAAGCCACAACAAACAATGCATTTTGCAAAAGCTCTAATTGTTTTAACACACAATTTTTTTACACACAATATCGATAAATTTAATTTTTTTTATTTTCTTTTTATTTAATTAATTTTTTTTTACCTGCGGTTTATATAAGATCGTCTCCAGGGCATTTTAGATATGTGCTGCATACCTTATTTAAGAGCGTTACAAATCAAAAAATTTTTTTTTTTTTTTTTCACTAATTTTATTTATTGTATCTTCATTAATCTGAACTAACAATAAGTATTCAAATCTTAAATATAGATATAATAATTAGGCCCAACCAGTGTCGGACATAAACTTAGTGATAGTAATTAAAAATACATAAATGTAGAGTTAAGGACAAAAAAATATTTTCAAAAAGTTTCATCTGCAGTGTGGCGTATTAAAGCCGTAGTATCCCTCTTTTTTAAGCGGATGTGTCCAGTAAAGTTCAAGATATTACGAGCAAGGGGATTAGGATGGAACTCGAGTTTTGTTAAATATTTGCCTGCATATTTTGCAATTTCAGCTGTCACAAGTGGCATATTTAAATCACGATGTAAAATTGAATTTTTGATGTACCATGGAGCCGATGTTATTAACCTTAAAATTTTGTTTTGCATACGTTGGATTCTCTCTACATTGGAAGCTGAAGCAGTGCCCCATAGCTGAATTCCGTAACACCATATGGGTTTCAAAAGCGACTTGTATATTAAAAGTTTACAATCTAGACTGAGGGTAGAATTTCTACCAATCAGCCAATGTATCTGGGTTAATTTAAGTTTCATTTGTGTCAGCTTAGAGTCAATGTGGTGTTTCCATGTAAGCCGTCGGTCAAGGTGTATACCAAGGTATTTCACCTGTGAATGTTGCGGAACAACTTGATTGTTGATTCGAATGGGGGAACAAGTGTCTCTTCGTAGAGTAAATGTGACATGAACACACTTTTGTTCATTTACTTTTATTCTCCATAAGTTCAACCACAGCTCCAACAGGTTAATATGTTCCTGAAGATATCGGGATGCCTCTTGAGCGTTTTCATGCATGCTAAGGCAGGCTGTATCATCGGCAAATGTAGAAGTTAGGATATTACTGCTTAAAGGCATATCACAGGTATAAATCAAATACAAAACTGGCCCCAGTATACTCCCCTGTGGCACACCGGATGAGATAGTTTCGGCCACACTCATGAAGTCTCCTTCCACAACAGTGAACTTCCGGGCAAGAATGTAACTTTCTAAAAGATTTACTATGTTTATTGGCAGATATGTCTTCAATTTTAAAATAAGGCCTTCGTGCCACACTTTATCAAATGCCTGAGAAACATCAATAAAGAGGGAAGAGCAATACTTCTTTTCTTCAAATGTTCTTCTTATAAAATGTACCAATCTATGACATTGTTCAATGGTGCTATGCTGACTTCTAAAACCAAATTGATGGTCCGGTATGCAACCAATATCATTTAGAATTGGGGACAATTTTGTCATGAGCAGCTTTTCGAAGAGCTTTGAAATTGTTGACAGTAAACTTATTGGCCTATATGACTCAGCCTTGGTAAGATCTTTGCCCGCCTTTGGAATCATTTTGACCATGGCAAGTTTCCAGCTGTGTGGATAATACTCCAGTCGTAAAATGCCATTAAAAATAAACAACAGGATTCTAATAGCAATACGAGGCAACTTCATCAGCAACTTGTTACTAATTCCATCAATACCCGGAGCCTTCTTTGGATTGGTTTCAGCAATTAGTTTTTGTACATCACGCATCTTAAACTTTATGGGTCGAGGGGGTAGAGCAACTACACTCGGCAAATTAACAGCACCAGTACATGTGTTTGGGGTAAATACGTTTTTTAAATGACCAGCAAATATGTTACCTTTTTCAGTATTGGTTCTTGCCCAACCTCCGGTAGAAGTGCGCAGGGGTGGTTTAGACTCAACGGGTGTTTTAAGTTTTTTAGCAGCGCGCCACAAGGAGTAATTAGATGCTGCTGTAACATCGAGACCTTCCAGATAGTTCTTAAGAGAAGCAGATTTTTCAGATGCAAGCAACTCTTGGAGTCGTTTTGTGCATTCTCTAAGTCTAATTTTATGTTGGGGTGATCTGTGCTGTTGCCATTCCCTTCTAGCTCTTCTTTTTTCACATACGAGACGTTCAATATCCGCAGAATAAATTCTATTAAACCCAGTCTGCGGATAGGAAGTAGTGGCATGTTTAGCAGCCTGTTTAATATTCTCGGTAAGATTGGCAATGGTAAGTTCAATATCATCGGGAGTTCTAAGCCTGATGTTTCCCGTACAATGACTACTGAGATATTTTTTGAACCCCAGCCAATTAACATGATTTATCATCTTCACATATGGGTGAGGTAAGTCACTTCTTAGTGGGCTACAAATTGTAACGATCGTTGGCGAGTGATCGGAGGAGAGATCATGAGAAGCTTCAACATGAATTAAATCCCTAGAGATATTTTTCATGACGCCAAAATCTATAACATCTGGAATTTTTTGTGGGTCAGTAGGCCAGTAAGTGGGCTCCCCGCTAGAAATGACATCCAAACCCATTTTTGAAATTGTGTTGAATAATGCTCGACCTCTAGGTGTAATAAGACGCGATCCCCAGAACGTATGTTTTGCATTGTAGTCCCCAGCTGCCACGAAACAAGGTCCAAGAGTTCTGTAAAAATCCTCATATTGATCCTCAGAGATTGAAAATCTGGGAGGGGAGTAAATTGATGATATCACAAAATTTGTACAAAAATTTTGGATACAAATATTTGTTGCCTGCAGATGGTCCTCACTAATATTCTCAAGAATGTAGTGTTTGAGTCTTGACTTTATTAGAACTGCTGATCCACCGCATGCTCTTCCTCTCGGGTCCTTTGTATCATATAAGGTATAGCCACTAATTTTAAAAAGGCTTCTTGAAGTCAAATGAGTCTCAGATACCAACATTATATCAATATTTTTTTCCGTGAGGAAGTGCTCAAGTTCATATTTGTGTTGGCGAATGCCGTTTGCGTTCCAGAAACATACTTTTAACGTGTTCATGGCTTATTAACTAATGCTAGAAGCAGTGTGTTCTGCATTCTCAGCATTTCTTGCATCATGCTAGTCATATTTGTCGTAAAGTTGTTTATAGTTTGCACCAAATTGTCTATAGTAGCTTCAAGGCGACTGAAATTAAAGCTTGGGTTTGCACTTGTTGTATTAGATGGTGGTGACATTTTTTGAACGGGAATAGAGTTGATCTTCACAGCGTCAGCATACGATACATGTGAAGTGATTGGTTGGGCCATTAGGGGATGAGTAGCGGAGTACGTATTTCCTGCTTGCACTGGGGTTACTTTAGGCTTTTGACTCATAGCCTGTTTAACGAAAGAATATACAGGACATCCCCTGTAGTTAGCAGTGTGATTACCTCCACAATTACTGCACTTCTTTTCCTTCTGGTCCTTCGACTTATTGCAAATAACAGTGTTGTGTAATTCACCGCACACAACACAAACAGTAGGTAATTTACAATAAGTTTTGGTATGGCCATATTCTTGATAATTATGGCACTGTACGGGTCCAGAACGCTTGTGTGGTTCTTCAACTGTGATTTTTCGGTATAAGAGATATTTTAGGTTATAAATTGGATGGGTCTCATTTTTCTTCAATTTTATATCATTTGGCTCCAATTCAGCACGAAATAAAGGTTGGGGGATCTTCTCTCTATTTATTATGTTAGAGACATTCTTTACCTTAAATCCCTGGAGGGTGAGAGCATCTTTTATTTCCTCAGGAACAACATAAGTAAGTAAGTAAGTAATGAAATGGGGTTTGGCCCAGGATAGCCTTTTGCACTGCGACCATTGCTGATCTATTGTGCTTCCCCTGTCCTTAACAGGAACAACATAAGAATCTATGCCTTTCAATACGATCTGTAGGCCTTTAGCACTCTTCAGCTGGAATGTGTAGAAACTTGTTTTATTCTTTTCGAATTCGTTAACCATTTTGCGGAAATCTTTTTCTTCGTATATTTGAATCTTTGTTTCATCAATATTACCACGTTTGATTGGGACAATGTGAAATGCCTTTTCACCAATGACCGAAATTAATTTTTTAATAAGGGTGTTAGAATTTTTTTCCCTCAAATAGATTGGTGGTGGTTTTGAGGTTTTATTCGAGGGTAAGTCGGGTTTGTCGGTGATATCTTGCAAAATTTTAAAACGGTTTAGACGGTTAGCTGAGTTGGCGTCGATATCCCTGGATATCTTGGGAGCCGATGAGATTTTAGATGAATTTGGGCTTCGCCCGCGCTTTACCACTGTGATATATCTGTCCATTCCGACAGGCACTTTAGGTTTCTCAATATTATTGTTTATAGTGATAACTGGGTTAAGTGATGAACACGAGCCCGGAGCGGATAATGGCGCTGATTTGAATAAAGAAGTAGTAGGCAGCGGTAATGTTATAGAATCACTACTTGGCATCGGAGTAAGCGAATTTGATCGCTCACGTAAAATTGGCTTTGCCGTTAGAAAAAGACTATCATCAAATTTTTTATTTTTATTGTTTGCATTAAGAGCTTCAGAACTCACAGAAAAGTAGGCATTTCTGCCGTTAGAACTCACTTCACAATTTTTTGTTTTTGAGGTACTCATACAGAGTATTCCTCAGTCACTTTGTTTGTGGTTTTTGTTGTTTCAGTTTATACGAAAAATATTATTAATGCAAGTAAAGCAAATTTAACAAAAAGTGTACTTATTACGAATCAGTACTTATTAAGAATATTTTTTTTTTTTTTTTTGTAATTTTTGTTTGTTTAGTATGTAAGAAAAAACTCCGCTAATACGTCCGTTCACTACGAAGGTTCAACAAGACAAATCAAAATTACATTTAAAAACAGTATAGATATATAAAAATGCACCCAAGTATCAGGTTGTTAACTAAGTAAGGGGAAAATGCACTTTGAAAAATGCACATATATGGCTTATTGCGCAGAATTCTTATTATAAGAGTTTTGCAACTTTGAGAGATAACATGGAAATGATGTTCTAAATATGTTATTTTTGAGCAGTGGCCCTTTTTTAAGCTGCAATACACAAAAGACATGAAAGATAAAAAAGCCTTTTTCATCCGATACTATTAAATCACTTCTTCCTGATACGGATGATGCCGCCCATGATGAAATACGTATGAATTTATCATAATTTTGAACTTTTTAATTAGTTTAATTTTTTCATATTATGAGTATTTAATAATATAAAATAAATCTTAAAAGTGAATATGTTTTTGTTTATTTGGTTGTTTATCCCTTATAGGAAGCCAAGCTACGAGACCAATTTTTTTAATATTTAATATTGGATAAATTATAATTTTGACAAGGGGGACATTGTAACATCCATAAAAAGCTATGATTTATTTCCCTGTATCTACACAACTACAATAGTTCGACTATCTAAATTTAATTTGAGTTGCTATTAGAATAAAGTACAGTTGCAAACCAAATTTTGGCGGAATGGGATGGGGCGACCGGCATATGTAATAATAAATAATTTTTCTAGAAATACACAATCGTGTAGCGCGGCATACCGTGTACGGATAATAAATTAATATATATATATATATATATATATATATATATATATATATATATATATATATATATATATATATATATGTATATATATATATATATATATATATATATATATATATATATATATATATATATATATATACATATATATATAAAAGAAAGTGATGTTAGTTACTACGCTTATAACTCAAGAACGCCTGGACCGATTTCGATGATGACTACCAATTCGGTTAGGTCTCCACCCAAACAAGGAGAATACCCAAGAAAATTCCGGAAATTTTTTGGAAAAAAATATGAAGAAAATTAATTTCCCCATACATTTTGTATAGAGCGATTTTACAACGCCATCTTAACTCAAGAACCCATAAAAACGAACATAATTTCAAATGCTGGTTCCGATATTGCCAGTAGAAGGCGTTGTGTGCATCAACTTTTTTACAACGCCATCTTAACTCAAGAACCCATTAAAACGAACATAACTCAAGAATGTTCGTGGCCCGACTCTTTGAACTATCAATGATGTAGTGTTGCCAATATTTCGTGCAGTATGTCAGGAGCTTAATTTGCTAGAAAACGATACGCATTGGGACACGACAATCGTTGAAGCAACTGTTTCCGCATCTCCAAGTCAGATACGCACATTGTTTTCAATCATAATTTCTACATGTTTTCCATCGAATCCACGTGAAATCTGGGAGAAGTACAAGGATGACATGTCAGAAGACATTTTGCATCGAGTTCGTGTCCGTTCAGGGAATCCCTATTTTGAGATGAATGAATATATATATATATATATATATATATATATATATATATATATATATATATATATACTAGCTGACCTGGCAAACATTGTTTTGCCTAAAAATGTCCCATGATCTGTACTATAGATGTACGTATATGTATGTATTTAGGACTCAAACATACATTGATCATACCCCTTCAGCAATGAATCTGAAATGAAAAATGCAGATATAATTTGATATCTCTCTGCGTCAGTACTATACATATATCTCAGCTTTCTTGCTCTTAACAACTCATTTGCCACGAACCTAAAATAATAATAAAATCCGGCTTTAAACTGATACTTCTCGTCGCCAGTACTTTATGTGTACTTACTCGTATGAAATTATTTTTTCATTTATTGAATTGTATTTCCCCTCATTGAAGCACTGTGATAAACAATATTTTTCCTTTCTTTTGTCAGGTGCGAAAACGATCAATGCAGAAGGTTTTCCGACACCTGAACATGCGACATACCGTTGTCCTTGTGAAAAACAGTCATTTTCCAAATTTAGGCCACAAACACTCAATGATTGGCCTTGTGATTTATTAATTGTCATGGCGAATGCGAGACGAATTGGAAATTGTATTCGCTTAAACTCGAATGGCATGTCGGTTGGGATCATTGGAATTCTCGGAAAGAGAAGTTCCTCACCTTTGAATTTTCCTTTTAGTAGTCTCGCGTGAATCACATGGCTCATGAATTTTGTGACCGCTAAACGCGTTCCGTTGCATAATTTTGGTTGGTTGAGATTGCGAAGACGACTGAACCAACCTTCAATTGTAAATTGTGCGGCGGCAAACCAGGCACATCCAATGAATTGAAGAACTCAGTTGGGTAGTTGGTTGCTTCGTCTTCTTTTGTTACACAGTCGATAGATTTGAACGAATGCAGTAACCCAACGATTTGATTTTGAATTATGAAGTTTAAGTGATCCACATCCTTGTTCTTTGCCGCTAAAATTGCTCTTTTACTCAACCAATCGTAGTTTTAGTGGTTAGCAATGATGTTCGGAAACACTTTGTTGATAAGCTTCTCTTTCGTTAAGACGAAATTGAAAAAATTTGACGGGAATGAAATCAATTCATTCGATGAGTCGACAGGAACACGACCATTACCGATAGTTAGCAGTTGATTGGAGAACACTTCGGCAGATGGATCGTTTAGCAATGCAACTCGCATGTTTGTCGTCAGCTGAAGTTTCTTCACATAACGCCACAATGGTGATGATTTGAGGCAATCATTGATCTCATCGGCTGCGGTCGATCGTGGTATTACTGGTAGTAGTTACCGGAAATCGCCTGAGAGTAAAATCAACGCACCCCCAAAACATATTGCGTCATTACGCAGATCTTTCATAGTGCGATTCAGAGCTTCTAACGCACGATTATGCGACATTGTGCATTCGAACCAGATAAAAAATTTTACTTGCTACCAAAACTTTGGCCATTGCTGAATGTTTCGCTATGTTACATGTGGGTTCTTCAATCGTTTGAAGGTTTAATCGCAATTTTAATGCAGAATGAGCGGTTCGGCAACCTTCCAGCAGCGTAGCTCCTATTCTGGAAGAAGCCACTGCTACAGCAGTTTCCGGTCTTGTACGAACTGTAGCCAAAATCAATGATATGAGAAATGTTTTGCCATTGCTACCAGGCGCATCAAGGAAAATCATGCCGCCATTTCCATCATCAATTGCCTTAATCACCGTATCGTATACTTCTTTTTGTTGGGGATTCAACAAAGGTACATTCATTCGAACAAATTGGCTTAATGCATTTGTGTCGTATTCATGCTCATGCTGCAATTCTCGTTCGAATGCGTCGTTTATTCCACGATCAGGCGATGTCATTCCTAACCTGACTAACAAACTGCCGCACATTAGGTAACAGACGTCTTCTATCAAAACCAAAGCCTGGTTGTGCATCTCTTCATTCATCTCAAAATGGGGATTCCCTGAACGGACACGAACTCGATGCAAAATGTCTTCTGACATGTCATCCTTGTACTTCTCCCAGATTTCACGTGGATTCGATGGAAAACATGTAGAAATTATGATTGAAAACAATGTGCGTATCTGACTTGGAGATGCGGAAACAGTTGCTTCAGCGATTGTCGTGTCCCAATGCGTATCGTTTTCTAGCAAATTAAGCTCCTGACATACTGCACGAAATATTGGCAACACTACATCATTGATAGTTCAAAGAGTCGGGCCACGAACATTCTTGAGTTATGTTCGTTTTAATGGGTTCTTGAGTTAAGATGGCGTTGTAAAAAAGTTGATGCACACAACGCCTTCTACTGGCAATATCGGAACCAGCATTTGAAATTATGTTCGTTTTTATGGGTTCTTGAGTTAAGATGGCGTTGTAAAATCGCTCTATACAAAATGTATGGGGAAATTAATTTTCTTCATATTTTTTTTCCAAAAAATTTCCGGAATTTTCTTGGGTATTCTCCTTGTTTGGGTGGAGACCTAACCGAATTGGTAGTCATCATCGAAATCGGTCCAGGCGTTCTTGAGTTATAAGCGTAGTAACTAACATCACTTTCTTTTATATATATATATAAATATAATATATAATATAATATATAATATATAATATATAATATAATATAATATATATATATATATATATATATATATATATATATATATATATATATATATATATATATATATATATATATATATAAATTCTCTTTAAAAAGAAAAAATCTAACAAAGTTATAAAAGCTGATAGTAACCTGCCACTAAATTTTTTCTATCAAACTAAACCTAAAACTATAAATAAAGTTAAACTTTTAAAACAAAAAACACGCTTAATAATTTTGGCCAGCTTTTTGGGTCAAATACTCCTCTGTGCGGCGCAACAATAGAGGTAAAATAAGACTTACAACTGCCTTATTATATTTAATACACGTTAAAAAATTTTAGAACTTTGTTTAGTTAAGTATAAAAAGGGAGGGAGTTCTCGTAAATTGATCGTGCATGTGATTATAAATGTTTGCTTACAGCAAACGATTTTACAGATGGTTTTTGTTAACAACAAGTGGAAAACATGTGCTCAAAAACTAATTAAGGAACTATTTTAACATTAAAACCAGAACATATCATTCACGTTCACTTGCGTTAGTAACAATCACCCGTATTATGTACATCGCGGTCACCTCGAATTTGTTTCGATTTTTAGAAATGACATTGCAGATGTCTTTTTTCGATAGAAATGCAATTCTATTGAAAATCTATTACAAATTGAGGAATTGTGAAATTCTACAAAAAGCGCCGTTGCGTATTTTGCTGGTGACATTTGAAAATAAAACAAAAATGTAAAGATAAAAATTACAAAAAAAAAAATTTGTAATTATAAAATTTAAACATTTTGTTAATCAACACAAACTGGATTGGTATCCTCTCTTTATCTGATGAATCTCCCGATGCCATAGATCGAATTATTAACTCCTTTTATACAATTTTAAAGCATTATATGGATGAGTGTGTACCAAAACACTACGTCACTTTATCATCTGGCCCTCCTTGGGCATCTAAAATGTTATCAAGATTGAAAAATCAAAAAAAAAAACATTATAATAAATATATCTACGTCGTCGGCAATTAAATATATAAAATATTGTAAGTTGCGGGCAGAGCATAATTTACTTAATTTGAGGCTGTCCTAAAAGTATATAAATAATAATACAAAATCTGAAACGTGATTCAAAATCGTTTTATAAATTTGTGAATACCAAAAGAAAATCTAATAGCTACCCCTCTACTATGAAATATTCTGGGATAGAATCATCTGAGGCACCTGTAATAAATAATATTTTCACTGATTTCTACGCATCAAATTATTCTGACGCAAAATGGGATACATCACGCAATTATCCATTTCCTATACTGTAACAACAACCAATTTTGCTTCCTTGTATCAATACATCTAGCGTCATCTTTTTATAAAGAAACTAAAGTTCTCAACATCTAGTGGTCCTGATGGCGTTCCAACCTGTATTCTGATGAATTGTGCTGAAAATTTGTCTTACCCTCTTACTATTCTTTTCAATTTGTCAATTAAGTGTGGTTATTTTCCTAAACTATGGAAAGAGTCATAGATTATGCCATTGTTTAAATCAGGCTGTAAGTCAAGTATAAACAATTCCAGAGGTATTGGCAAGCTAAGTTCTATTCCAAAACTAATTGAACAATGTATTTGTGAGCCTCTTTGCCACCAAATATCATATTTTGTAACACCATCTCAACATGGGGTTCGCAAAGGTCATTCTACTTCAACCAATCCGCTGCATTTAACTACAATAATTAATTATGGAATCACAAATGTAAAACATACAGATCTTGTTTCTACTGACTTCAGTAAGGCTTTTGATAGAGTAAATCACTGCCTCTTGTTGCGGAAAATGTATTTAATGGGATTATGCCGATGACGTCAAGATATTTTCGAATTCGAATTCAACTCGGTCAATCATACCTGCAGCGAGATTTGGACTCATTTTTTATTCGGTGTAAGAAGAACCTTTTGGCTTTAAATCTCAAAAAATGCAAACATATCCATTTTTCCAGAAGAGTTAACTCTAGTGGGTATTTCACTTTAGGAGGTTGCTTATTGGAGTGCGTTGATGAATTTCTTGATCTTGGAGTTCTGTTTGATCGAAAGCTTCTGTTTATTAACCACATAAATACGTGCATTAATAAGGTCCGTGTTGTATTTGCATTTATTAAACGGTGGGCCAAAGAGTTTAGTGATCCAGCAGTAACGAGGTAACTATGTACTTCCTTGGTGAGTCCTATTTTTGGATATTGTTCTGTCATCTGGAACCCTCATTATAACAGCCACATTGATCATTTAGAGTGTGTGCAGAAGCAGTTTCTACTTTTTATATTGCGTAATACATACCCTAGCCGTGTGTCAAAATTTCCATCATATGAATTCAGATTACAACAAATTAAATTGCCGACATTGAAGAGCCGTAGAAAAGTTTTAAATGAAATATTTGTTATGAAACATTTGTTATGTGACATCTGTTAAGAGTTTCTGGTAAATGAGCTGACGTTTAACGACCCCTACGTCAATTTCATCCTCTGCCACTGCAATATTTTCGCCAATTTATGCTAATGCTGATCAATTCCGTAAAATTTGCTGTAGGTTCAATGAATTGTATAATGTTATTGATATGTCTTCTAACATAAATGCGATTAAACGTTATTTAATTTTATATTTAAATAACTAGTTTAGTTTTATATGATTACATGTAACTTTTCTTCTTAAATATTGTTGTCTGTGAGGATCTTATGAATCCATAGACTTAAATAAAAATAAAAAAGTGTAATTCTATCGATTATAGAAATATGTATTGAGCTAAAAATTTGCTATATATACACGTATGTATGTATATATACGAATAAAGAAGATAATACCAAAGCAAATATCGCAAAAGGATATCACAAAATAATGGATAAATCATCTATAAAGGAACAATAAAACGATATTCAAGAAAAGCATAATAGTATTGGCCCTTTTAAGACGAGATTTACGGGACCAGTCAAATTGACGAGTTAGCTGATTACGTAAACAAATCTTATAAATTTGCTTCGTTTGTAAAATTATTCCTCTAATAGAAAATATAAGAGTGAAAGAAAAGTCGAAGATGCCCCCAACTCATTATCCTCAAAGGCCTCGATATTGTGACATAAAGTGAATTGTATAGCCCTGGTGTCATGTTACTTTGCATTGAACGAAATCGGTTATCAGAGTGATCCTCACGTCCTTCGAAACTAAAAGAATGCAGTAGACTAAATGTCGTATCGAAAAGATTATCGGTGGATGGTTTACTGCACACATAACAATGCACAAAACTAAATTTCACAGCCGACAATAGCCAATATTAGGCTGCGGTATGCTTCGTGTTTCGTATGCCGCAAAGATCGGTCTATAACGATCTCCAAAGATATCTCTAATAAAACCAGGAGATGTAATAAGAAATTTACCAAAATTACCAACATCAATGACGGTTGTTCTGAAGGTATGTGAAAGTGAATATTCTGAATGCACTGAAACTGTAGAAATGGAAGGATCTTCGGATAGTGAATAGGAAAATTTCTTCAAAATAAGGATGATACGACGCACACTGGGGATTTCGCGGAAAAAACCCAAATTGTCAACATACTCTTTATGCAATATGCAGTGATATTTTGAAATTTTAGACTAAATGGTACAATCAAATCAAAAAACCTAAGAAACCTAAGAATTTCAAAATGAATATTTTTTTATTATGTGAGCTAACGTTTTTCTTTTTATTTTTTGTTTAAAGTAGGATATTTCAGTATACTAAAATTGAAAAAATAAACTCTGCATAGACTTGAGGTTTTTTTTGTTTGTTTATTTTTAGGAACATATAACAGAAATCCCTTTTTTCTCCAAACATTTGGACCTGCAATTTTATCCATACTTTTCCACAGTTGGAAATCACTACTAATACATTGTCTCATATCTGTTTTTACATTTTTAATCAATTTCAGGTGCCACCACTCAATTTGTTGCATTACAAAGTACAAAATTTTTCAGCTGATTGATTCGCGACTCAATTCTGATAAGGCTCTTTTGTTTAACATAACTCAAGAACCACTAGTCGGATTTTGCTTAAACAAATTTTAAAAAATTAAGAATTACAATTCCTTTAATCTGTTCATACAACGTTTTGCTACATAAGCAACAGTTTCGCAGTTATAAATAAATGTATGAAAAAAAATATATTTTTTGCCCAAAAAATTTAAATTTTTTATTTTTAATTCATAAAAAATCCAAAACGGTAAAAAAAGTGTCAAGTCCTATTACTTTCACGTAAAGTCGCATAACCTATGCACAATTAAGTAAAGGTATGAATTTAAAAAATTTGCTCGAGATATGCACAAAATTCTTTGGAAAAAAATATTGATGACTTTTTTTATGATTCTGAGAATTAAAAAAAAGTAATAAAAGGTCATTTGATTTTTATGATTGCGGTAGCAAAGTAATAAGCGTTAATAAATGTGAGCCGACAATTAAAAGAAAAAAAAGGAAAGTGCACTTTTTGAATTATTTGGGTTTTTACGTTGGTTACTTGCATGATTTTTTTTACAGAAATTGCACCCATGTTTTGGAATTTTTCCAAATATGCGCCCATTCATAACTACCTGCCGGTAAAATATTGAAAAATTTGTAGTACTTATATGTGATCTTTGATCGATATTTGTCATTTAACGAGAGTCGACGAACGCGAAAAGTACAAGCGATTTTTTTTCCGGTTTTTTAATTGTAACTGAAACTAAGGTCCAAGAGTTTTACGACAATGGAAAGTTTTTCTATTTCACATGCGGTTTTATGCTCGAAGCTTCTGGAGTTTGACAAAGACAGAACAAAATTAAAACAGTTTTTGCAACAATCGCACGTTGGCTTAAACGAAACTAGAGCATGTGAAATTTCGTATACAATATATAAAGGCTTTTACTCTAACTTCAAACAAAGATGGCAGGATTATAATCGTACGAAGTCGCGATTTGAAAAAAGAATGAAAATTGGCTTGAACGCACATTTACAATTAAGTTTATTGAGGCTGAACGTTCTACCAGTTCTGCACTTGGTCGGCCACGTAAATCGTTTGAGGAGTGCGAGTATCTAATGCATTGATTAAAAAATTAAGGGTACAAAATATTCGTACCATACAAAGAACTCACGAAAGAAAATAACAGTTATCCTCAAGGAATTTCTATTACTGAAAGTTCAGCCAGTGTACCTCTGCAAAATCTGTTGGATCATACTGCTAAAAGAGTCCTAGAGACCAAGTCAGTAAAGGAAATAAATAAAATTGAAAGCGGAAATCTAACAATGTACTATAAATGGGAATGTGATGGGCCATCTAGTCAAAGCGAATACCAACAGAGGTTTTCAGATGATCAAATTTCTGACTCTCATTTACATATAACATCAGTTATACTACTTGGATTATCATTAAGTGATGACATAAACTGACCTTCGTAGACTAGAAGGTAGTGTACTAGACTCGTAGTGCGAAGGTCCCAGGTTCGAATCCTGCTACAGAACTCTGGCAGTTTGTGTTTGATAAACAAAGGGAGCGTGCAACAAGCCTTCACTGGCTTAAGTGTATGACGTATGACACCCCTCCAATCAACCTAACCTAACCTACGTGATAACATAAATAAAGTACAATAAACCTTCTTCCACACAATATTGTATAACACTACAGTTTGCATACGTTAAAGAGACACGTCAAGTTATACGAGAAGAAAAGAAAAGAATCGATGAGGAGATATCTCAACCAAAAGAATTGGAGTTAACAGTAAATAATCGTAACTTTAAAGTAAAACATAAATTATATTTTACAATGGTTGACGGCAAGACTCCGCTCTCAGTAACAGAAACACCAGCAGAATCTTCTTGTTTTTTTGTTAGTTAGGGCTTTTTACATTGTAGGTAACGATATACATTTCTCTTTCTTCATTTTGATTACTTTTGTGTATTACTATATAAATAAAACTAAATTTGTGATGAAATCACTACATTTTTGAGAAATATATTTTTTTCCTCACCTCCATACAAAAATCCCCAGTGTGAGACGTGTATTCCAAGTACATCCCGATATGTAATGGAAGATATTGAAATTTCAGTTGACGGGACACAGTGCGTGAAAATAAAAGCAGGAAAATCTATAGGCTGCCCGCTCATTTTATATTCAAGAATATCGCAGAGCCCTCTGGTTACGCAAAAAGAAATATTGTCGAGTTGTGTAACTAGTGCTTTTGAATTGACAATTGACACTCACACTATGAAACACATAAAAGAGTGAACCGGAAACGAGGCACGACGAGTTTTGAAAAATTACTGAACAATCACATATTCTGAACTACGTAATTATCTAGCAATACTATATGCCCGGGACGCGTATGGACAGACTTATATACGATTTGGCAAAACAAGCCAACGATCCGAAAGGTTACAAACATATAAATTTACGCTGATATCTGAACCATGAAACAGATTTATAAGTAACAGCCAGGCTTGTTATAAGCCACATCAAAATATCACAGTAGGTGAAAAGTTATCTCCAACAAAAGCTCATTGCAAATAAGTCTCGTAAATTTGGCATTAAGTTTTGCGTAGCAGTTGACGTGCAATCAAATCATATTTTGAATGCTTTCCCTTATATTTCGACAGACGAAACTCGATGCTCAATATCGTTGGGTCAGTTTGTAACATTAAAATCAGTCGAACCCCATATTTAACACAAGGTAGAAATATATCGACAGGCAATTTCTTTAAAGCATTCCGCTAGCTAAAAAATTGCTTGAAGTAAAGACGACCTTGGTGGGGACCATCCGGTCAAACAAAAGTGAACTACCAAAACCAGCGAAAGACAAAGAAAGGTCAAGATGACATTCTTTTTCTCAAATTTATATAAATCAAAAGACTGCCCACTTACTGTAAAACTAAAAGTAAACTAAAGTAAAAGTCCTCCTTCTAAGCTTTAAACATACAAATATACAAATAGAGGACAATAGTGAATGTGTTCCAGAAACTATTACTTTTTATAATGAAACAAAGTTTGGTGTCGAAAGGAGTTTATATTTTTTTTTAGCTGAGTAATTAGCTGGGGAAAACAAGGAAAACGTTCGTCAAAGTTCTGTCACCGCAATTTGATGGCTGGTGGTACAGATAGGTATATAAGAAACGCCCGCAACGTAGTGTTAAATATAATAGTTTAACACCTTTGGAGGAGGCTGTACCTGTTAACTTAAAAAAGGAAATATTTTAGGATGAATTAAATAACGACGGGTGGAGAATTTAACTATGGACATCGAAACTGGTCCGTTCAGCAGCACAAGAAAAAGAAATTCTAAAACTCTAAAAAAATTACTTCTTGAGCAACAGCCAAAAGTTCAAACAGATTTGTATAATGACCTAAAAAGAAGTTTCAAGAAGAGCAATTAAGAGCAGAAAAGGAGAAAATGGCGCTGTATAAGAACCGAGTAAAAAGGAAGGAGTTGTATCGATCGACTGTGTTAAAATTTATAATGGATGGAATAGATTTCAAAAGCCGTAAAATTGCAATAAAAGAAACCAGAATTTCGTTTTTAAAAGTTTAGTTTTTTATATTTATTTTTTTAAGTTTTATTGTCAGCGCCAAAGGCTTAGATAGATAGAGATCTTATTAATTTAATACTTTTATATATATATATATATATATATATATATATATATATATATATATATATATATATATATAATATTTGAAATAAATTTTTTCTTATAAATTAATAATTAATAATTTGAGTCTTGTTAAACCTTCGTAGTGAACGGAAGTATTAGCGGAGTTTTTTCTTACATACTAAACAAACAAAAATTACAAAAAAAAAAAATATTCGTAATAAGTACTGACTTGTAATAACTACTCATTTTTTGAAATTTGCTTTATTTGCACTAATAACATCTTTCATATAATCTGAAACAACAAAAACAAAAAAAAAAAAAAAACACACACACAAACAAAGTGACTGAGGAATACTCTGTATGAGTACCTCAAAAACAAAAAATTGTGAAGTGAGTTCTAACGGCAGAAATGCCTATTTTACTGTGAGTTCTGAAGCTCTTAATGCAAACAATAAAAATAAAAAATTTGATGATAGTCTTTTTCTAACGGCAAAGCCAATTTTACGTGAGCGATCAAATTCGCTTACTCCGATGCCAAGTAGTGATTCTATAACATTATCGCTGCCTAGTACTTCTTTATTTAAATCAGCGCCATTATCCGCTCCGGGCTCGTGTTCATCACTTAACCCAGTTATCACTATAAACAATAATATTGAGAAACCTAAAGTGCCTGTCGGAATGGACAGATATATCACAGTGGTAAAGCGCGGGCGAAGCCCAAATTCATCTAAAATCTCATCGGCTCCCAAGATATCCAGGGATA
Source organism: Germaria angustata (assembly GCA_963681545.1). NCBI lineage: Eukaryota > Metazoa > Arthropoda > Insecta > Diptera > Tachinidae > Germaria > Germaria angustata. Next base: position 48,156,467 of record OY813002.1, on the reverse strand, counting down.
TCGACGCCAACTCAGCTAACCGTCTAAACCGTTTTAAAATTTTGCAAGATATCACCGAAAAACCCGACTTACCCTCGAATAAAACCTCAAAACCACCACCAATCTATTTGAGGGAAAAAAATTCAAACACCCTTATTAAAAAAATAATTTCGGTCATTGGTGAAAAGGCATTTCACATTGTTCCAATAAAACGTGGTAATATTGATAAAACAAAGATTCAAATATACGAAGAAAAAGACTTCCGTAAAATGGTTAACGAATTCGAAAAAAATAAAACAAGTTTCTACACATTCCAGCTTAAGAGTGCTAAAGGCCTACAGATCGTATTGAAAGGCATAGACTCTTATGTTGTTCCTAAGGAAATAAAAGATGCTCTCACGCTCCAGGGATTTAAGGTAAAGAATCTCTCTAACATAATAAACAGGGAGAAGATCCCCCACCCCTTATTTTGCGTTGAATTGGAGCCAAATGATATAAAATTGAAGAAAAATGAGACACATCCCATTTATAACTTAAAATATCTCTTATACCGAAAAATCACAGTTGAAGAACCACACAAGCGTTCTGGACCCGTACAGTGCCATAATTGTCAAGAATATGGCCACACTAAAACTTACTGTAAATTACCAACTGTTTGTGTTGTGTGCGGTGAATTACACAACACTGCCATTTGCAATAAGTCGAAGGACCAGAAGGAAAAGAAGTGCAGTAATTGTGGAGGTAATCACACTGCTAACTACAGGGGATGTCCTGTATACTCTTTCGTTAAACAGGCTACGAGTCAGAAGCCTAAAGTAACCCCAGTGCAAGCAGGAAATACGTACTCCGCTACTCATCCCCTAATGGCCCAACCAATCACTTCACATGTATCGTATGCTGAAGCTGTGAAGATCAACTCTATTCCCGTTCAAAAAGTGTCACCACCAACCAATACAAGTGCAAACCCAAGCTTTAATTTCAGTCGCCTTGAAGCTACTATAGACAATTTGGTGCAAACTATAAACAACTTTACGACAAATATGACTAGCATGATGCAAGAAATGCTGAGAATGCAGAACACACTGCTTCTAGCATTAGTTAATAAGCCATGAACACGTTAAAAGTATGTTTCTGGAACGCAAACGGCATTCGCCAACACAAATATGAACTTGAGCACTTCCTCACGGAAAAAAATATTGATATAATGTTGGTATCTGAGACTCATTTGACTTCAAGAAGCCTTTTTAAAATTAGTGGCTATACCTTATATGATACAAAGGACCCGAGAGGAAGAGCATGCGGAGGATCAGCAATTCTAGTAAAGTCAAGACTCAAACACTATATTTTTGAGAACATTTGTGAAGACCATCTAGAAGCAACAAATATTTGCATCGAAAATTTTTGTTCAAATCTCGTGATATCATCAGTGTACTCTCCTCTCAGATTTTCAATCTCTGAGGATCAATACGAGAATTTTTACAAAACTCTTGGCCCTTGTTTCGTAGCAGCTGGCGACAACAATGCAAAACATACGTTCTGGGGATCGCGTCTTATTACACCTAGAGGTCGAGCGTTGTTCAACACAATTTCAAAAATGGACTTGGACGTCATTTCGAGCGGGGAGCCTACTTACTGTTCTACTGACATACAAAAAATTCCGGATGTTATAGATTTTGGCGTCATGGAAAATATCTCTAGGGATTTAATTCATGTTGAAGCTTCTCATGATCTCTTCTCCGATCACTCGCCAACGATCGTTACAATTTGTAGCCCACTAAGAAGTGACTCACCTCACCCATATGTGAAGATGATAAATCATGTTAATTGGCTGGGGTTCAAAAAATATCTCAGTAGTCATTGTACGGGAAACATCAGGCTTAGAACTCCCGATGATATTGAACTTAACATTGCCAATCTTACCGAGAATATTAAACAGGCTGCTAAACATGCCACTACTTCCTATCCGCAGACTGGGTTTAATAGAATTTATTCTGCGGATATTGAACGTCTCGTATGTGAAAAAAGAAGAGCTAGAAGGGAATGGCAACAGCACAGATCACCCCAACATAAAATTAGACTTAGAGAATGCACAAAACGACTCCAAGAGTTGCTTGCATCTGAAAAATCTGCTTCTCTTAAGAACTATCTGGAAGGTCTCGATGTTACAGCAGCATCTAATTACTCCTTGTGGCGCGCTGCTAAAAAACTTAAAACACCCGTTGAGTCTAAACCACCCCTGCGCACTTCTACCGGAGGTTGGGCAAGAACCAATACTGAAAAAGGTAACATATTTGCTGAGCATTTAAAACACGTATTTACCCCAAACTCATGTACTGGTGCTGTTGATTTGCCGAGTGTAGTTGCTCTACCCCCTCGACCCATAAAGTTTAAGATGCGTGATGTGCAAAAACTAATTGCTGAAACCAACCCAAAGAAGGCCCCGGGTATAGATGGAATTAGTAACAAGATGCTGATGAAGTTGCCTCGTATTGCTATTAGAATCCTGTTGTTTATTTTAAATGGCATTTTACGACTGGAGTATTATCCACACAGCTGGAAACTTGCCATGGTCAAAATGATTCCAAAGGCGGGCAAAGATCTTACTAAGGCTGAGTTATATAGGCCAATAAGTTTACTGTCAACAATTTCAAAGCTCTTCGAAAAGCTGCTCATGACAAAATTGTCCCCAATTCTAAATGATATTGGTTGCATACCGCACCATCAATTTGGTTTTAGAAGTCAGCATAGTACCGTTGAACAAACTCATAGATTGGTTCATTTCATAAGAAGAACATTTGAAGAAAAGAATTATTGTTCTTCCCTCTTTATTGATGTCTCTCAGGCATTTGATAAAGTGTGGCATGAAGGCCTAATTTTAAAATTGAAGACATATCTACCAATAAACATAGTAAATCTTTTGGAAAGTTACATTCTTGCCCGGAAGTTCACTGTTGTGGAAGGAGACTTCATGAGCGTGCCCGAAACTATCTCATCCGGTGTACCACAGGGGATTATACTGGGGCCAGTTTTGTAATATCCTAACTTTTACATTTGCCGATGATACAGCCTGCCTTAGTATGCATGAAAACCCTCACGAGGCATCCCGATATCTTCACGAACATATTAACCTGTTGGAGCTGTGGTTGAACTTATAGAGAATAAAAGTAAATGAACAAAAGTGTGTTCATGTCACATTTACCCTACGAAGAGACACTTGTTCTCCCATTCGAATCAACAAGCAATTTGTTCCTCAACATTTACAGGTGAAATACCTTGGTATACACCTTGACCGACGGCTTACAGGGAAACACCACATTAACTCTAAGCTAACACAAATGAAGCTATAATTATCCCAGATACATTGGCTGGTTGGTAGAAATTCTACCCTCAGTCTAGATTGTAAACTTTTAATATACAAGTCACTTTTGAAACCCATATGGTGTTACGGAATTCAGCTATGGTGCACTGCTTCAGCTTCCAATGTAGAGAGAATACAACGTATGCAAAACAAAATTTTAAGGTTAATAACATCGGCTCCTTGGTATATAAAAAATTCTATTTTACATCGTGATTTAAATATGCCACTTGTGACCACTGAAATTGCAAAATATGCAGGCAAATATTTAACAAAACTCGAGTCCCATTCTAATCCCCTTGCTCGTAATATCTTGAACTTTACTGGACACATCCGCTTAAAAAAGAGGGATACTACGGCTTTAATACGCAACACTCCAGATGAAACTTTTTGAAAATATTTTTGTGCTTAACACGACATTTATGTATTTATAATTACTATCTCTAAGTTTATGTCCGACACTGGTTGGGCATAATTATTATATCTATATTTAAGATTTGAATACTTATTGTTAGTTCAGTTTAATGAAGATACAATAAATAAAAATTAGTGGAGAAAAAAAATTAATATTTTTTTTTATTCCATGAGTTCATTATTTTAATCTTATATTTGTTGCTGTCAGGTCACCATTATTATCTTTGTTTTCGTCATGTGAATCAAAATTTTCCAATGGAACGTCGAATTCGCTAGAGTCCAGCTTATAGTGAATACTAGGCTTTTGCAAAAGTACATTTAAATTCAAATACATTTACTTTTTGTTAAAGATTCTGAGTTCAAAGTTAAATACAAAAGAGAATCAAAGCAAACAAATAAAGAGAGAGACAAATGTAAAAGCATTATAGTATACTAGCTGACCTGGGCAAACGTTGTTTTGCCTTCAAATTTGCACTAAATCGACATAGCAATTATTGTTCAAATACCAGTATCGGGCTAATTAACCCCACTACACGCTGATTAAGGACCAAACGCCTTCAGCAAAACGCAGCATAGGCTTATCGCGCTAATCTCTATTGGGCAAAAAAACAAAATATTGGGCCATCTGTCGGACGACAGTCAAAATCGGTGCAGTAGCTCTTGAGTTACAGTGCACAGTGGCTGAAAATCGTCTTTCATTGGCCAAAAGTCGAAATTTTTTGTCACCGATTTTTAAAATTTGTACGCAATTTTGGAGCTAATATATCCATATTAAGGTAGCCAAAAAATTAGGTTAAACTATTGATAACTGTGGGCGTGGCATGCTGTCAAACTCAACTGTTTTTGTTATTTCAGAAAAAAGTGTTTCTATGAGTTTTTTGTCAAAAATAAATGGTTACTACTAGCAAGATATCATCGATAATGGCCTGCGGTCTTTTTTATAATGTTGGTAGGATTATGGTATTTAGTTGTTGTAAGTGGTTACCGCTCTAGCGTTTAATATTAGAGGTGTTATGAAATATTTATGAAACTACTATATTTTTCTGAAATTTAAACTTTATTGGAATAGAACTTCTAGGGAACAAAAGGGAACCAGAAACGTATACCACCCGAAAAAAGGCGAAAGTGTCTTCTTTAACTCTATACATACTTTTGCACCCGCCACGACCCGCCGGTAGAACACTTTTTTAATTTTAATGAAATTACTCTAAAAAAATTCAAATTACAGCCCTATAATTACTCGTATACAATGGTGTATTAAATTTTCACTTTTTTGCCTAAAGGTTTATGTTTTTTACTTTAGACTACGTAAAACTAAAATAATTAAATATAATACTTCCGAAAGGGTTTTATGGCTTTGTTTTGATTAGCAAAAAAATCAGTCATAAAAATATCACAATAGGTTCTACAGTAAACATATGATCTCTTTCTAAAATGACTGTTAGGGTCAGCCAAAGTCATAAACAATTTTATAATAATAATCGCGACATTAAACCACTAAAGATAAAAAGAACACCATATTGGCGAAATACTAATTAGTTTTACCTGATATTAAGGTCTGGATAACAAGTGCAGTTTTGTTCAATTTAAGTACCACCTGCTATGAAATTGAAGATCAATGTGTGAATAACATGTATCTAAAAATGTATAAAACTACGGATTCGATAAGGGATTACTCAATAATAAGTTAATCCTTTACGTATACGTACGTATATTTGCAAGTGATAAATCATAACAGACTCAAATAAAAATATTCAGAAAAATATGGAGAGCTTCGGTTATAAAGAACTGGCCGAAGAGTATTTTAGAAATAAAAACCAGGAAGATGTTCTTACTTACGTTAAAATAAAATTAAACTTAAATTCGTGTAGCACCGAAATACAAGAACAATTATCTAATTTTGTATAAGTACTAAAAAAACGCTACAAAGAAATTAGCTACAATCAGTGTTGGGCAAAATACATGGTTTGCAGTATTTAAAATACAAAATACTTTCAGGATATATATTTAAAATACACAATACTTAAAAATCTGTATGTAATTAAAATACAAAATACTTCCATTTATTGCACGTATTTCAAATACAAAATACAAAGTACTTTCACGTCATGTACATGTATGTATTTATGTATTATTAATGACAGTACCGTATCTTCTATTCAACGTACGAGCCAACCCACTCAATTGCCTACAGTCGCCGAAAGAACACCTGTTAATACTTTATTAACTACTAATAACCTGCTCAAACTGGTATCAAAAATAATACTGCAGGTCTTATTAGCCCGATTAGAGTTATACCTCCAAACAAAACATTCTTCGTTTCCCGATTAGCATCAGATACTACTGTTGAAGAAGTTTATTCATATATAAACTTAAAGCACGGTTCCAACTTAGATATCTCAGTGTATAAATTTTCTTACTCTGAACCAAGAATAGTGGCATTATTCAAGATTACTGTACGGGATGAGTTGTTTAATATAGTTATTTCTCCAAATTTCTGGCCTAATAGTATTTACGTTCGCGAATTTATATTTAAAACAAGACAAAGGAATTCTGTTCAATTGCCTTCAATGGCAACAAATATTGAAAAAAACTAAACAAATATATTGAAAATTTATTCTTATATACCAAAATATTCGTGGCATTAATAAGAAGTTATATGCATTATTTAATCAAATTTACTCATTTGACTATCATGCTATAGCATTTACTGAAACATGGCTTAATGATAATACATATATTGAACACGGAAATTTTTGATGCTAAGTATACTATATATAGACGTGATCGTAGCAATAACATAAAGGAAGGTGGTATCTTGATACCAGTTTCTAGCCTGCTCACTTCCGAAGCTTTATCGTTTACGTCTTTTCTGGATATTGAATTTATGGCTGTTTTGACAAAATTCAACATAAGAGAATTTTGGTAGCGTATTCGTGTATCCCTTCTAATTCACCTGAAATAATTCACCAGAAACATTCAGACGCTATCTCCTCCGTTGTGCGAATGTCTAATCACAATGATACTATCATTGCAGTTGGTGATTTTAATATGCCTATTATTTCCTGGAACCGTTCTACTGATAATGGTTAATTCACGCCCTATAAATCTGGCGCCAATGAGAAATATGTACACTGAGTTTATTGATTGCTTTCTAGATGCGAATCTTTATCAGATGAATGGCATCTATAACGATAATATTAAATTTTTAGACCTGGTTTTTGTAAATGATTATGTTGATACCTCTGTTCTTTGCACTGATTCATTCACTTTGCGAGAAGACCGCTATCATCCTATAATTTTAGTAAATTCCTGTTTTTCATTATATACATCTCATTCTGCGGAAAAATCGATAGTCAATAGTTATGCTTCAAAAAAAGGAATTATAGCAGGATAACTGAGCTACTTTATAATACTGACTGGAGTAGTTTACTGTCAATTTCTAACTTTGAAAACAAAGCTGATGTCATCTATCATATTATTATGAGTTTCTACAAAGGATATATTTGATCTTGAACCAATGTTTTCCAAGAAAAACCTGTTCAGATTACTTTGGACCGCCATGGAATACTAAAGCTCTTTCTAAAATTAAAAATAGCAAAAATAAATATTATAAGAAGTATAAAAAATCTGGATCAGCATCAGACTTTGGTAAATACTCAGTTGCTCGTGCCGAATATAACAAATAAAATCAGAATTGCTATAACAGCTATATCGTCAAAATTAAAAACAACCTTAAGAAGAATCGTTTCACAATTTTGTAAATTTAAAAAGAAAATCTACTTCTTTCCACCTACAGTGAAGTTAAATGAAAATGAATCAGATGAGGATGCTGAAATAAGTAACTTGTTTGCAGATTTCTCTTCATCTACTTATGCCAATGATCAAATTAGAGACACTGATCTACTACCATGCTCCAATATTGGAAGTCAGTCTGTCCTAATCCCTTTTATAGATGAATTGTCTGTTCTTAACGGTTTAAAGAAATTGAAATTTTCCTACAACAGTGGATCGGATAAAATACATGGTTTGCAGTAGGTATTTAAAATACAAAATACAAAATACTTGCTGATCATGTATTTAAAATACAAAATACAAAATTCATGACAAACATGGTTAGTATGATGCAGAAAATGCAGAAAACGCAGTCGACGCTACTGCAGGCAATACTTAATAAAATATGAACTGTCTGAAAATATGTTTCTGGAATGCTAACGGCATACGCCAACATAAAAATGAACTCGAGTGCTTTCTTAATAGCAATAAAATTGATATAATGTTGATCTCTGAAACACATATAATGTCGAGAAGCACCTTTAAAATATCTGGTTATGCATTTTACTGCACCAATGACCCCAGAGATAGATCATGTGGTGGCGCAGCAATACTGATAAAATCCAGAATCAAACACTATTTACTATGTGGCGTTTCTGAGAATTATCTCCAGGCAACAAGTATCTGTGTGCAGGATTTTTGCGAGAGCTTAATGATTTCATCAGTGTACTGTCCCCCAAGGTTTATAATAACAAAGAGTCAATTTAGTGACTTTTTTAAGTCACTAGGTCACCGATTTATAGCAGCTGGCGATTATAACTCAAAACATACGTTCTGGGGCTCAAGACTTATTAATCCTAGAGGCCGCAGTTTGTATGATTCCATTACCGAAATGAGTCTAAACGTAATTTCAACTGGGATACCTACTTATTGGCCGACCGACCAGCAAAAAATTCCGGACGTTATTGATTTCGGAGTGGTGAAAGGTTTATCGTCGGAGCTTATTGAAGCTGATGCATCTCTGGAGCTATCTTCAGATCATTCTCCCACCATAGTAACCATCTGCAGTCCTTAGCAAATAGTAACTGATGGTTTATTTTCAACCAAAGTGGTGAATTGGCTAAAATCTAGAAAATATATCAGTTCTCACTGCACGGAGAGTCTACCACTAAAAACTCCAGAAGACACCGATGCCTGTATTAGGAGCCTTAGCGGACGTCTCCAAAAACCGTAGAACATGCCTCTTCTACCTTTTGTCAAACCAGATACAATCGAGTTTATTCTGATGATGTACAACAGCTCTTGTCTGAGAAAAGAAGAGTCCGAAGAGAATGGCAACAACACAGATCTCCCCAACTCAAAACCAGGTTGCGCGAATATACAAACCGGCTAAGAAAGTTTTAGAAACTCAGAGAGCAGCATCTCTGGAGAAACATCTGAAAAGTCTCGAGGCGACTTCTCAGACAAACTATTCTTTATGGCGTGCAGCCAGATACCATAGAAGACCCTTAATCGCAAAACCACCCCTGCGTAACTTACATGGACGTTGGTCAAGAAACGACGAAGATAAAGGTAACCTTTATCTTCGTCATCTAATGAATGTATTTACTCCTAATACAGGTACTGACATTAGTGAACTACCTCCTGTTGTTGCAAAACCACCTGCGCAAATTCAATTTCAATATCTAGAAGTTGTTAGGGCTATTGACAATCTAGAAGTTAAAAAGGCTCCCGGCTTTGATAAGATCAGCAATAAAATGCTTTTGGAGCTGCCTCGCATGGCAAAGAGAATAATACTTTTTATTTTTAATGCAATCTTACGGCTTGAATACTACCCAGCAAAATGGAAGGTTGCTCTAGTCAAGATGATTCCTAAGCCGGAAAAAGACCCCACAAAAGTTGAGTTGTACAGGCCAATAAGTCTACTTCCAACGTTATCTAAATTGTTTGAAAAATTGCTAATGGCGAAATTGACACCGATATTGAACGCCAACAATATTATTCCAAATCACCAATTTGGCTTCAGACGTCAACATAGCACCATTGAACAATTACACAGATTGGTACAAGTTATCAGAAGGTCCTTTGAGGAAAAGAAATATTGCTCTGCGCTCTTCATCGATGTGTCTCAAGCTTTTGATAAAGTGTGGCATGAAGGTCTTTTATTTAAACTGAAGCAAAGCTTGCCGGTAAATGTCTACAACTTATTACGAAAATATATAACCGACCGTCAGTTTATAATTAAAGAAGGATATTATACAAGTTGCCCTAACCAATCCTAGCTGGTGTACCACAAGGTAGTATTTTGGGCCCGGTGCTTTACTTAATATATACAGCGGACATGTCAACGACCAGCCAAATTCACACCTCAACATTTGCTGATGACAGCGCTTTTCTCAGAATCCACGAAAATCCAAAAGAGGCCTCTGGACAATTACAGCACCACATAACCGAGGTGGAGAAATGGACTAATTTATGGAGAATAAAAATAAACGAGCAAAAATGTGTTCACATAACATTTACCCTGCGTAGGGAATCTTGCCACTCCATCCGTATAAATGGTCAAGTAGTGCCTCAACACCCGCACGTTAAATATCTCGGTATCCACTTGGACAGGCGTCTCACATGGAAACATCATATAGATGCAAAACTGTCCCAAATGAAGCTGAAAACAGCTCAAATACATTGGCTCATTGGTAGAAACTCCGTTCTCAGGCTGGATTGCAAGCTTTTACTCTACAAGACAATTTTGAAGCCAATATGGTGCTATGGGATCCAGTTATGGGGCACTGCCTCGGCTTCTAATATTGAAAAAATTCAACGCCGTCAAAATAAAATCCTAAGAGTGATAACTGCCGCCCCTGGTACATTAAAAACAGCAATTTACATAAGGATCTTGATGTTCCATTAGTCAAAAGTGAGATCTCAAAACACGTGGCAAATTACTTAAGAAAGCTCGGAACTCATCCAAATCCCCTTGCTCGCAACATCTTACAACATCAGGGCATACTCGCTTGAAAAGGAGAGACACCACCACTCTCAGATGATCAAATTGTTTATGAACATTTACTTTATCTCTTAATTGCAAACTAGTTATTTCGTCTAGCATTGGCTGGACTTATACTACAAATTTAATTTAGTTTTTAAGATTTGAATACTTATTGTTAGTTCATAAGATATATGAAGATACAATAAACAAAATTTACTTAAAAAAAAAAAACAAAAAAAAACAAAAAAAAAACAAAATACAAAATACTTAAAAATCTGTATGTATTTAAAATACAAAATACGTATTTGTATTTTAAATACGTATTTCAAATACATGTATTTAAAATACTGCCCAGCCCTGGCTACAGTAAACAAAAGTTTTACATAAAAAGTGAAAAGTGGTTAGAAGGCCAACTTACTGTCGCTGCAAAAACAGCAAAGCAAGATATGGTTGTAAGACCACGCAAGTCATTGGACAACTGCAGCGATAGATCTAAGAGGCGGAAACTTAAAGAGGTTAGCGATGCAATTGGTTGTACAAATATAAAAGAATCTTTCCTACATCAATTACGATCACAGAATCAATTAACAAAATTGGATATCATGGAAAAAGTTATTAAAGCTAGTCCAGTGAGAACAAAATGAATTCTTAAAAGTATACCAACTCCGAGCAATGCAAAACAGTACACAAATGAGGAGGTATTAGTCTTATTTCTGGATTTGAAATTAACAAAACAGCAATATATTAAGCTCAGATTGCGTGCGATTGAAAAGGGCGCAAATATCTATCCAGCATATCATCACATAACTGCTGCTTAAATGGACTGTTTGCCGTCAAAGGACACTATTACAATCACACCAATTTCGGCAGAGGTACAACTACAATCTCTACTTGATCACACACCCGAACGCTTGCTACAATCAATACCAGGAAATGCGTTAAAGAAATATGAAAACACAAAGCTAATTCTTTTTTGCAAATGAGGATGTGATGGTTCTTCGGGACAAAACCAATACAAAAAAGTTGTATGTGAAAATATTTCGGACTCAGATATGTTCATGGTATCATTTGTACCATTGCGATTGAAAAAGATTTTGGAAGATTCAGAGCTTTCGACTAGTACAACGAAAACAATGGATATTTGGAAAAATGAGACACTATCTTCTACGAAATACTGCAGGCCAATCAAAGTTGAAAAAAAAACTCGTGATGCCATTAACAAGGAAATTAGTGAAATTGTTACGTATCACCCCTGAAATAGTAGTATTTTATGAATGACAATTAACATTTTGTACAACGCTGCACTTGAATTTTTTTTATTACCACGTTTTCTTTTTATATAAAATGTAATGTCAATTTTCCTTAATTGAATTAAATAAAAAAACTCTTGTTTATACACAAAAAATACAACATTGGTGTTAGAAGTAAATTAACACAATGGAGTAAGAAGTAAATTAACACATGATGAAGCAATTGGCTGATTCTCTGTCCAGCGCAATACGACAAGCAGTCGTGGAGGCAACAAACGCCTCATTGGCGGCAATTTCTAGTAATTCCATGTCTACAAATCTATCTAAAACTCCACAATTCTGCGTGGTTGAGTACAAATCTACTGATGGAACCACCGTACAGGATTACTTCACTCGTTTTGACTGGGCACTACAACTAAGCAAAGTTTCACCTCCAGAGTATGCCACATACACGCGTGTGCATATGGTGTCTGAATTGAATAATTTATTAAAAGTGCCTGTTTCACCAAACAGTCCTGAAACATTGTCATACGATGAAATAAAGACCATTTTGATGTAAAAAAGAACAAATATGCAGAGAGTGTTTTAAATTTCGTAAAATTCAACAGGAGAACGATGAAAGCATTTCGAATTTCGTTTTACGTCTTAAACAAGCAGCAGCTTTTTGGGAGTATGGAGATTTTTTGGATCGTATGCTAATTGAGAAACTACTTTATGGGTTACATTCACGAATCATATGTGATGAAATAATTTCTAAAAAACCAGATAAATTTTTGGCTGCATATGACATTGCACATACAATGGAGTTAACTCGTCATACAACTGGGGCAATGAAAGAGGAAGAACCATTAGCAGCAAACCAAGAGCTACACAGACTAGGTTACTCACCAATTCAAACAAAACATAACAAAAACAAATTGCGAAAGGAACGTAGTACCTACAGCTCTTCTTCTTCTTGCTTTTGATGTGGAGGTCAGCATATGCGTAATCAATGTAAGTTCAAACAGGATAAATGTTTCGTATGTGGAAAAGTAGGTCACATTGGTAAAGTGTGTAAAACCAAAACATCACAAATATCAGAAGAAGAAGCAGCACCTGCTGATCAAGTGCAGATGCTGAATCAGGTAATTTCAATAAATGCAGTGAAAGGTAATTCAAAAAAGATGGTATACGTTAATGTCGATTGTCATTTGCTTAACATGAAATTAGACATTGGTGCTCCGTGCTCTGTAATTAGTATGAAATCTTTACGGGCATTTAAAAGGTACATTAAACTGAACCCAACAAACAAGAAATTTTCTAGTTATTTGGGGCATACAATTAAATGTTTGGGCTGTGTTGTTGTAAATGCTAAAGTGGGAAAAACAGCAGCGAGGCTTAATTTATATGTGGTGGATGGAGACCTTGACACCCTAATGGGACGCAAATGGATTACAAAATTTGTTAACGAAATTGATTTCACAAACCTTTTTTCTACAAATAATCAGGTAAATAATATTGCAACAGCGCCACCAGAGATGAACCATACACAGCATCAAAAGCTGCAGCAACTGCTTAAACAATTTGATTCCATTTTTAGTAGTAAACCTGGCAAGTTAGTCGGTCCTCCGGCTAAAGTACGTTTAAAACCTAACGCGACACCTATTTTTGCTAAAGCCAGGGATATTCCTATAGCACTCAGAGATGCTTACATACGGGAAATCGATTCAAAAATATCTTCGGGTCTATACCACAAAGAGGATTATTCAGAATGGGCTTCCACTACACATATAGTACGAAGAAGAGCGGTGCTATCAGAATAACGGGTAATTATAAACCTACAGTAAATCAGAGCATCCAATCCCTAATAAAATGAAACATTCAACAATATTTTGTCATTTAGATGTTACTGATGCCTATTCTCATCTTCCTGTTGATGAAGAGTTTGCACAAATTCTTACGTTAAATACAACAACACATGGCTTAATTCGGCCTACTAGAGCTGTTTATGGGGCTGCAAATATCCCTGCATTATGGCAAAGACGTATGGAGAGTATGTTAAAGGATATACCAAACGTAATGAGCTTCTTTGATGATATCCTCGTCTATGCAGAGACATTTGAATGCATGATTTCCTCACTTGAGTCAGGGTGTGCGATTAAATCGTTCAAAGTGCGTTTTTTACACACCTTCTCTAGAATTCTTAGGGCATCGGGTAGATAAACATGGCATTCACAAATCTGATAAACATATTGAAGCTGTGAAGAATGCTCCTAAGCCGTCAACCCCAGAAAAAATGCAACTTATACTAGGAAAAGCTACATATTATAGTGCTTTCATACCGGATTTGGCCACAAGATCACGACCACTGAGAAATATGTTATTAGAAAAAGAATTTAAGTGGACCAAAGATAGGGAAGAGGCATATGAAGACATTAAAGCAGCTCTTGTTTCTCCACAAGTTTTGACTACATACGATCCTGAATTACCCCTAATTTTGGCAACGGATGCTAGTAAGTCTGGCTTAGGTGCGGTGTTATCACACAGAATGAGTAGTGGGTCCGAACGACCGATAGCATACGCTAGTAGAGCCTTAAGTAAAACAGAAATAAGCTACCCCCAGATGGACAAGGAGGCACTAGCAATTGTGTGGGCAGTTAAGAAATTTTTTAAATATTTATATGCACGGCATTTTACCCTTATTACGGATCACAAGCCGCTTGCCCAAATACTGCACCCTGCAAAGTCATTACCTAACCTATGCATAAGTCGCATGGCGAATTATGCCGATTTTTTAAGTAACTTTGCAAACCTACAAAACAACATGCAAACGCGGATTTTTGTTTCCGTATTATGTACGACAAATCGAACTCAATCGACAGTACTCTTATTGACGAATTCGACGAATTTGATCAATTCATAATCAATCAAATCGATCAGTTACCCCTTAGAGCATCTACAATAGAACTGGCAACAGCCAAAGATGAATACTTAGGTAATATTCTTAAACTTCTGCAAATGGGAAAAGATCTTAAAAAAGCCGGCTACACTGCACCCGAGCAAAATTATAAACTTACTGCAGGTTGTCTTACTTATGACTACAAAGTTGTTGTACCTACATCTCTTCAGAAAAAAGTACTTGATGACCTTCACAATGCGCATTTAGGAATAGTAAAATTGAAGGGTATAGCTCGCTCCTTTGTTTACTAGCGTGGAATAGATAAAGATATTGAAAACTGTGCCAAAACGTGTAAGGAGTGTGAAATGCAAGCGAACGTACCTCCTAAATATGGTGAACATCATTGGGTCTATCCTAAAGGACCATGGAAGAGGGTGCACATTGACTACGCAGGTCCTTTTTTAGGAAACATGTTTCTGATAGTGACTGACGCATATAGCAAGTGGATCGAAGTTAAAATTACATCATCCACTACGACTGCAGGAACAACAGCCATTTTAGATGAAATATTTTCAGCTTATGGTGTGCCAGTTACTGTCGTATCTGATAATGCGACAAACTTTTCATCGGCGGAGTTTCGTGAATTTTTGAAAATGAGCGGTGTCAAATACCATAAGCAAACCGCCCCCTGTCATCCGGCAACAAACGAACAGGCGCAAAGAAGTGTACAGACTGTCAAAAGGGCATTAAAGGCGATGGGATCAACAAAGTCTACAGCCCAAAAGAATCTAAATGCCTTTTTACGACAATACCGGAATGCACCACATTCAACTACTGGTGAGTCGCCGGCCACTCTCTTTATGGGCCGTTCCCTTAGAAGGTTACTGGAAAACAATTCCTTCTTTACAATCCGAACTATCGAACAATTCGAATAGGCCAAACGGTGAATTTTCTGTCGGGAAATCCTAGGATGACAAAGTGGCTACCAGGAGTAATTTCGTGCAGATTGGGCGTTCTTCACTATGCAATCGAGTACAATCGAAAACAGTTTAAGAGACATGTTGACCAAATTCGGAGTACTTCAGATTCGCAGGGTGATAACAAGCGTGAACCGGCTCAACGAGGAGGTATGCAAATGGAGCCGCAGAATATTGAAAACAATGACGTTAGCGATTACACCTTAGACTCCAGAAGTCAGCAAAATCCGAATGGGGACTACCTTACGGAAATGCAGAACAGTCCCGAGAATCAAGAACAACAATCTGAAGATGAACTTAACTACGGTGCACCGCGTGCGGAATCCAGTGCCTTGAATATATCACCATCAGTACAGAATTCGCCAGGTACTGCAGACTCAAGTGCCACCCACGAATCATCCCAATCACAAATGATTCGCCCCAATGTAGAGCCCATACAACAACCGGACCCAAGGCGGTCTCAGAGAACAAAGAAGCCCTTAATCCGTTACACACCGTAATCATCATGCGGAGGAAGAATTGTTACGTATCACCCCTGAAATTGTAGTATTTTATAAATGACAATTAACATTTTGTACAACGCTGCACTTGAATTTTTTTTTATTAGGTTAGGTTAGGTTAGGTTGACAGGAGGGGTGCCATAGCCCATGTCGTACGACATACACCTAAGCCAGTGAAGGCTTGTTGTGCGCTCCCTTGGGTTTAATCATGACATATTGACCCAAAGGTCTAGAAAAATTCCGTGTCACTCACAAAGTTCCATAATTTTCTCCAGCATATTCCCCGTAATCGGCTTATGTCCGGTAAGATGTCACCCCCAAGATATCGGGACCTTATTTGTGAGAAGGCGGGGCATTGGCACAAATAGTGTTCCAATGTTTCGCTCTTCTCCCCACATGCTCTACATTCATCTCCTCTCGCTATTCCCATGCGTTTAAGATGTGCCAGTAGTTTGAGAGTGCCCTCTGACAACTCCCATTATTCTACTTAGTTCGGGCTTGCTAAGTCTTAGTAGCTCTCTCGTTTTTTTCTCGTCTAGATCTCCCCGTAGAATTTTTTTATTGATTTCCATGGTTCCGTTATTCCAGAGAGTTGAATGGGCCCTTTGTGCCCAAGTCTTTAGCTCGGATTTAACTGCATCGAAAGGTTTCACGCATTCTAAGCTTATATTACCTAACTCTATTGCCCTAACAGCAAGTGAGTTTGCCCTCTCATTTCCAGTTATCCCCGCGTGCTCTGGCACCCATATGATACGCAGTTCACCATGTGTAGAGTAACTGTTAATAGCATTTTTGCAAACCTATACTGTACGTGATTTAGTGCGTTCCGCTGAGATTGCTCTGATGGCCATCTGACTATCTGTAAATATATTTACAAGTCCTGACCTCCCCATTACATTGAGTTCCCTGATACACTCCGTTATCGCCCTAACTTCCGCCTACAAAACTGTGCAATAGTCCGGCAGGCGGAAAAACAGTTCCGTGGTGTTTTCTATGTAAACACCAAGTCCCGTTTTCCCTCTTGACCTTGATCCATCCGTGTAACAATGAAGTCCCATGGGGTTCTGGTTCCAAGTGTCGGTCAACCAGGAATGGATGTCGGGGATCAATTTTTCACAGTTGGCCTCTAGTCTAGTCTCCGGTATACGGTCATTTGCGACATTTTCCGGTATGGACTCTCCTATGGCCGTAAAGATTCGTTGATGATGCGCTTCGTGTTCCTGATCGATCCACTCACCCATCACCTTTAGTCGTTTTGCTGTAAAAGCCGCTTCGTATTTTATACGAATTTCGATTGGCTGGATAGATAATATTGTTTCCATCGCCCCTGTTGATGTCGTTCCGAAGGCCCCACAGGTTCTCTGAACTTTCTGTATTGTTTTGATGTTGCATTTATATTCCATCGATGTCCACCACACTATAGAAGCATAGGTCATAATCGGCCTGATAACGCTGCTATAAAGCCAGTGTGTCATCTCTGGATGCAGCCCCATCTTGTGCCTATGGCCCGTTTACAGATTGACCAACATATATAAGCATTTTTGACTCTTTCGTTTATGTGGTCTTTCTATTTTAATTTCCGATCGAAAATGACGCCTAGATACTTCACCCTGTCGGAAATATTTATTGTCCTTCCAAGAAAGCGCGGCTCATAATATGGAGCTATCCTCGTCTTTCTTGTAAATAGGCCAATTTCAGTCTTTTCCGGGTTAACGTTTAACCCTCTTGGTTGAGCCCAGTTGTGTACAAGGGGTAATGCCTCCTCGGCCTTCCTGCACAAATAATTTAGATCCCTTCCCTTCAGAAGTATCATGACGTCATCTGCGTAGCAGACTGTCTCGAATCCCTCATCGCTCAGAGTCCTAATAAGGGTATGTATTGTTGTGGTCCATAGAAGGGGTGATAAAATCCCCCCTTGTGGAGTTCCACATTGCACCCTTTTTCTTATACTTACATTGTGTGCCTCACAATTAATCCATCTGTTCCTTAGCATACTGCCAATCCAGTCGCGTATCGCCCGGTTGACATTAAACTGGTCCAGAGAATGGATAAGTGTGTCGGTATGCACCTTGTTGAAAGCCCCCTCAATGTCAACGCAAACCGCGAGAGTGTACATCTTTTCATTAAGAGACCTTTCTGTAAAGTACACCACATTATGCAATGCAGTGTCCACTGATCTACCTTTGACGTATGCATGTTGCTTGAACCTCAGCATATGGCCTGCGATCCTGCCTTTAACCATGTCGTCGATTATCCTCTCCATGATTTTCAGCAAGAAGGAAGTTAGGCTTATTGGTATATATAAGCCTTTGGTGAAGAATAATTTGGCTTGCCAGGTTTGGGGATAAACACTACCCTTGCTTCCTGCTATCCTACTGGAATATATGCGTGTGTTAGGCATGCATTATAAATTCCTGCAAGATGTGTCGAAACTAAATTCATCTCTTTCTGCAGGAGCGCCGGAAAAATACCATCCGGACCCGCAGCCTTTTTTTATTAGCACGTTTTCTTTTTATATAAAATGTAATGTCAATTTTCTTAATTGAATTAAATAAAAAAACTCTTGTTTATACACAAAAAATACAACAGATATCAAGGGCCAAATTGCAACACTACAGCCATTACAATTACAGTTAGATGGGCAGTTAATTGACGTAAGCTACCAACTAGTCCTTACAATGATAGATGGAAAAGTAGGTCAGGATTTGACTAACACGAAGGCTGCATCCAGCAGCATTATCCCAATTAAACCAAGTTCCGACAAAATCATTAGATAATACCGATGCATATGAATTTGGATTATCACCACTACATGCAAGAATACGACTTATGGAACATATACTAAAAATCAGTTATGATTTGGATTTCGGGTCTTCAGGATCCATAAGAAACAATGAAACCAACAAAGAGTTAAAAAGTTCAAAAAAGAAACATGTTGAAGATGAATATCGCAAAATTGGATTGATTATAGATCAGCCAAAACAAGGGTCAGGCAATACAAATGATGGCAATACCGCACGAAGATTCTTTTCAGATCCAAAAACAGCATCTGAAATAACAGGAGTGGATTTAAACCTTATTTTCAGATTTAAAATAATCCTAGAAGTACTTGCGTGCAATGAAGAAATTGACTCTAAACAATTTGGAGATTATGCTAGGGAAACTGCAAAAATATATACAACCAACTACCCATGGAGAAATGTGTCTGCAACAGTTCACAAAATCCTTTATCATGGAGAAGATATCATTAAATATCATTTGGTGTCACTTGGAGATCTATCAGAGGAGGCTCAGGAAAAAAGGAACAAGGATTACAGATTTTATAGAGAGCACAATACTAGAAAATTTTCACGAAATTCCACGAATGAAAATATATTTAATATATTATTGGCAACGTCAGATCCGTTCATCTCCAATATTCGAAATAAATGGAAAGTGGAACATCGAGATTTAGATGAAGAAGCCAAAAAACGACTAAAGAACAGAAATAGCACAGAGCAAAATATAGAATATTTGCAATCAATATTTGTGTCAAATGAATAATAATTATAATTGCCTTTCATTGCTATTTCAGTACGAAAAACATAGTATTAGTAAACAATTATAATAAATAGAACCTACTTTGACAGCAAAAAATTAAAAATTTTTCTGTGGTAACAGCAAAATCTCCAGTTAATTTTACTATTTTTTTGAGTGTAAACATTTTTTTAGTGTGATATTTTTTTTTAATATAACATTAAAAAAATTCCATTGTCACAAAAAATAATTACAATTATTATTAAGTTCCAAATATAAAATTTGTTAATATGCAAATAAAAAAATAAACCCACATTTCACTCCAAAAGTTAAAAAAAAATCAAAGTTCAACTTTGACCTAGAAGTCCTTAACAAGTACTCAATCAATTTTAATGTAATTAAAACTGAGTCAAGCTGAACTAAATATCTATCCATTAAAAAAAATTACTTCAATATTTGGATCGGTTCAAAAGTTACAGAATTTTGGCCAATGAAAAACGATTTTCAGTCATTGTGCGGTGCAAAAACACACTCAAAAAACTAAATATTGCGCCATCTGTTGGAAGAACTTCATGTATGTATGTATGTAACGTAATGGCTCCAAAACGGTTAGGCCGATTTTGACGAAATTTTCAGGGAACCTTCAGAATACTCGGCCGGGTGACACTGTGAGGTCTGATTTTCGGTCTGTGGGTGGAAGGGCGTGGCAAAATCCAATTTTCATATTGCACCACCAATGACATATACATTTATTTATTTTTTGTGCTTTTTTATTTTATTGTACTTTTTTTTAAAGCCGTTGTCATGTTCTTCAAAACGAGATATCAAACTCTTACATCGGTTATGTAGTTCCCAAGATATTTACAAAAAACCTATGTTAATAATGATTCAATATCAAAATTTTAAAACTTTCGAAATGTTGCATTAAAAAAATCCGAGTTTTCGGTTTATTTACAAAATATTTACACAATTCGATAACACAAGATGTTCCGCGCTTACTAAAGTGCAACATTGTACAATAAGTTAAAGATCTATACATATAAAACAGGATATATATACATATGTATATGTAACGTATGAACTCCAAAACTTTATGATATGTATTCCATGGATTTTTATTTAAAGGCCGTAAATGTCGTTAAACGCTCAATTTAAATCGTATGGTAATATAACTTTTGAGCTGTTTGCTTAGGGCCAGCAACGCGGACGGGGTCAGCTATATGTACATAAAAATTACGTGTATGTTCGTGATCGCTAAACTCAAAAACTACTGAAGTTGAAGTTCGTCCAACAGATGGTGCAATATTTAGTTTTTTGTGTGTGTTTTTGCACCGTACTCAAGAACTACTGCACCGATTTTGACCAAACTTTATATACATGTTCTATGGGACGTGAGGAGTGTTTTTGTGTAGTTTGAAGTTCGTCCGACAGATGGCCCAATATTTTGTTTTTTGCCCAATAGAGATTAGCGCGATAAGGCTAAGGCTAAGGCGTTTTGCTGAAGGCGTTGGGTCCTTAGTCAGCATGTAGGGGGTTAGTTCGACCGATAGTGGTATTTGAACAATAATTGCTATGTCGATTTAGTGCAAATTTGAAGGCAAAACAACGTTTGCCCGGGTCAGCTAGTAATTAATAAAAAACTAATTGAAAAATTGAATTTTTGAGTTATTAAATTTTGGTTTAATAAAATTTTATTTTTTATTTGTATAAAAAATTATTTTTTTTATATTTTTAAGAACCATATGCCCTCCCCCATAACTGTTAAACAACGCTTGAGTGTTTAGTTAAAGTTCATGCTAAAGTTACATAATTTATTACTTTTCTTTCGAATAATTTTTGTAGAAGATTTTACAAAGTCATAAGTCACATGCGAGCAATTGCAGGAGATACATATGCAAAAAATATTTGTAAACTTATTCAAAATCAAAACTTAAAATTTTTTCCAGTTTAAGCTTTTTTTTTTTAATTGTTTTCCAAGTTCTATAAAATTTATCCAACGCAAATATGACTTTTGTAAATTTAGATGACGATATCTAGGTAGATATGTTGATAATTTGATATTAGAATCAAATTAAAGAAAAATGTAATTTCATACAAATAATATAAAAATTACAAAAATACTCAAGTATTATATTAAATGGTTTAAGTACTGCTTGCCGTATTTGCATGTCTTATTATTATTTTTGCTTACTTTTCCTATGCTCTACCACTTGCCGTATTTATTTTGTACAAACACAATATTTATTGTGTTTGTTTCTTAGAAGAGAACAGCCATTATAAGAGAAGAATACAATAAAACAAATAAAGGAAAAAAGAGCATGTACTTAATTACTTGTTTTTTGTACTTTTGCAAAAGCCTAGTGAATACATATGTATGTTATGCAAAGCTGCACAAAGCGCAGTAATGCTTTCATTATTTTTGTCTTGCACCAATGATGGAACGGAATCGATGGCTGACTTCCTAAACGTATATTTACAATGTATCAATACAGTATTAATACCAAGTTGATGCATTGTGTATATGCTTTTTTAATACTTTGCATACTGATGGTTTGCATCCGTTACATCGCTTAGGAACATTTACATATATGCATCATATCATGCATAATAAAGCAAACAATGGCGGAAGAGCATATTTTATTGCACAAAGAAACACGGGTATCAAAAAGGATACCAAAAAAAAGAGGATTTGTGCACACACTTGATACACTAAATTTGTTTACTAAACTTATTTATTTTAATTTTTTAAAAACTTATTTTAATTTTCTGTATTTTTTAAATGGTTCACACAAAAAGCCATTTTTTACTTTAATAAAAAATTAAGATAAATAAAATTAATATAGAAATATATTAAATTATAAGAAAAACCGCTTAGTTATCTTCCTGCGTCGCCATTGTGCTGCGTATTGTATTCAATTTGCATCTAAATTTTTTGGATGCTTTTCTTGAATTTTCTTGCGTATTAACTGCAACAGTGATGCAAATGGGAACATAATACATTGTAAAAATTTTTTGGGTTGCATTTAGGAATACCCTGCAATGTATTACTACAAAGCAACATGCGTTTAGGAAGTCAGCCGATCTTCTAAAGCACCGATTGCTCTCTCTTATATTTTTTTAATCATAAAACCATACATTCCTTTCCTCATTTGCATACATATCTCACAGATATGACTTTAAATCAGTAGCACGCCATACCAAATAATCGTGTGATGACCCTGGATGATGTGGTTAAAGGTAACGTATCATCAGTTTATGGTCACAAAGCTGTTAAACTAATGATAAACTTCTGAACAGTGTGTCTTTCATTTGTATAGTCTAAATGAATGAATTTATAATATAACAACCCTTTCTATTATACTATTTCCAGAGCTCGGATATAGGTGGGCCTAAAATCTTTATATGGTGCCCATCTACACATCCAATTACAAGAGGAAGCCCTGTTTTTCCGTATTTCGTATTTCTGTCTTTTCTGATTCACACATTTTCAATAAAATCAACTTTGGACAAAGTTCCATATACTTATATGGCTTCTTCACACTCATGAAACACGCCGCTCATTGTTGGTTGTGCAAGACCCTAGTTAAAATCATTTCCAAAACCCCTTTGATAGCTTCCAAACGTAATATCATATCCACAACATTTCACACGTTACATTTGACTTACTACTTATTTCATATGTAAACGACAATGTTGGGTATTCTGTGACGATGAATCGTATTTCCATCAGCAATGACAATCACATATTCGGTCCAATACAACCTATCTGCTCAAGTCGGTTGTAAATATTGTTAATGATAATAACAATATTTGCTCAAATTCCTACTTGAGCGATAGGAGTGGCCGAACAGTCTTCAAATCAATAAATGGAGAGATGCGTAAACATCGTATATCTACTGTACATGAAGAGGCAAAGACGATAATTAAAACTTCAGTAATATATAAAATATGAAATATACTGTGAATTTTATTAAGGTTCTAAAGAATTGAGGACTAAGCGCTAAATTAAATTTATTGGTTTCAGCAAGCTTGGTAAACAAAGTATCCTCGAGTACATAATAGTATGTAATATTTTAGTTATTTAATTTTTAGAGCCTTTAAATTCGATTTACGAATAATTTATTTTAAATTAGACTTTATTATTGATAATATAACTACTCTTTATTATACAAATACATAAATATTTTTAATAGATTTAATGGAGTTGTACCGAATGTTCCACATGATACTCTTGAATTAGCAAATAGCCAAAAATCTCCCCGTCTTTTAAAGTCACATTTACCTGCCATGTTTCTGCCCCAGCAAATTTGGAATAAAAAAGCAAAGGTTTAGTATTTAATACAAAAATTAATAGTTCTTCATCATTAAATTGTTATACTATTTTCAGATTATTTATGTATTTCGGAACCCAAAAGACGCTGCGGTCTCGTATTTCCATCACTGGCGCGGTATGGTTGGTTACAATGCAACCAAGGAAAACTTTGTGCAATCTTACATGGACGGGCATGTTAATTTCAATCCATTTTGGCCACACGTCTTAGACTTTTGGCAAATGCGTAGCAGGCCACAAATATTTTTTACAAGTTACGAGCGCATGAAGTGTGATCTATCAGGGGTCATTAAAGAAGTGTGTCAGTTTTTAAATAAGCGGATCTCTCAGAATCAAATCGCACGTCTTGTCGATCATTTGTCATTTGACAGCATGAAGGACAATCCAGCCTGCAATCATATTAAGGAATTCGAAAGCTTGAAGGCAGCAGCGGGCAGAGAAGTAGATGAGTTTAGATTCGTTCGTCGTGGTATTGTTGGCAGTCATAAGGACGAACTGCCTTTAAATGTTATACAAGATTTTGATGAATGGAATCACGAAAATTTAAAATATTACAACTTACATATTGATGACTTTATTCAGTATTCCAAGTATCTGAGCTAACATGTACAAATTTATATAATAAAAATAATTTCTTTTAAAATCTTGAAACCCGTAAGAAATATATGAATTTTTAGAGTCCATATGCAACGGGAGTCCAAAGTTGAAGTGCATACGTTTTCAATTTTGTTGCGGCTAAATTATTTCAATTTGAAGTTCGTTTAGTATTGATTGTTTTTTTTTCACGGTTATATTTATTTATTAAATCTTCAAAAACTGAACTAACAATAAGTATTCAAATCTTAAATACATATATACATAATTATTTTGGCCCAACCAGTGTCACGCATAAACTTAGTGATAGTAATTAATAATACATAAATGTAGTGTTAAGCACAAAAATATTTTCAAAAAGTTTCATCTGGAGTATTGCGTATTAAGGCCGTAGTATCCCTCTTTTTTAAGCGGATGTGTCCAGTAAAGTTCAAGATATTGCGAGCAAGGGGATTAGAATGGGACTCTAGTTTTGTTAAATATTTGCCTGCATATTTTGCAATTTCAGCGGTCACAAGTGGCATATTTAGATCACGATGTAAAATTCAATTTTTCATGTACCATGGAGCCGATGTTATTAACCTTAAAATTTTGTTTTGCATTCGTTGGATTCTCTCTACATTGGAAGCTGAAGCAGTGCGCCATAGCTGAATTCCGTAGCACCATATGGGTTTCAAAAGCGACTTGTATATTAAAAGTTTACAATCTAGACTGAGGGTTGAATTTCTACCATCAGCCAATGTATCTGAGCTAATTTAAAACTCATTTGTGATAGCTTAGAGTCAATGTGGTGTTTCCCTGTATGCCGTCGGTCAAGGTGTATACCAAGGTATTTCACCTGTAAATGTTGAGGAACAAATTGATTGTTGATTCGAATGGGAGAACAAGTGTCTCTTCGTAAGGTAAATGTGACATGAACACACTTTTGTTCATTTACTTTTATTCTCCATAGGTACAACCACAGCTCCAACAGGTTGATATGTTCCTGAAAATAACGGGATGCCCCATGAGGGTTTTCATGCATACTAAGGCAGGCTGTATCATAGGCAAATGTTAAAGTGAGGAATTTCCGGGCAAGAATGTAACTTTTCAAATGATTTACAATGTTTATTGGCAGATATGTCTTCAATTTTAAAATTAGGCCTTCATGCCACACTTTATCGATTGCTTGAGAAACATCAATAAAGAGGGAAGAACAATACTTCTTCTCATCAAATGTTCTTCTTATGAAACGAACCAATCTATGAGTTTGTTCAATGGTGCTATGCTGACTTCTAAAACCGGTCCGGTATGCACCCATTATCAGTTAGAAATGGGGACAACTTTGTCATGAGTAGCTTTTCGAAGAGCTTTGAAATTGTTGACATTAAACTTATTGGCCTATATGACTCAGCCTTGGTAAAATCTTTGCCCGCCTTTGGAATCATTTTGACCCTGGCAAGTTTTCAGCTGTGTGGATAATACTCCAGTGGTAAAATGCCATTAGAAATAAATAACAGGATTCTAATAGCAATACGAGGCAACTTCATCAGCATCTTGTTACTAACTCCATCAATACCAGGAGCTTTCTTCAGGTTGGTTTCAGCAATTAGTTTTTATACATCACGCATCTTAAACTTTATGGATCGAGGGGGTAGAGCAACTACACTCGGCAAATCAACAGTACAAGTACATGTGTTTGGGGTAAATACGTATTTTAAATGCCCAGCAAATATGTTACCTTTTTCAGTATTAGTTCTTGCCCAACCTCCGGTAGAAGTGCGCAGGGGTGGTTTAGACTCAACGGGTATTGACTGTTAAAAAGATTTTTTAACTACTACCTTTTACATTTGTTTGAAATACTAAGATAAATACGTAAGTCGTGTCCGAAGTACGTAAGTGGGTGATGATTTTTGATATTTTTTCAACACTTTGTAGCCACGAATTGAAATCAAATGCTGATGAATTTATTTGTGCCGCTGTTGAACCGCAAATAGAACTTATTTTCTTTATTCAAAATGAATGGAAGACAAGTTTGACGATAAAAAAAGCCCTTGTCAATATGTCTACATGAATATTTTCAGCATCTTTTTGTAATCACTTTGTAGGTCTATCCACTTAGAAATCTCAGAAGCCTTGATAACGTCATTTAGAGTGATTTAGGATTTTGATAATATACACTAGATAACGTAGTAGAGTATTGTTGAACGTTACACATAGGGAATACTCTATCTGCCGCAATTAAAGACCTCCATGCAAAAGCAATCCGATCAACCAAATTCATATGGTGTCGGATTTCTTCTTTCGAAGGGGCAGAAACTCCCTCAAGAGAATCATAGTGGCTAGCTTTAGACCGTGTGCGAGAAATTTAAACTGCATTTAATGTTTCGCTCCAAATGAGAATGCAGATCTTGAAGAGAAGGACATTTCTACAGCAAACTATCGAGTGTGCTTGCGAACATCAGACACGGTGACATCAAAATGATTATGGGGGTTTTCAAAGTGCAGGTCGGAAACGCCAATTGCAACAGAGAAAGCGTAATTAGAAAGCATGGAATCGGGCGGATGACTTCAAATGCAGAGCTGTTTATATAAATGTGCGAAAAATTCACATTAGTAATAGGCGGCAGTATTTTCCCGCACAATAACAACAATAAAGTTTCAAGTTTCATATATCGGACGACTTTAATTAAAGTGGCGTTTGTCGAAATCGCTAAGGTTGAACTAGATTTTAGGAAAAAACAAAAAAAGCTTTGCATTTCAGCTAATACGTAGCGACTTATTGAGTCCAAAAAGCTCCATAAGCCCGCTATAAATAATGCAAAAACTCGACGATCTAAGCAGAAGGTGATCTTAAAATACTGTGAGGAAAACTGTAAAGTTAAACGAAATGTTAGAGCTGATAAAAGATGTTCCGATAACTTAGCAAAAGATGCCCAAAAAATCAAGAGAAACGGGTCGATCCAATGACCTATACCGAATCACAATGTAGATACCAGGCTGTAACCGATACAACGTCAAACCTCTTAAGAACTCTGAAGGTAAATTGGTCTATTCCAAAGACCAACAGACGGGAATATGGGCTGATTATTATGGAGCTGTTTAATATCGCTCTATCCAAACAACGTGTCCAACCTGTATGATTTCGATCCAATGTATCATACTAGAAATATAAACAACAACGACGTTACTCAAACCAGTAATTGACAGCTTCTTAAGAAACGAGAAAATACAGTAAAAGATGGCTTAATCATAATTCTACCGAAAAAGGGCATCATGCAAGAGTGTGGAAACTGGAAGGGCATAACACTTCTGAATCCCATACGCATAATACCAGCGCACATCCTACATGACCACATTGCATCTGTACCGGAACCTCAGCTAAGAAGAGAACAAGGTTGATTTAAGCCGAACAAATCCTGCGTTGACCACGTAACAGCTTACGAATGGCGCTCGCCATTGTGCTAGTTATTTACCGACTTCAAACGCTTTTTTGACGATCTTCAGCAATTTGAAAAGATTTGAGGTGTAAGGGAGTACCTGTAAAGTAATAAGACTCATTAAAGAGCTTTATAAGAGCGCGAAGTGCTTTATCTCGCATGACAGTTGCGTGACTACTGCCATTAACATAAGCCTAGAAGTGCATGAAGACTGCGTCTTGTCTCCATTGCTACGCAGATGATGTGTGCCTTCTATCCCATAAATGTTTAGATATCCAAGCCAAGATAGAATCTTTTGCTGAACGCGCAGCAAAGGCTGGCTTACAAGTCATCATTAGCAAGACTAAGTCGATGCGCATCAACACGTCAGTTGCTGGAAGTTTTCAGCATACAGGTCAATCCATTGAAAATGTCGAATGCTTCTGCTATCTGGAAAGCTTAATACCTAAAAATGGAGGCAGCAAAGCAAACATTCAGAATAGATTGTGCAAAGATCAATGTCTTCAATTCCAACGTCAAACGTGTTCTTCCTGACGGCTTCAAGACATGGAAATTATCCAAACGCTGAATATCGTCCGAAGAACTTAAGAACTCATGATGCACTACGCCGCACAGTGGCTGAAAATCGTTTTTCTTTGGCCAAAAGTCGAATTTTTTGTCACCGATTTTTAAAATTTTTACGCAATTTTGGAGCTAATATATCCATATTAAGGTAGCCAAAAAATTAGGTTAGACTATTGATAACTGTGGGCGTGGCATGCTGTCAAACTCAACTGTTTTTGTTATTTCAGAAAAAGGTGTTTCTATCAGTTTTTTGTCAAAAATAAATGGTTACTACTCGCAAGATATCATCGATAATGGCCTGCGGTCTTTTTTATAATGTTGGTAGGATTATGGTCTTTAGTTTTTGTAAGTGGTTACCGCTCTAGCGTTTAATATTAGAGGTGTTATGAAATATTTATGAAACTACTATATTTTTCTGAAATTTAAACTTTATTGGAATAGAACTTCTAGGGAACAAAACGGAACCAGAAACGTATACCACCCGAAAAAAAGCGAAAGTGTCTTCTTTAACTCTATACATACTTTTGCACCCGCCACGACCCGCCGGTAGAACACTTTTTTAATTTTAATGAAATTACTCTAAAAAAATTCAAATTACAGCCCTATAATTACTCGTATACAATGGTGTATTAAATTGTCACCTTTTTGCCTAAAGGTTTATGTTTTTTACTTTAGACTACGTAAAACTAAAATAATTAAATATAATACTTGCGAAAGGGTTTTATGGCTTTGTTTTGATTAGCAAAAAAATCAGTCATAAAAATATCACAATAGGTTCTACAGTAAACATATGATCTCTTTCTAAAATAACTGTTACGGTCAGCCAAAGTCATAAGCAATTTTATAATAATAATCGCGACATTAAACCACTAAAGATAAAAAGAACCCCATATTGGCGAAATACTAATTAGTTTTACCTGATATTAAGGTCTGGATAACAAGTGCAGTTTTGTTCAATTTAAGTACCACCTGCTATGAAATTGAAGATCAATGTGTGAATAACATGTATCTAAAAATTTATAAAACTACGGATTCGATAAGGGATTACTCAATAATAAGTTAATCCTTTACGTATACGTACGTATATTTGCAAGTGATAAATCATAACAGACTCAAATAAAAATATTCAGAAAAATATGGAGAGCTTCGGTTATAAAGAACTGGCCGAAGAGTATTTTAGAAATAAAAACCAGGAAGATGTTCTTACTTACGTTAAAATAAAATTAAACTTAAATTCGTGTAGCACCGAAATACAAGAACAATTATCTAATTTTGTATAAGTACTAAAAAAACGCTACAAAGAAATTAGCTACAATCAGTGTTGGGCAAAATACATGGTTTGCGGTATTTAAAATACAAAATACTTTCAGGATATATATTTAAAATACACAATACTTAAAAATCTGTATGTAATTAAAATACAAAATACTTCCATTTATTGCACGTATTTCAAATACAAAATACAAACTACTTTCACGTCATGTACATGTACTTATGTATTTATGTATTGTTAATGACAGTACCGTATCTTCTATTCAACGTACGAGCCAACCCACTCAATTGCCTACAGTCGCCGAAAGAACACCTGTTAATACTTTATTAACTACTAATAACCTGCTCAAACTGGTATCAAAAATAATACTGCAGGTCTTATTAGCCCGATTAGAGTTATACCTCCAAACAAAACATTCTTCGTTTCCCGATTAGCATCAGATACTACTGTTGAAGAAGTTTATTCATATATAAACTTAAAGCACGGTTCCAACTTAGATATCTCAGTGTATAAATTTTCTTACTCTGAACCAAGAATAGTGGCATTATTCAAGATTACTGTACCGGATGAGTTGTTTAATATAGTTTTTTCTTCAAATTTCTGGCCTAATGGTATTTACGTTCGCGAATTTATGTTTAAAACAAGACAAAGGAATTCTGTTCAATTGCCTTCAACGGCAACAAATATTGAAAAAAACTAAACAAATATATTGAAAATTTATTCTTATATACCAAAATATTCGTGGCATTAATAAGAAGTTATCTGCGTTATTTAATCAAAGTTACTCATTTGACTATCATGCTATAGCATTTACTGAAACATGGCTTAATGATAATACATATATTGAACACGGAAATTTTTGATGCTAAGTATACTATATATAGACGTGATCGTAGCAATAACATAAAGGAAGGTGGTGTCTTGATACCAGTTTCTAGCCTGCTCACTTCCGAAGCTTTATCGTTTACGTCTTTTCTGGATATTGAATTTATGGCTGTTTTGACAAAATTCAACATAAGAGAATTTTGGTAGCGTATTCGTGTATCCCTTCTAATTCACCTGAAATAATTCACCAGAAACATTCAGACGCTATCTCCTCCGTTGTGCGAATGTCTAATCACAATGATACTATCATTGCAGTTGGTGATTTTAATATGCCTATTATTTCCTGGAACCGTTCTACTGATAATGGTTAATTCACGCCCTATAAATCTGGCGCCAATGAGAAATACACTGAGTTTATTGATTGCTTTCTAGATGCGAATCTTTATCAGATGAATGGCATCTATAACGATAATATTAAATTTTTAGACCTGGTTTTTGTAAATGATTATGTTGATACCTCTGTTCTTTGCACTGATTCATTCACTTTGCCAGAAGACCGCTATCATCCTATAATTTTAGTAAATTCCTGTTTTTCATTATATACATCTCATTCTGCGGAAAAATCGATAGTCAATAGTTATGCTTCAAAAAAGGGAATTATAGCAGGATAACTGAGCTACTTTATAATACTGACTGGAGTAGTTTACTGTCAATTTCTAACTTTGATCTTGAACCAATGTTTTCCAAGAAAAACCTGTTCAGATTACTTTGGACCGCCATGGAATACTAAAGCTCTTTCTAAAATTAAAAATAGCAAAAATAAATATTATAAGAAGTATAAAAAATCTGGATCAGCATCAGACTTTGGTAAATACTCAGTTGCTCGTGCCGAATATAACAAATAAAATCAGAATTGCTATAACAGCTATATCGTCAAAATTAAAAACAACCTTAAGAAGAATCGTTTCACAATTTTGTAAATTTAAAAAGAAAATCTACTTCTTTCCACCTACAGTGAAGTTAAATGAAAATGAATCAGATGAGGATGCTGAAATAAGTAACTTGTTTGCAGATTTCTCTTCATCTACTTATGCCAATGATCAAATTAGAGACACTGATCTACTACCATGCTCCAATATTGGAAGTCAGTCTGTCCTAATCCCTTTTATAGATGAATTGTCTGTTCTTAACGGTTTAAAGAAATTGAAATTTTCCTACAACAGTGGATCGGATAAAATACATGGTTTGCAGTAGGTATTTAAAATACAAAATACAAAATACTTGCTGATCATGTATTTAAAATACAAAATACAAAATTCATGACAAACATGGTTAGTATGATGCAGAAAATGCAGAAAACGCAGTCGACGCTACTGCAGGCAAGACTTAATAAAATATGAACTGTCTGAAAATATGTTTCTGGAATGCTAACGGCATACGCCAACATAAAAATGAACTCGAGTGCTTTCTTAATAGCAATAAAATTGATATAATGTTGATCTCTGAAACACATATGATGTCGAGAAGCACCTTTAAAATATCTGGTTATGCATTTTACTGCACCAATGACCCCAGAGATAGATCATGTGGTGGCGCAGCAATACTGATAAAATCCAGAATCAAACACAATTTACTATGTGGCGTTTCTGAGAATTATCTCCAGGCAACAAGTATCTGTGTGCAGGATTTTTGCGAGAGCTTAATGATTTCATCAGTGTACTGTCCCCCAAGGTTTATAATAACAAAGAGTCAATTTAGTGACTTTTTTAAGTCACTAGGTCACCGATTTATAGCAGCTGGCGATTATAACTCAAAACATACGTTCTGGGGCTCAAGACTTATTAATCCTAGAGGCCGCAGTTTGTATGATTCCATTACCGAAATGAGTCTAAACGTAATTTCAACTGGGATACCTACTTATTGGCCGACCGACCAGCAAAAAATTCCGGACGTTATTGATTTCGGAGTGGTGAAAGGTTTATCGTCGGAGCTTATTGAAGCTGATGCATCTCTGGAGCTATCTTCAGATCATTCTCCCACCATAGTAACCATCTGCAGTCCTTAGCAAATAGTAACTGATGGTTTATTTTCAACCAAAGTGGTGAATTGGCTAAAATCTAGAAAATATATCAGTTCTCACTGCACGGAGAGTCTACCACTACAAACTCCAGAAGACACCGATGCCTGTATTAGGAGCCTTAGCGGACGTCTCGAAAAAGCCGTAGAACATGCCTCTTCTACCTTTTGTCAAACCAGATACAATCGAGTTTATTCTGATGATGTACAACAGCTCTTGTCTGAGAAAAGAAGAGTCCGAAGAGAATGGCAACAACACAGATCTCCCCAACTCAAAACCAGGTTGCGCGAATATACAAACCGGCTAAGAAAGTTTTAGAAACTCAGAGAGCAGCATCTCTGGAGAAACATCTGAAAAGTCTCGAGGCGACTTCTCAGACAAACTATTCTTTATGGCGTGCAGCCAGATACCATAGAAGACCCTTAATCGCAAAACCACCCCTGCGTAACTTACATGGACGTTGGTCAAGAAACGACGAAGATAAAGGTAACCTTTTCGTAAGTCATCTAATGAATGTATTTACTCCTAATACAGGTACTGACATTAGTGAACTACCTCCTGTTGTTGCAAAACCACCTGCGCAAATTCAATTTCAATATCTAGAAGTTGTTAGGGCTATTGACAATCTAGAAGTTAAAAAGGCTCCCGGCTTTGATAAGATCAGCAATAAAATGCTTTTGGAGCTGCCTCGCATGGCAAAGAGAATAATACTTTTTATTTTTAATGCAATCTTACGGCTTGAATACTACCCAGCAAAATGGAAGGTTGCTCTAGTCAAGATGATTCCTAAGCCGGAAAAAGACCCCACAAAAGTTGAGTTGTACAGGCCAATAAGCCTACTTCCAACGTTATCTAAATTGTTTGAAAAATTGCTAATGGCGAAATTGACACCGATATTGAACGCCAACAATATTATTCCAAATCACCAATTTGGCTTCAGACGTCAACATAGCACCATTGAACAATTACACAGATTGGTACAAGTTATCAGAAGGTCCTTTGAGGAAAAGAAATATTGCTCTGCGCTCTTCATCGATGTGTCTCAAGCTTTTAATAAAGTGTGGCATGAAGGTCTTTTATTTAAACTGAAGCAAAGCTTGCCGGTAAATGTCTACAACTTATTACGAAAATATATAACCGACCGTCAGTTTATAATTAAAGAAGGATATTATACAAGTTGCCCTAACCAATCCTAGCTGGTGTACCACAAGGTAGTATTTTGGGCCCGGTGCTTTACTTAATATATACAGCGGACATGTCAACGACCAGCCAAATTCACACCTCAACATTTGCTGATGACACCGCTTTTCTCAGAATCCACGAAAATCCAAAAGAGGCCTCTGGACAATTACAGCACCACATAACCGAGGTGGAGAAATGGACTAATTTATGGAGAATAAAAATAAACGAGCAAAAATGTGTTCACATAACATTTACCCTGCGTAGGGAATCTTGCCACTCCATCCGTATAAATGGTCAAGTAGTGCCTCAACACCCGCACGTTAAATATCTCGGTATCCACTTGGACAGGCGTCTCACATGGAAACATCATATAGATGCAAAACTGTCCCAAATGAAGCTGAAAACAGCTCAAATACATTGGCTCATTGGTAGAAACTCCGTTCTCAGGCTGGATTGCAAGCTTTTACTCTACAAGACAATTTTGAAGCCAATATGGTGCTATGGGATCCAGTTATGGGGCATTGCCTCGGCTTCTAATATTGAAAAAATTCAACGCCGTCAAAATAAAATCCTAAGAGTGATAACTGCCGCCCCTGGTACATTAAAAACAGCAATTTACATAAGGATCTTGATGTTCCATTAGTCAAAAGTGAGATCTCAAAACATGTGGCAAATTACTTAAGAAAGCTCGGAACTCATCCAAATCCCCTTGCTCGCAACATCTTACAATATCAGGGCATACTCGCTTGAAAAGGAGAAGCACCACCGCTCTCAGATGATCAAATTGTTTATGAACATTTACTTTATCTCTTAATTGCAAACTAGTTATTTCGTCTAGCATTGGCTGGACTTATACTACAAATTTAATTTAGTTTTTAAGATTTGAATACTTATTGTTAGTTCATAAGATATATGAAGATACAATAAACAAAATTTACTTAAAAAAAAAAAAAAAAAAAAAAACAAAATACAAAATACTTAAAAATCTGTATGTATTTAAAATACAAAATACGTATTTGTATTTTAAATACGTATTTCAAATACATGTATTTAAAATACTGCCCAGCCCTGGCTACAGTAAACAAAAGTTTTACATAAAAAGTGAAAAGTGTTTAGAAGGCCAACTTACTGTCGCTGCAGAAACAGCAAAGCAAGATATGGTTGTAAGACCACGCAAATCATTGGACAACTGCAGCGATAGATCTAAGAGGCGGAAACTTAAAGAGGTTAGCGATGCAATTGGTTGTACAAATATAAAAGAATCTTTCCTACATCAATTACGATCACAGAATCAATTAACAAAATTGGATATCATGGAAAAAGTTCTTAAAGCTAGTCCAGTGAGAACAAAATGAATTCTTAAAAGTATACCAACTCCGAGCAATGCAAAACAGTACACAAATGAGGAGGCATTAGTCTTATTTCTGGATTTGAAATTAACAAAACAGCAATATATTAAGCTCAGATTGCGTGCGATTGAAAAGGGCGCAAATATCTATCCAGCATATCATCACATAACTGCTGCTTAAATGGACTGTTTGCCGTCAAAGGACACTATTACAATCACACCAATTTCGGCAGAGGTACGACTACAATCTCTACTTGATCACACACCCGAACGCTTGCTACAATCAATACCAGGAAATGCGTTAAAGAAATATGAAAACACAAAGCTAATTCTTTTTTGCAAGTGGGGATGTGATGGTTCTTCGGGACATAACCAATACAAAAAAGTTGTATGTGAAAATATTTCGGACTCAGATATGTTCATGGTATCATTTGTACCATTGCGATTGAAAAAGATTTTGGAAGATTCAGAGCTTTCGACTAGTACAACGAAAACAATGGATATTTGGAAAAATGAGACACTATCTTCTACGAAATACTGCAGGCCAATCAAATTTGAAAAAAAAACTCGTGATGCCATTAACAAGGAAATTAGTGATATTGTTACGTATCACCCCTGAAATAGTAGTATTTTATGAATGACAATTAACATTTTGTACAACGCTGCACTTGAATTTTTTTTATTAGCACGTTTTCTTTTTATATAAAATGTAATGTCAATTTTCCTTAATTGAATTAAATAAAAAAAACTCTTGTTTATACACAAAAAATACAACATTGGTGTTAGAAGTAAATTAACACAATGGAGTAAGAAGTAAATTAACACATTATGAAGCAATTGGCTGATTCTCTGTCCAGCGCAATACGACAAGCAGTCGTGGAGGCAACAAACGCCTCATTGGCGGCAATTTCTAGTAATTCCATGTCTACAAATCTATCTAAAACTCCACAATTCTGCGTGGTTGAGTACAAATCTACTGATGGAACCACCGTACAGGATTACTTCACTCGTTTTGACTGGGCACTACAACTAAGCAAAGTTTCACCTCCAGAGTATGCCACATACACGCGTGTGCATATGGTGTTTGAATTGAATAATTTATTAAAAGTGCTTGTTTCACCAAACAGTCCTGAAACATTGTCATACGATGAAATAAAGACCATTTTGACGTAAAAAAGGACAAATATGCAGAGAGTGTTTTAAATTTCGTAAAATTCAACAAGAGAACGATGAAAGCATTTCGAATTTCGTTTTACGTCTTAAACAAGCAGCAGCTTTTTGCGAGTATGGAGATTTTTTGGATCGTATGCTAATTGAGCAACTACTTTATGGGTTACATTCACGAATCATATGTGATGAAATAATTTCTAAAAAACCAGATAAATTTTTGGCTGCATATGACATTGCACATACAATGAAGTTAACTCGTCATACAACTGGGGCAATGAAAGAGGAAGAACCATTAGCAGCAAACCAAGAGATACACAGACTAGGTTACTCACCAATTCAAACAAAACATAACAAAAACAAATTGCGAAAGGAACGTAGTACCTACAGCTTTTCTTCTTCTTGCTTTTGATGTGGAGGTCAGCATATGCGTAATCAATGTAAGTTCAAACAGGATAAATGTTTCGTATGTGGAAAAGTAGGTCACATTGGTAAAGTGTGTAAAACCAAAACATCACAAATATCAGAAGAAGAAGCAGCACCTGCTGATCAAGTGCAGATGCTGAATCAGGTAATTTCAATAAATGCAGTGAAAGGTAATTCAAAAAAGATGGTATACGTTAATGTCGATGGTCATTTGCTTAACATGAAATTAGACATTGGTGCTCCGTGCTCTGTAATTAGTATGCAATCTTTACGGGCATTTAAAAGGTACATTAAACTGAACCCAACAAACAAGAAATTTTCTAGTTATTTGGGGCATACAATTAAATGTTTGGGCTGTGTTGTTGTAAATGCTAAAGTGGGAAAAACAGCAGCGAGGCTTAATTTATATGTGGTGGATGGAGACCTTGACACCCTAATGGGACGCAAATGGATTACAAAATTTGTTAACGAAATTGATTTCACAAACCTTTTTTCTACAAATAATCAGGTAAATAATATTGCAACAGCGCCACCAGAGATGAACCATACACAGCATCAAAAGCTGCAGCAACTGCTTAAACAATTTGATTCCATTTTTAGTAGTAAACCTGGCAAGTTAGTCGGTCCTCCGGCTAAAGTACGTTTAAAACCTAACGCGACACCTATTTTTGCTAAAGCCAGGGATATTCCTATAGCACTCAGAGATGCTTACATACGGGAAATCGATTCAAAAATATCTTCGGGTCTATACCACAAAGTGGATTATTCAGAATGGGCTTCCACTACACATATAGTAACGAAGAAGAGCGGTGCTATCAGAATAACGGGTAATTATAAACCTACAGTAAATCAGAGCATCCAATCCCTAATAAAATGAAACATTCAACAATATTTTGTCATTTAGATGTTACTGATGCCTATTCTCATCTTCCTGTTGATGAAGAGTTTGCACAAATTCTTACGTTAAATACAACAACACATGGCTTAATTCGGCCTACTAGAGCTGTTTATGGGGCTGCAAATATCCCTGCATTATGGCAAAGACGTATGGAGAGTATGTTAAAGGATATACCAAACGTAATGAGCTTCTTTGATGATATCCTCGTCTATGCAGAGACATTTGAATGCATGATTTCCTCACTTGAGTCAGGGTGTGCGATTAAATCGTTCACAGTGCGTTTTTTACACACCTTCTCTAGAATTCTTAGGGCATCGGGTAGATAAACATGGCATTCACAAATCTGATAAACATATTGAAGCTGTGAAGAATGCTCCTAAGCCGTCAACCCCAGAAAAAATGCAACTTATACTAGGAAAAGCTACATATTATAGTGCTTTCATACCGGATTTGGCCACAAGATCACGACCACTGAGAAATATGTTATTAGAAAAAGAATTTAAGTGGACCAAAGATAGGGAAGAGGCATATGAAGACATTAAAGCAGCTCTTGTTTCTCCACAAGTTTTGACTACATACGATCCTGAATTACCCCTAATTTTGGCAACGGATGCTAGTAAGTCTGGCTTAGGTGCGGTGTTATCACACAGAATGAGTAGTGGGTCCGAACGACTGATAGCATACGCTAGTAGAGCCTTAAGTAAAACAGAAATAAGCTACCCCCAGATGGACAAGGAGGCACTAGCAATTGTGTGGGCAGTTAAGAAATTTTTTAAATATTTGTATGCACGGCATTTTACCATTATTACGGATCACAAGCCGCTTGCCCAAATACTGCACCCTGCAAAGTCATTACCTAACCTATGCATAAGTCGCATGGCGAATTATGCCGATTTTTTAAGTAACTTTGCAAACCTACAAAACAACATGCAAACGCGGATTTTTGTTCCCGTATTATGTACGACAAATCGAACTCAATCGACAGTACTCTTATTGACGAATTCGACGAATTTGATCAATTCATAATCAATCAAATCGATCAGTTACCCCTTAGAGCATCTACAATAGAACTGGCAACAGCCAAAGATGAATACTTAGGTAATATTCTTAAACTTCTGCAAATGGGAAAAGATCTTAAAAAAGCCGGCTACACTGCACCCGAGCAAAATTATAAACTTACTGCAGGTTGTCTTACTTATGACCACAAAGTTGTTGTACCTACATCTCTTCAGAAAAAAGTACTTGATGACCTTCACAATGCGCATTTAGGAATAGTAAAAATGAAGGGTATAGCTCGCTCCTTTGTTTACTAGCGTGGAATAGATAAAGATATTGAAAACTGTGCCAAAACGTGTAAGGAGTATGAAATGCAAGCGAACGTACCTCCTAAATATGGTGAACATCATTGGGTCTATCCTAAAGGACCATGGAAGAGGGTGCACATTGACTACGCAGGTCCTTTTTTAGGAAACATGTTTCTGATAGTGACTGACGCATATAGCAAGTGGATCGAAGTTAAAATTACATCATCCACTACGACTGCAGGAACAACAGCCATTTTAGATGAAATATTTTCAGCTTATGGTGTGCCAGTTACTGTCGTATCTGATAATGCGACAAACTTTTCATCGGCGGAGTTTCGTGAATTTTTGAAAATGAGCGGTGTCAAATACCATAAGCAAACCGCCCCTGTCATCCGGCAACAAACGAACAGGCGCAAAGAAGTGTACAGACTGTCAAAAAGGCATTAAAGGCGATGGGATCAACAAAGTCTACAGCCCAAAAGAATCTAAATGCCTTTTTACGACAATACCGGAATGCATCACATTCAACTACTGGTGAGTCGCCGGCCACTCTCTTTATGGGCCGTTCCCTTAGAAGGTTACTGGAAAACAATTCCTTCTTTACAATCCGAACTATCGAACAATTCGAATAGGCCAAACGGTGAATTTTCTGTCGGGAAATCCTAGGATGACAAAGTGGCTACCAGGAGTAATTTCGTGCAGATTGGGCGTTCTTCACTATGCGATCGAGTACAATCGAAAACAGTTTAAGAGACATGTTGACCAAATTCGGAGTACTTCAGATTCGCAGGGTGATAACAAGCGTGAACCGGCTCAACGAGGAGGTATGCAAATGGAGCCGCAGAATGTTGAGAACAATGACGTTAGCGATTACACCTTAGACTCCAGAAGTCAGCAAAATCCGAATGGGGACTACCTTACGGAAATGCAGAACAGTCCCGAGAATCAAGAACAACAATCTGAAGATGAACTTAACTACGGTGCACCGCGTGCGGAATCCAGTGCCTTGAATATATCACCATCAGTACAACAACCGGACCCAAGGCGGTCTCAGAGAACAAAGAAGCCCTTAATCCGTTACACACCGTAATCATGATGCGGAGGAAGAATTGTTACGTATCACCCCTGAAATTGTAGTATTTTATAAATGACAATTAACATTTTGTACAACGCTGCACTTGAATTTTTTTTTATTAGGTTAGGTTAGGTTAGGTTGACAGGAGGGGTGCCATAGCCCATGTCGTACGACATACACCTAAGCCAGTGAAGGCTTGTTGTGCGCTCCCTTGGGTTTAATCATGACATATTGACACAAAGGTCTAGAAAAATTCCGTGTCACTCACAAAGTTCCATAATTTTCTCCAGCATATTCCCCGTAATCGGCTTATGTCCGGTAATATGTCACCCCCAAGATATCGGGACCTTATTTGTGAGAAGGCGGGGCATTGGCACAAATAGTGTTCCAATGTTTCGCTCTTCTCCCCACATGCTCTACATTCATCTCCTCCCGCTATTCCCATGCGTTTAAGATGTGCCAGTAGTTGAGAGTGCCCTCTGACAACTCCCATTATTCTACTTAGTTCGGGCTTGCTAAGTCTTAGTAGCTCTCTCGTTTTTTTCTCGTCTAGATCTCCCCGTAGAATTTTTTTATTGATTCCCATGGTTCCGTTATTCCAGAGAGTTGAATGGGTCCTTTGTGCCCAAGTCTTTAGCTCGGATTTAACTGCATCAAAAGGTTTCACGCATTCTAGGCTTATATTACCTAACTCTATTGCCCTAACAGCAAGTGAGTTTGCCCTCTCATTTCCAGTTATCCCCGCGTGCTCTGGCACCCATATGATACGCAGTTCACCATGTGTAGAGTAACTCTTAATAGCATTTTTGCAAACCTATACTGTACGTGATTTAGTGCGTTCCGCTGAGATTGCTCTGATGGCCATCTGACTATCTGTAAATATATTTACAAGTCCTGACCTCCCCATTACATTGAGTTCCCTGATACACTCCGTTATCGCCCTAACTTCCGCCTACAAAACTGTGCAATAGTCCGGCAGGCGGAAAAACAGTTCCGTGGTGTTTTCTATGTAAACACCAAGTCCCGTTTTCCCTCTTGACCTTGATTCATCCGTGTAACAATGAAGTCCCATGGGGATCTGGTTCCAAGTGTCGGTCAACCAGGAATGGATGTCGGGGATCAATTTTTCACAGTTGGCCTCTAGTCTAGTCTCCGGTATACGGTCATTTGCGACATTTTCCGGTATGGACTCTCCTATGGCCGTAAAGATTCGTTGATGATGCGCTTCGTGTTCCTGATCGATCCACTAACCCATCACCTTTAGTCGTTTTGCTGTAAAAGCCGCTTCGTATTTTATACGAATTTCGATTGGCTGGATATATAATATTGTTTCCATCGCCCCTGTTGATGTCGTTCCGAAGGCCCCACTTATACCAAGACAGCAGGTTCTCTGAACTTTCTGTATTGTTTTGATGTTGCATTTATATTCCATCGATGTCCACCACACTATAGAAGCATAGGTCATAATCGGCCTGATAACGCTGCTATAAAGCCAGTGTGTCATCTCTGGATGCAGCCCCATCTTGTGCCTATGGCCCGTTTACAGATTGACCAACATATATAAGCCTTTTTGACTCTTTCGTTTATGTGGTCCTTCCATTTTAATTTCCGATCGAAAATGACGCCTAGATACTTCACCCTGTCGGAAATATTTATTGTCCTTCCAAGAAAGCGCGGCTCATAATATGGAGCTATCCTCGTCTTTTTTTGTAAATAGGCCAATTTCAGTCTTTTCCGGGTTAACGTTTAACCCTCTTGGTTGAGCCCAGTTGTGTACAAGGGGTAATGCCTCCTCGGCCTTCCTGCACAAATAATTTAGATCCCTTCCCTTCAGAAGTATCATGACGTCATC
Source organism: Germaria angustata (assembly GCA_963681545.1). NCBI lineage: Eukaryota > Metazoa > Arthropoda > Insecta > Diptera > Tachinidae > Germaria > Germaria angustata. The sequence continues at coordinate 48,114,501 of OY813002.1, read as the reverse complement.
TGCATAGCAGACTGTCTCGAATCCCTCATCGGTCAGAGTCCTAATAAGGGTATGTATTGTTGTGGTCCATAGAAGGGGTGATAAAATCCCCCTTGTGGAGTTCCACATTGCACCCTTTTTCTTATACTTACATTGTGTGCCTCACAATTAATCCATCTGTTCCTTAGCATACTGCCAATCCAGTCGCGTATCGCCCGGTTGACATTAAACTGGTCCAGAGAATGGATAAGTGTGTCGGTATGCACCTTGTTGAAAGCCCCCTCAATGTCAACGCAAACCGCGAGAGTGTACATCTTTTCATTAAGAGACCTTTCTGTAAAGTACACCACATTATGCAATGCAGTGTCCACTGATCTACCTTTGACGTATGCATGTTGCTTGAACCTCAGCATATGGCCTGCGATCCTGCCTTTAACCATGTCGTCGATTATCCTCTCCATGATTTTCAGCAAGAAGGAAGTTAGGCTTATTGGTATATATAAGCCTTTGGTGAAGAATAATTTGGCTTGCCAGGTTTGGGGATAAACACTACCCTTGCTTCCTGCTAGCCTACTGGAATATATGCGTGTGTTAGGCATGCATTATAAATTCCTGCAAGATGTGTCGAAACTAAATTCATCTCTTTCTGCAGGAGCGCCGGAAAAATACCATCCGGACCCGCAGCCTTTTTTTATTACCACGTTTTCTTTTTATATAAAATGTAATGTCAATTTTCCTTAATTGAATTAAATAAAAAAACTCTTGTTTATACACAAAAAATACAACAGATATCAAGGGCCAAATTGCAACACTGCAGCCATTACAATTACAGTTAGATGGGCAGTTAATTGACGTAAGCTACCAACTAGTCCTTACAATGATAGATGGAAAAGTAGGTCAGGATTTGACTAACACGAAGGCTGCATCCAGCAGCATTATCCCAATTAAACCAAGTTCCGACAAAATCATTAGATAATACCGATGCATATGAATTTGGATTATCACCACTACATGCAAGAATACGACTTATGGAACATATACTAAAAATCAGTTATGATTTGGATTTCGGGTCTTCAGGATCCATAAGAAACAATGAAACCAACAAAGAGTTAAAAAGTTCAAAAAAGAAACATGTTGAAGATCAATATCGCAAAATTGGATTGATTATAGATCAGCCAAAACAAGGGTCAGGCAATACAAATGATGGCAATACCGCACGAAGATTCTTTTCAGATCCAAAAACAGCATCTGAAATAACAGGAGTGGATTTAAACCTTATTTTCAGATTTAAAATAATCCTAGAAGTACTTGCGTGCAATGAAGAAATTGACTCTAAACAATTTGGAGATTATGCTAAGGAAACTGCAAAAAATATATACAACCAACTACCCATGGAGAAATGTGTCTGCAACAGTTCACAAAATCCTTTATCATGGAGAAGATATCATTAAATATCAATTGGTGCCACTTGGAGATCTATCAGAGGAGGCTCAGGAAAAAAGGAACAAGGATTACAGATTTTATAGAGAGCACAATACTAGAAAATTTTCACGAAATTCCACGAATGAAAATATATTTAATATATTATTGGCAACGTCAGATCCGTTCATCTCCAATATTCGAAATAAATGGAAAGTGGAACATCGAGATTTAGATGAAGAAGCCAAAAAACGACTAAAGAACAGAAATAGCACAGAGCAAAATATAGAATATTTGCAATCAATATTTGTGTCAAATGAATAATAATTATAATTGCCTTTCATTGCTATTTAAGTACGAAAAACATAGTATTAGTAAAAAATTATAATAAATAGAACCTACTTTGACAGCAAAAAATTAAAAATTTTTCTGTGGTAACAGCAAAATCTCCAGTTAATTTTACTATTTTTTTGAGTGTAAACATTTTTTTAGTGTGATATTTTTTTTTAATGTAACATTAAAAAAATTCCATTGTCACAAAAAATAATTACAATTATTATTAAGTTCCAAATATAAAATTTTTTAATATGCAAATAAAAAAAATAAACCCACATTTCACTCCAAAAGTTAAAAAAAAATCAAAGTTCAACTTTGACCTAGAAGTCCTTAACAAGTACTTAATCAATTTTAACGTAATTAAAACTGAGTCAAGCTGAACTAAATATCTATCCATTAAAAAAAATTACTTCAATATTTGGATCGGTTCAAAAGTTACAGAATTTTGGCCAATGAAAAACGATTTTCAGTCATTGTGCGGTGCAAAAACACACTCAAAAAACTAAATATTGCGCCATCTGTTGGAAGAACTTCATGTATGTATGTATGTAACGTAATGGCTCCAAAACGGTTAGGCCGATTTTGACGAAATTTTCAGGGAACCTTCAGAATACTCGGCCGGGTGACACTGTGAGGTCTGATTTTCGGTCTGTGGGTGGAAGGGCGTGGCAAAATCCAATTTTCATATTGCACCACCAATGACATATACATTTATTTATTTTTTGTGCTTTTTTATTTTATTGTACTTTTTTTTAAAGCCGTTGTCATGTTCTTCAAAACGAGATATCAAACTCTTACATCGGTTATGTAGTTCCCAAGATATTTACAAAAAACCTATGTTAATAATGATTCAATATCAAAATTTTAAAACTTTCGAAATGTTGCATTAAAAAAATCCGAGTTTTCGGTTTATTTACAAAATATTTACACAATTCGATAACACAAGATGTTCCGCGCTTACTAAAGTGCAACATTGTACAATAAGTTAAAGATCTATACATATAAAACAGGATATATATACATATGTATATGTAACGTATGAACTCCAAAACTTTATGATATGTATTCCATGGATTTTTATTTAAAGGCCGTAAATGTCGTTAAACGCTCAATTTAAATCGTATGGTAATATAACTTTTGAGCTGTTTGCTTAGGGCCAGCAACGCGGACGGGGTCAGCTATATGTACATAAAAATTACGTGTATGTTCGTGATCGCTAAACTCAAAAACTACTGAAGTTGAAGTTCGTCCAACAGATGGTGCAATATTTAGTTTTTTGTGTGTGTTTTTGCACCGTACTCAAGAACTACTGCACCGATTTTGACCAAACTTTATATACATGTTCTATGGGACGTGAGGAGTGTTTTTGTGTAGTTTGAAGTTCGTCCGACAGATGGCCCAATATTTTGTTTTTTGCCCAATAGAGATTAGCGCGATAAGGCTAAGGCTAAGGCGTTTTGCTGAAGGCGTTGGGTCCTTAGTCAGCATGTAGGGGGGTTAGTTCGACCGATAGTGGTATTTGAACAATAATTGCTATGTCGATTTAGTGCAAATTTGAAGGCAAAACAACGTTTGCCCGGGTCAGCTAGTAATTAATAAAAAACTAATTGAAAAATTGAATTTTTGAGTTATTAAATTTTGGTTTAATAAAATTTTATTTTTTCTTTGTATAAAAAATTATTTTTTTTATATTTTTAAGAACCATATGCCCTCCCCCATAACGGTTAAACAACGCTTGAGTGTTTAGTTAAAGTTCATGCTAAAGTTACATAATTTATTACTTTTCTTTCGAATAATTTTTGTAGAAGATTTTACAAAGTCATAAGTCACATGCGAGCAATTGCAGGAGATACATATGCAAAAAATATTTGTAAACTTATTCAAAATCAAAACTTAAAATTTTTTCCAGTTTAAGCTTTTTTTTTAATTGTTTTCCAAGTTCTATAAAATTTATCCAACGCAAATATGACTTTTGTAAATTTAGATGACGATATCTAGGTAGATATGTTGATAATTTGATATTAGAATCAAATTAAAGAAAAATGTAATTTCATACAAATAATATAAAAATTACAAAAATACTCAAGTATTATATTAAATGGTTTAAGTACTGCTTGCCGTATTTGCATGTCTTATTATTATTTTTGCTTACTTTTCCTATGCTCTACCACTTGCCGTATTTATTTTGTACAAACACAATATTTATTGTGTTTGTTTCTTAGAAGAGAACAGCCATTATAAGAGAAGAATACAATAAAACAAATAAAGAAAAAAAGAGGATGTACTTAATTACTTGTTTTTTGTACTTTTGCAAAAGCCTAGTGAATACATATGTATGTTATGCAAAGCTGCACAAAGCGCAGTAATGCTTTCATTATTTTTGTCTTGCACCAATGATGGAACGGAATCGATGGCTGACTTCCTAAACGTATATTTACAATGTATCAATACAGTATTAATACCAAGTTGATGCATTGTGTATATGCTTTTTTAATACTTTGCATACTGATGGTTTGCATCCGTTACATCGCTTAGGAACATTTACATATATGCATCATATCATGCATAATAAAGCAAACAATGGCGGAAGAGCATATTTTATTGCACAAAGAAACACGGGTATCAAAAAGGATACCAAAAAAAAGAGGATTTTTGCACACACTTGATACACTAAATTTGTTTACTAAACTTATTTATTTTAATTTTTTAAAAACTTATTTTAATTTTCTGTATTTTTTAAATGGTTCACACAAAAAGCCATTTTTTACTTTAATAAAAAATTAAGATAAATAAAATTAATATAGAAATATATTAAATTATAAGAAAAACCGCTTAGTTATCTTCCTGCGTCGCCATTGTGCTGCGTATTGTATTCAATTTGCATCTAAATTTTTTGGATGCTTTTCTTGAATTTTTTTGCGTATTAACTGCAACAGTGATGCAAATGGGAACATAATACATTGTATAAATTTTTTGGGTTGCATTTAGGAATACCCTGCAATGTATTACTACAAAGCAACATGCGTTTAGGAAGTCAGCCGATCTTCTAAAGCACCGATTGCTCTCTCTTATATTTTTTTAATCATAAAACCATACATTCCTTTCCTCATTTGCATACATATCTCACAGATATGACTTTAAATCAGTAGCACGCCATACCAAATAATCGTGTGATGACCCTGGATGATGTGGTTAAAGGTAACGTATCATCAGTTTATGGTCACAAAGCTGTTAAACTAATGATAAACTTCTGAACAGTGTGTCTTTCATTTGTATAGTCTAAATGAATGAATTTATAATATAACAACCCTTTCTATTATACTATTTCCAGAGCTCGGATATAGGTGGGCCTAAAATCTTTATATGGTGCCCATCTACACATCCAATTACAAGAGGAAGCCCTGTTTTTCCGTATTTCGTATTTCTGTCTTTTCTGATTCACACATTTTCAATAAAATCAACTTTGGACAAAGTTCCATATACTTATATGGCTTCTTCACACTCATGAAACACGCCGCTCATTGTTGGTTGTGCAAGACCCTAGTTAAAATCATTTCCAAAACCCCTTTGATAGCTTCCAAACGTAATATCATATCCACAACATTTCACACGTTACATTTGACTTACTACTTATTTCATATGTAAACGACAATGTTGGGTATTCTGTGACGATGAATCGTATTTCCATCAGCAATGACAATCACATATTCGGTCCAATACAACCTATCTGCTCAAGTCGGTTGTAAATATTGTTAATGATAATAACAATATTTGCTCAAATTCCTACTTGAGCGATAGGAGTGGCCGAACAGTCTTCAAATCAATAAATGGAGAGATGCGTAAACATCGTATATCTACTGTACATGAAGAGGCAAAGACGATAATTAAAACTTCAGTAATATATAAAATATGAAATATACTGTGAATTTTATTAAGGTTCTAAAGAATTGAGGACTAAGCGCTAAATTAAATTTATTGGTTTCAGCAAGCTTGGTAAACAAAGTATCCTCGAGTACATAATAGTATGTAATATTTTAGTTATTTAATTTTTAGAGCCTTTAAATTCGATTTACGAATAATTTATTTTAAATTAGACTTTATTATTGATAATATAACTACTCTTTATTATATAAATACATAAATATTTTTAATAGATTTAATGGAGTTGTACCGAATGTTCCACATGATACTCTTGAATTAGCAAATAGCCAAAAATCTCCCCGTCTTTTAAAGTCACATTTACCTGCCATGTTTCTGCCCCAGCAAATTTGGAATAAAAAAGCAAAGGTTTAGTATTTAATAAAAAAATTAATAGTTCTCCATCATTAAATTGTTATACTATTTTCAGATTATTTATGTATTTCGGAACCCAAAAGACGCTGCGGTCTCGTATTTCCATCACTGGCGCGGTATGGTTGGTTACAATGCAACCAAGGAAAACTTTGTGCAATCTTACATGGACGGGCATGTTAATTTCAATCCATTTTGGCCACACGTCTTAGACTTTTGGCAAATGCGTAGCAGGCCACAAATATTTTTTACAAGTTACGAGCGCATGAAGTGTGATCTATCAGGGGTCATTAAAGAAGTGTGTCAGTTTTTAAATAAGCGGATCTCTCAGAATCAAATCGCACGTCTTGTCGATCATTTGTCATTTGACAGCATGAAGGACAATCCAGCCTGCAATCATATTAAGGAATTCGAAAGCTTGAAGGCAGCAGCGGGCAGAGAAGTAGATGAGTTTAGATTCGTTCGTCGTGGTATTGTTGGCAGTCATAAGGACGAACTGCCTTTAAATGTTATACAAGATTTTGATGAATGGAATCACGAAAATTTAAAATATTACAACTTACATATTGATGACTTTATTCAGTATTCCAAGTATCTGAGCTAACATGTACAAATTTATATAATAAAAATAATTTCTTTTAAAATCTTGAAACCCGTAAGAAATATATGAATTTTTAGAGTCCATATGCAACGGGAGTCCAAAGTTGAAGTGCATACGTTTTCAATTTTGTTGCGGCTAAATTATTTCAATTTGAAGTTCGTTTAGTATTGATTGTTTTTTTTTCACGGTTATATTTATTTATTAAATCTTCAAAAACTGAACTAACAATAAGTATTCAAATCTTAAATACATATATACATAATTATTTTGGCCCAACCAGTGTCACGCATAAACTTAGTGATAGTAATTAATAATACATAAATGTAGTGTTAAGCACAAAAATATTTTCAAAAAGTTTCATCTGGAGTATTGCGTATTAAGGCCGTAGTATCCCTCTTTTTTAAGCGGATGTGTCCAGTAAAGTTCAAGATATTGCGAGCAAGGGGATTAGAATGGGACTCTAGTTTTGTTAAATATTTGCCTGCATATTTTGCAATTTCAGCGGTCACAAGTGGCATATTTAGATCACGATGTAAAATTCAATTTTTCATGTACCATGGAGCCGATGTTATTAACCTTAAAATTTTGTTTTGCATTCGTTGGATTCTCTCTACATTGGAAGCTGAAGCAGTGCGCCATAGCTGAATTCCGTAGCACCATATGGGTTTCAAAAGCGACTTGTATATTAAAAGTTTACAATCTAGACTGAGGGTTGAATTTCTACCATCAGCCAATGTATCTGAGCTAATTTAAAACTCATTTGTGATAGCTTAGAGTCAATGTGGTGTTTCCCTGTATGCCGTCGGTCAAGGTGTATACCAAGGTATTTCACCTGTAAATGTTGAGGAACAAATTGATTGTTGATTCGAATGGGAGAACAAGTGTCTCTTCGTAAGGTAAATGTGACATGAACACACTTTTGTTCATTTACTTTTATTCTCCATAGGTACAACCACAGCTCCAACAGGTTGATATGTTCCTGAAAATAACGGGATGCCCCATGAGGGTTTTCATGCATACTAAGGCAGGCTGTATCATAGGCAAATGTTAAAGTGAGGAATTTCCGGGCAAGAATGTAACTTTTCAAATGATTTACAATGTTTATTGGCAGATATGTCTTCAATTTTAAAATTAGGCCTTCATGCCACACTTTATCGATTGCTTGAGAAACATCAATAAAGAGGGAAGAACAATACTTCTTCTCATCAAATGTTCTTCTTATGAAACGAACCAATCTATGAGTTTGTTCAATGGTGCTATGCTGACTTCTAAAACCGGTCCGGTATGCACCCATTATCAGTTAGAAATGGGGACAACTTTGTCATGAGTAGCTTTTCGAAGAGCTTTGAAATTGTTGACATTAAACTTATTGGCCTATATGACTCAGCCTTGGTAAAATCTTTGCCCGCCTTTGGAATCATTTTGACCCTGGCAAGTTTTCAGCTGTGTGGATAATACTCCAGTGGTAAAATGCCATTAGAAATAAATAACAGGATTCTAATAGCAATACGAGGCAACTTCATCAGCATCTTGTTACTAACTCCATCAATACCAGGAGCTTTCTTCAGGTTGGTTTCAGCAATTAGTTTTTATACATCACGCATCTTAAACTTTATGGATCGAGGGGGTAGAGCAACTACACTCGGCAAATCAACAGTACAAGTACATGTGTTTGGGGTAAATACGTATTTTAAATGCCCAGCAAATATGTTACCTTTTTCAGTATTAGTTCTTGCCCAACCTCCGGTAGAAGTGCGCAGGGGTGGTTTAGACTCAACGGGTATTGACTGTTAAAAAGATTTTTTAACTACTACCTTTTACATTTGTTTGAAATACTAAGATAAATACGTAAGTCGTGTCCGAAGTACGTAAGTGGGTGATGATTTTTGATATTTTTTCAACACTTTGTAGCCACGAATTGAAATCAAATGCTGATGAATTTATTTGTGCCGCTGTTGAACCGCAAATAGAACTTATTTTCTTTATTCAAAATGAATGGAAGACAAGTTTGACGATAAAAAAAGCCCTTGTCAATATGTCTACATGAATATTTTCAGCATCTTTTTGTAATCACTTTGTAGGTCTATCCACTTAGAAATCTCAGAAGCCTTGATAACGTCATTTAGAGTGATTTAGGATTTTGATAATATACACTAGATAACGTAGTAGAGTATTGTTGAACGTTACACATAGGGAATACTCTATCTGCCGCAATTAAAGACCTCCATGCAAAAGCAATCCGATCAACCAAATTCATATGGTGTCGGATTTCTTCTTTCGAAGGGGCAGAAACTCCCTCAAGAGAATCATAGTGGCTAGCTTTAGACCGTGTGCGAGAAATTTAAACTGCATTTAATGTTTCGCTCCAAATGAGAATGCAGATCTTGAAGAGAAGGACATTTCTACAGCAAACTATCGAGTGTGCTTGCGAACATCAGACACGGTGACATCAAAATGATTATGGGGGTTTTCAAAGTGCAGGTCGGAAACGCCAATTGCAACAGAGAAAGCGTAATTAGAAAGCATGGAATCGGGCGGATGACTTCAAATGCAGAGCTGTTTATATAAATGTGCGAAAATTTCACATTAGTAATAGGCGGCAGTATTTTCCCGCACAATAACAACAATAAAGTTTCAAGTTTCATATATCGGACGACTTTAATTAAAGTGGCGTTTGTCGAAATCGCTAAGGTTGAACTAGATTTTAGGAAAAAACAAAAAAAGCTTTGCATTTCAGCTAATACGTAGCGACTTATTGAGTCCAAAAGGCTCCATAAGCCCGCTATAAATAATGCAAAAACTCGACGATCTAAGCAGAAGGTGATCTTAAAATACTGTGAGGAAAACTGTAAAGTTAAACGAAATGTTAGAGCTGATAAAAGATGTTCCGATAACTTAGCAAAAGATGCCCAAAAAATCAAGAGAAACGGGTCGATCCAATGACCTATACCGAATCACAATGTAGATACCAGGCTGTAACCGATACAACGTAAAACCTCTTAAGAACTCTGAAGGTAAATTGGTCTATTCCAAAGACCAACAGACGGGAATATGGGCTGATTATTATGGAGCTGTTTAATATCGCTCTATCCAAACAACGTGTCCAACCTGTATGATTTCGATCCAATGTATCATACTAGAAATATAAACAACAACGACGTTACTCAAACCAGTAATTGACAGCTTCTTAAGAAACGAGAAAATACAGTAAAAGATGGCTTAATCATAATTCTACCGAAAAAGGGCATCATGCAAGAGTGTGGAAACTGGAAGGGCATAACACTTCTGAATCCCATACGCATAATACCAGCGAGCGCACATCCTACATGACCACATTGCATCTGTACCGGAACCTCAGCTAAGAAGAGAACAAGGTTGATTTAAGCCGAACAAATCCTGCGTTGACCACGTAACAGCTTACGAATGGCGCTCGCCATTGTGCTAGTTATTTACCGACTTCAAACGCTTTTTTTTACTTTTGTAAAGTAATAAGACTCATTAAAGAGCTTTATAAGAGCGCGAAGTGCTTTATCTCGCATGACAGTTGCGTGACTACTGCCATTAACATAAGCCTAGAAGTGCATGAAGACTGCGTCTTGTCTCCATTGCTACGCAGATGATGTGTGCCTTCTATCCCATAAATGTTTAGATATCCAAGCCAAGATAGAATCTTTTGCTGAACGCGCAGCAAAGGCTGGCTTACAAGTCATCATTAGCAAGACTAAGTCGATGCGCATCAACACGTCAGTTGCTGGAAGTTTTCAGCATACAGGTCAATCCATTGAAAATGTCGAATGCTTCTGCTATCTGGAAAGCTTAATACCTAAAAATGGAGGCAGCAAAGCAAACATTCAGAATAGATTGTGCAAAGATCAATGTCTTCAATTCCAACGTCAAACGTGTTCTTCCTGACGGCTTCAAGACATGGAAATTATCCAAACGCTGAATATCGTCCGAAGAACTTAAGAACTCATGATGCACTACGCCGCACAGTGGCTGAAAATCGTTTTTCTTTGGCCAAAAGTCGAATTTTTTGTCAATTTTGGAGCTAATATATCCATATTAAGGTAGCCAAAAAATTAGGTTAGACTATTGATAACTGTGGGCGTGGCATGCTGTCAAACTCAACTGTTTTTGTTATTTCAGAAAAAGGTGTTTCTATCAGTTTTTTGTCAAAAATAAATGGTTACTACTCGCAAGATATCATCGATAATGGCCTGCGGTCTTTTTTATAATGTTGGTAGGATTATGGTCTTTAGTTTTTGTAAGTGGTTACCGCTCTAGCGTTTAATATTAGAGGTGTTATGAAATATTTATGAAACTACTATATTTTTCTGAAATTTAAACTTTATTGGAATAGAACTTCTAGGGAACAAAACGGAACCAGAAACGTATACCACCCGAAAAAAGGCGAAAGTGTCTTCTTTGACTCTATACATACTTTTGCACCCGCCACGATCCGCCGGTAGAACACTTTTTTAATTTTAATGAAATTACTCTAAAAAAATTCAAATTACAGCCCTATAATTACTCGTATACAATGGTGTATTAAATTGTCACTTTTTTGCCTAAAGGTTTATGTTTTTTACTTTAGACTACGTAAAACTAAAATAATTAAATATAATACTTGCAAAAGGGTTTTATGGCTTTGTTTTGATTAGCAAAAAAATCAGTCATAAAAATATCACAATAGGTTCTACAGTAAACATATGATCTCTTTCTAAAATAACTGTTAGGGTCAGCCAAAGTCATAAGCAATTTTATAATAATAATCGCGACATTAAACCACTAAAGATAAAAAGAACCCCATATTGGCGAAATACTAATTAGTTTTACCTGATATTAAGGTCTGGATAACAAGTGCAGTTTTGTTCAATTTAAGTACCACCTGCTATGAAATTGAAGATCAATGTGTGAATAACATGTATCTAAAAATGTATAAAACTACGGATTCGATAAGGGATTACTCAATAATAAGTTAATCCTTTACGTATACGTACGTATATTTGCAAGTGATAAATCATAACAGACTCAAATAAAAATATTCAGAAAAATATGGAGAGCTTCGGTTATAAAGAACTGGCCGAAGAGTATTTTAGAAATAAAAACCAGGAAGATGTTCTTACTTACGTTAAAATAAAATTAAACTTAAATTCGTGTAGCACCGAAATACAAGAACAATTATCTAATTTTGTAACAGTACTAAAAAAACGCTACAAAGAAGTTAGCTACAGTAAACAAAAGTTTTATATAAAAAGTGAAAAGTGGTTAGAAGGGCCAATTACTGTCGCTGCAGAAACAGCAAAGCAAGATATGGTTGGAAGACCACGCAAATCATTGGACAACTGCAGCGATAGATCTAAGAGGCGGAAACTTTTTTTTTTGGAAAAATGAGACACCATCTTCTACAAAATACTGCAGGCCAATCAAATTTGAATTCAAAAAAGAAACTCGTGATGCAATTAACAAAGAAATTAGTGATATCAAGGCCCAAATTGCAACACTAAAACCATTACAATTACAGTTAGATGGGGAGCAAATTGAAGTAAGCTACCAATTAGTCCTTACAATGATAGATGGAAAAGAAGGTCAGGCTTTGACTAACACGAAGGCTGCACCCAGCTGCATTATATGCCAAGCAGCATCAACCCAAGTAAACCAATTTCCGACAAAATCATTAGATAACACCGATGTATATAAATTTGGATTATCACCACTACATGCAAGAATACGACTTATGGAACATATACTAAAAATCAGTTATGATTTGGATTTCGGGTCTTCAGGATCCATAAGAAACAATGAAACCAACAAAGAGTTAAAAAGTTCAAAAAAAAACATGTTCAAGATGAATATCGCAAAATTGGATTGATTATAGATCAGCCAAAACAAGGGTCAGGCAATACAAATGATGGCAATACCGCACGAAGATTCTTTTCAGATCCAAAAACAGCATCTGAAATAACAGGAGTGGATTTAAACCTTATTTTCAGATTTAAAATAATCCTAGAAGTACTTGCGTGCAATGAAGAAATTGACTCTAAACAATTTGGAGATTATGCTAGGGAAACTGCAAAAATATATACAACCAACTACCCATGGAGAAATGTGTCTGCAACAGTTCACAAAATCCTTTATCATGGAGAAGATATCATTAAATATCATTTGGTGTCACTTGGAGATCTATCAGAGGAGGCTCAGGAAAAAAGGAACAAGGATTACAGATTTTATAGAGAGCACAATACTAGAAAATTTTCACGAAATTCCACGAATGAAAATATATTTAATATATTATTGGCAACGTCAGATCCGTTCATCTCCAATATTCGAAATAAATGGAAAGTGGAACATCGAGATTTAGATGAAGAAGCCAAAAAACGACTAAAGAACAGAAATAGCACAGAGCAAAATATAGAATATTTGCAATCAATATTTGTGTCAAATGAATAATAATTATAATTGCCTTTCATTGCTATTTCAGTACGAAAAACATAGTATTAGTAAAAAATTATAATAAATAGAACCTACTTTGACAGCAAAAAATAAAAAAATTTTCTGTGGTAACAGCAAAATCTCCAGTTAATTTTACTATTTTTTTTTTGAGTGTAAACATTTTTTTGAGTGTAACATTAAAAAAATTCCATTATCACAAAAAAGAATTACAATTATTATGAAGTTCCAAATATAAAATTTCTTAACATGCAAATAAAAAAAATAAACCCATATTTCACTCCAAAAGTTAAAAAAAATCAAAGTTCAACTTTGACCTAGAAGTTCTTAAGAAGTACTCAATAAATTTTAATGTAGTTAAAACTGAGTCAAGCTGAACTAAATATCTATCCATTAAAAAAATTACTTCAATATTTTGATCGGTTCAAAAGTTACAGAATTTTGGCCAATGAAAAACGATTTTCAGCCACTGTAATCGAAGAAACCATTGAGCAAAACCTTGAAATTAGAACTTGGCGTAGTTTTCCTTGTCTTGGCTCTCCTTGGCTCTTCCTTTGGATAGATTGGACTTTACTTTCGATGTCATAACCAAATACCCATGATTCGTTATGACCCTTTTAAGTATTTGCTTAAAAGGGTCACCGTTAACGTTATCCACGCGACGGTTTTTTTGTTCAAAATTCAGCAATTTCGGAACGAGATTCGCAACCACACGCTTAATGCCCAAAATTTGCAAAAAAATATGGCATAAGACAACCCATATGCCTACATCCTCTCTTTTAGATGTGATGGAGATTCTAGGACTAACGCCGTTATTCATATCCTCTCAACCTTCTTTGAAAATCTTGTACCACTTGTAAAAATTTTTCTGTCTCAGGTTACATCACCATATGCCACGCTCAACAGTTTGAACACTTAATTCCACTGTATCAGTATTAAGATCGTGCGTTTGTGATACTGATAAACTAAAAAATCATAAGGTCGTATAAAACGAATAAAAGTAGTGCATTGTATTTATTAAAATATGAAACAAATTAAAAGGCCAGCTGAATAGAGTCATACGCTAAATAACATAATATAAAAATAAATACTTAATATTGAAATTTATTATTTGGGATATTCTCCCCAACTAATCGTTAGAAACAATTAGAGTTTTTGCAAAATGCATAGAAAAAATCAAAAAATGTTTGTTGTGGCTTTAGCTCTTCATATGCCGACATTTCATTGGTTGCTAAAACCAAATCGTCAGTGAAGTTTAAGCAGTTTGAAAACATTCAACCTCGGATGTTTGTATAGAAATATTCTAAGCCTACTATGATTACGTATTTGTTGCAATTCATATGCAATATTGAAATTCTCATATTGTATTGGATTTATGTAGCATCAACGTCCGAGGTTGAATGTTTTCAAACTGCTTAAACTTCACTGACGATTTGGTTTTAGCAACCAATGAAATGTCGGCATATAAAGAGCTAAAGCCACAACAAACATTTTTTGATTTTTTATAAACATAAATGTTTGAGTAAAGAGAAATTAAAGAATAGATACGGGTCAGTTCATATGTAGATGAATGTGAACTTTACTTTAGTTTCGTACACCTTTAATCACTTGTAAATTTACAGGAATTACTTGCACAATAAATAAAACAATACACGTATAGTTAAAATACAACAACTTTATACTTGACACTAAAATTTTGTAATGAACTATTGCAAGCTATTCTTTTGTTTGCAACATTTCAATTTTACAATACCACTGCGAAATTCATATGCAAGCAACTTCGTACCGGTTATTGGCTGGCGACACATTTCGCACTATTATATTAAAATAAATACATTTTCATAATCGTAGCAAACCATTCCTTTCCATTGTCTGGCGCAATATTTTACAATTTTATCATCGTATTAAGTACAACAAATACAATTAATATTAATGATATTAAATTCGAAAGTTGTTTCTTAACATTCACCCGTTAAAAAAACCGTCAATTCCAAAACTGCATAATTAAATAATTGAGACAGTTCTCTTAGTGTATTTTTAATGAACTCTATTTCATCGGAGTACTTTTCATCTCTGATCTGTGATATTTGCTTTTTTAATAATTTCAATAGACATGATGATATTGAGAATCCAGTATTGCAAACAATATATTTTTGATGTTGCCCACCTTGGCTAGAGCTCCTCTTTTAATTCATAGCAACTGATTTTCTAGTTGTAAATCGTCTTCCATACGATCAAAATCATCATGATACATGATGTATTTGGTTTGATCATCTGGCATAGAGGCGACAAGCAATTTGGGCTGTTGATAGGGATTGATGTTTCAGCTTAATAAAGACCTAAATCGTAGTAAGCAAGTGGATTCCACTCAGTATTTGATAGAATAGCTGTACAGTTTGGAGTTCTAGTGAGATTTAATTCAAACGTTTCGTCAGAATTAACATTATTTTTATTTTCCATTCATCTTTCTAGTACTTGTAACTGAAGACTTTGTAGTTTAAAACAACAAAAGACCTTTTTCGTCTTTTCATGCTATTGTTTTGAAGTTGAAAAAGATTAATTTGATTGAGTTTTATCAAAATCTGGTGTATCATCAATGCAAATTGGTTCTTTTAATATTATCGCCTTTTGAAAGATATTGATATTAAAGTTCTGAGATATTTGCATGGCTCGTATAAGATGACCTAGTAATTGTTGATATTGATTGTTGTCCGGTCATTTGAAAAAAAAAAAATCATGCTTGAGGACGCAGTCTGCATTAATAGTTAGTAGTCCAGAGATATCTAGATGTAAAGTTGTAATTTCCTTCCCACAAACTGCTGTAAATTGTATGAATGATGAGGATGAATATATCCATTGGATTTTATGATTTGTTGGTGTCCACATTACATATGCCGAGACTTTTTTAGGTTGTAATTTTTAATGGTATTATTGTTCAATAAGTGAATTTCACCTGAGCAACTTTCTGCTCCGAAGTTTTATTCCAGTTGTATGCATATGAATATATTCATCCTGATGACGTCATACGTTTTGAGTTGATTTGATTGTACCGGAAAATAGTGTCTTTGGTTTGTGTTTATCGGGACTATAGTTTCCAGCATTAGCATTGTGTTGTTTATTGCGTTGGTGATATGAATTAAATCATATAAATTAAATCCTCATAATTACGGCGACAATTTCAATGCAAATGCATATTTATTGTCGACACTTTAAAAGCTCTTCTGAACAATTTTCTTTGCGTTTCATAAGATTTCCGGTAAAATGGCATCAATTCGTTTTTGCATATTTTGCATATTTTAACAAAAAACAAAGATCTGTGCATATTTTTATAATAAGTGCATATTTATTTGCATATTTTCCAAGTTTTTCAGAGCTATAACAATAATAAAAAAATCCTCCATTCTCTCAAACTTGCACTGAATACTTTAATATCATCTCTGAAATAACCCCTATAGGCCATGTCACATAAAACTTTTGCTTCGCGTTGCGTTACAGCTTCGCTTTGACATTTAAGTTCAAATGTACATACTAGCTCTGTTCCACATGCATAACGAAACAGTCCGAACTAGCCCAAAGTTACCCAAAACCTTTCCACATAACAATTTTTGTGCAAAAAAGAGAGAAATTGAGAGAGTAATTTTTTTAATTTCCTGTACAAATTTGCACGAACTTTTTCTTTGGGTAAGTTCGGACAAGAATTTAACAATCAGCTGTTTTTATAGCTACATATATGAAGAATTTTTTTGTTTTTCAATTATTTTAAGGCCTCATTAGTCTTTACTTTCTGTTCTGTTCCGAATCAGCTGATTGTTTTCTGTTAAATGGAGAATGTGTGTATATGATTAGTTTTTACTTTGCCGTTCTGTTCCGTTCCGGACTATTCTGCTGAAAACTGAATTTTACTTAGAGTTCCAAGTGAAAACGTGAAGTACAAAGTATGAAATGCAATTTTTTTAGTTAAAAGATTTTTTTTAGGTTTTATAAAAACAATTTATTAATTAATACGTGATGTGAATTCAGTTCTTTAAAAACAATTTTACAATTAGTAATAAGAATTTATTGGAATAAATTTGTTTAAAGTAAATAAATATTCATATTTATTTCATTTGGTTTAAAAACATATAAAATAAATTGTTTTAATTAATATTTGATTTAAATAATATTGATCTACAGATCTATATTTTGATTGTTGATAGCGCCTTCATTGCAAAAATAATTTGCCAGTTGATCTCTCAAATGGACAGCAGTATCTGAAGACCTACGTAGCTGTGTTGTAATTGATCTTAGTGGACGACTACCATTTCCACCAATTTCCGCACGCCATTCTCCTTCATGTACAGTGCCATTTGCTTCACGGTCTATAAAATTTGCTGGAAGTGTGATTGAGAGTCTTTCCTCAGGTAATATTCGCTGCCCAGGCTTTCTTAGCGAGCTCTTAACTAATGCCAACAAAAGCTCGTAAACATCTTTTATCATTCTTGTGTGCAGAAAGATATGTTCGTCATCCAGGTCCTTTATTCTTTTAAAAACTTTTCGATAGTACCCTGATGATGACCAATCCCAGTTGATTGGTCGAGCGTACCATCTTCTTTTACGACGCAGCTTTAACTTTTTAACTTTTTTATATATATTACACAAATTTAAAAAACTTGCCACTATAAGTGCATCATCAACATCCGAATCAAATTCAGAATCTGAAGCATAACTGATATTATTCATTTCTTAAAATTATTAAACACTTTTTTATTTAATGTATTTTTATATTTATTTACTTTTGCGGTATTTTTTGTTGTTTTGTTTACCTAAAACAGCTGATACGTTTATACGGAAAAACTAACTACAAAAATTAAACAACAGAACGGCACGGAACAGAACGGCAACAGAAAGTAAAGACTAATGAGGCCTTTACAATTGTTGACAATGATGCAAATGTTTAGTTTTTATAATTTGAAGGCTTTTAAGCGTCTAAAAGCGCTTAAATAGATTTTAGTTTAAAAAGTAAGCAGCATTAGTATTTCAGGAACTACAAAAATGGTTTTTTGCGTTCCAGCTATTTTGGGTAACTTTGGCAAATTTAGAGAGTAATTTTCATTTTGCTCTCAATAGTCCGAACTTGTCCGAGATCTTGTGGAACAATCCTACTTATACGAAACATGTCACATAAAACACTTTTAACGCAGCGTGACGCAAAAAGTTCGGCAACTCTCAACTTTTTGCGTGCTTTGACAATCAAAGTTATGTATGTATGTACATATGTATGTTGGAATATCATATGAAAATGTGATGTGATATGAAAAATACTTATTTTTTTATTTTTAAAATTTATTTCCTGTTAAAGAATAGGAGCTTGTTTTTTTAAAACT